>JAQMRL010000004.1:70240900-70840900 GCA_035578175.1 Catonia carolina | reverse complement strand
CTCTAATACAAAATATTCATTTTCAAACTTTTCGTATTTAACATATTTGTTTGTATTTATTACACTTATTTATTTCTATATTTTGATATGAATTGGTAAGTTAAATATTATGAATCCGACCAAGTTAATAATCTAGTAGGTATTTGTTAAATTAATGCGCCGGATGATAAGAATATATTTTTAGTCTAGTAGTACACGCTACCACTACAAATGCATCAGTTGTGAAACACTACTAACTCATTCTTCTCATACTTCCAATTACACGGAGCTGGGACTCAAGCAATAATTAAACTTAAAAGTGGTGTTATTAGACGAAAAAATTATTGATAACTTCATTTAGTTTTAACAGTCAGACAAGCGTCATTCGTACATCGGTTTATTAAACGGCTTTGAATCATGGTGTTATACCATAACAGCTAACAAGGTGTTTTTAGTGACCTGTTATCATGATAAGTGGCTTAATCCAGTAACCATGTTATTAATCCTGTTATGGTAAATAAATACCATCACTACAAGAGAAGTATGCAAGGAAAGACAAGAAGAGATAGTGAGAGATGGTATAATATTAGACAACAATTAGAGATGGACAGTAGCGTTGCGTCAGAAAAAACAAACAGTTTGGCCAAACTGTTGTTTCTCGGAAAACGAACGAACTGTTGTTTCACTTCTCCACAAACTGTTTTTTTCTGACCAACAGTGGTAGCTTGACAAACACGTTGAATTGCCAAACAGAAACATCACCGCACTCTAATAAACTTTTAACAAATTAAAAACAGGTTGCATGAATAACTACTGTTGGCTGTTGCCTTCTACAGAAAAAATGTATTTATATATTATTATATTACTATGGTTATTAGTTAGTTTTATTAGGAAACACAAAATAATCAATCTGAAATACAAAATAATGATGGTACGTGTAGTATTATAATCACAGAGTATAGAATAACTTACTTCTACACTCTTTAAATATAATGCACAATAAACGGCCATAAAACTGTTAAATTTTTTTATAAAATGATATATGAGATATGACTCAACAGTAAGGTCCAACCGTCTATGTGTATGGACAATAAAACGACCTGTTGTTTTAAACTTGGAGGAAAAAATTATAGAAAAACGATTCATTAAGAACAGCAACAGATCAATAATACAAACTGTTTTTTCCAACAGTTTGTACAAACAGTTGTTTTTTTCAAATGAACGTTCGTTTTCGTTTGGAAGAAACAACAGAAACGCCCACCGCTAATGGACAGTCAGACAAAGGAGAGTTGGAGATAAATCTAACATGGTTATATCTTATCAATAGGATGAAGGTGGGTAGACTGCCTAAAAAATTGATGTACTTTAAAGATGGTACAATAACAGAGAGGAGTTAAGAGTTGGCCCTGACCCGAGGAAACTTGGAAGAGGGATAAAGAGGATGGCGATGACAATATCTGTCCCCCAGTGAGAGTTTCTTATAGATATTATTGCAGATTTTTAAATTCTTTTCAAATTTATTTTGTAATCTATCAAAGTAGCTTAAGTGACTTGTAAATATCGATCTACAGTTCAGCCGTTCTTAGTTTGCTCCTACTGTCAACAAACAAAAGCCACCTACTACAGGGTGCACACTAGAGTCTACAACTTTACGGATGTCGTATTCCTATTAAGTTAACTATTTTTTAAATTATAAGTACTTAAAGTACTAAAAACATCAGCCATGATATGATGTAGGCCTAACAATTTCATTTAGAAAAATACTTTTAAAAAGTATTTTTTATTTAAATACTTTTGAAAGTATTTTGTTGTTACTTTTTAATCAGCGTGTACACATTTCGATATAATGTGCATGCTCAGTGACGTCATTATTTGTTTACATTAGGAGCAAACTAAGAGAGGCTGGACTACAGTTTGCATTATTTCCTAAAATAGATAGGCTTGTCTCGGAATAGTAATTTAATATGGTTTAGGCGCTAAAAAAAGAAACAACCCTTTTTTCTCTTAACTTCTGAAAAAAATTTCAGACAATTCATTTCTTGTAAACCACCCAATTTAAAAATTATACTAAGATTACATTCTACAATACAACTTGACAACTAGTTGCAGCTGGATGACAGTCTTCATATTCCTCAATATTTTTGATACGCAAATCTCTGTCAGCTTCAGTCGACTGTCCCATTATATTAAGACATGCACATCGAGGTGTTTTAGAACCAGGTTCATATATTTTACGAGGTACACCCACCCAATCTCTTTCGATTCCTCCACTGAAACCACAAATAAAATTTAAAAAACCAGTTAAAATGCCCAGTCCATTTGTGTACTGGTGAGCACAATTGGCGTCCATGCAGGTGTTCCAAGTCAAGGCTGCAATTTTCAGTATTTTATCACCTCATATAATTACCTACACACAAGCCATAGCACATGTCAGTATCATCAACCAACAAAAAAATATCAATGTTAACAAACTGTAAGTACTTCTGATATTGTGAAAATTAATGTTTTCAAATTTTTAAACAAGGTATTGCTTCCCCTTAAGAAATATTTGAAAGAAAACTGGATAAAAATAAGACATGTGTATTTTCTTCTTTACTATTAGTATTACAACCTTTGTTATTAATGAAAACTTTTGAGAAATCATTTTGCACACTTGTTCCAACATGGTATTTGATATATTTAGATTTTAAGTAATAAAATGTTATCAAAAAAAATCCACATGGTTTTCCCTGTAGCCCAGACATCCCTATTGACATTTTATTTTTCGAGTATTTATTTTATACAAAATAAATTAAACCAAGAAGGGCTAAAAACACGTCAAGATAAAGTGTCTTGTTTTTGCAGGCGACTTGGCAAATCGTTTTTAGGAACATAGAAAAGGTGATGGAACAAATAAAAAATCAGGACTCCAGATTTCCTTCAAAAAACTAAATACATAAAAATCATGATAGCCCTGAATTATTTGAAGGCACAAAAAAAATTGATAACACAAGTACTAATAATACACTCAATTTGTTCGGTGCAGGGCTAAAATAAATAGTTCTGTTTCTTATCACATGGTCAGCCAATTAAATGACTGAATCATTTAAGAACAGAAGAGGTAGAGGTGTAAAAGACACTTATCAGAGTTATCGTCTCTAAAAGTAATGAATTTTATAACACAGCCAGACCCTGTGGTGAATGAAATGAAGGTGTCATTTGCAGAGTGGAAAATATGTGCTTTTCAGAGGGCCCGGCATGCTGATAAGCGTACTTTTCCACTCAGTGAGGAAGGCATGGTAAACCACTTCACTCCACGTTTTACTTAGTAAAACCCCTACAGGTTCAAACCAGCCCTTCGGCTGATGACCTAAACAACAACATAAAGTACCTTGGGGAGGTGATACCGGCAAGAAAAAAGGTGAATAGCAGGCAAGGAAGAGAGCCAGCTGCTGCATTCTGATGGGCTCATAACTTGTGTAAGAAGAAAGCTCTTGAGACAAACCAAGATCAGACATTATAATACTGTGTTAAAACCTGGATGTCTGTACTGTACACTGTATGCATATACATGACTGGGAAGGCTGGTCTAAGAGAAGCAGAGTTTTAAGAGAAAGCTCCTCCACAAGATAATGGATTCAAAGATAGTAGATGGGAAGTACAGTTTACAAGCATGAGAAGAACAATGAAAACGATTAGAAATCAAAGACTCAAATTCTAACGACATCTTTGTCAAATGGTTGACAAAACAAATTTCTACTAGATACACCTAAGGTGTCAATCAAGTGGTTTAAAGAAGTCAGAAAGGATATTGAGACAACTGGAGTTAAACAAGCAAGCATCATAGACCAAACAAAATTTAGACAGATTATTATTGACTTCAAGGGCTTTCATGAAAAACAAAAGCAGAACACCGGTTGGGCGGAACAAGAAAAGCCTACAGTAAATGAATGCTGAGAGTGCAAACTGCAAAAGTGGTTACTGGTGTACTTTGATGGTTGGGGTTCAATTAACCATACTTTCTCAGGAATGGTTGGCCTGGGTCTGTACAAGACCAAATCTCATTTACACATCTCATGGGGTTGCTGATGGTTCTGAATTGAACAGATTACAACACACACACATTGGAAATAAAAAAAACGAAAATAACAAACTCCGTAAAATTTGGTGGGTCAAAATCAAATTAAAACAACATTGACTTGTCAACAAGCAATAAAAAGGTTTGTTTAAATTTCTGAATATTAATATTCTCCACAACCAATTTAAAAAAAATACAATTGTCCATACCTCTTTGTTGAACACCATACTCTACTTCCAGTATTGATATCAAACTCAACATTGCAAGGTGGAAAATTTAATTTGTGTTCATCGGACACCCTTTTTTCTTTTTCTGCTTCAGCTAATTTACTTTGAATTTTGTAATAATAGCCAGTTGGGCGTCCATCTGAATTGAAATATTTTCCGATATGTTTTCCTAGAAAAAAATAATTTAAATTTATGTTGTCAGAGAAATAAAATTACAAATCCTGGTTATATTTGTTATTTATCATGTAAGATAAAGATTATAATAGCACCAATTAATTAATTAATTTTTTAATTACTTACCTTTATATTCATACTCTTTATGGTAAAATGAAGCCCAATCTCTTAAGGCAACTAAATCTTGTTTCGATAGATCTAAAACTTCATCTACAAAACCTTTTTCCGTAAAATCGCCGGTAACAAACGCCCTGCTACCATCTTTACCTGTAAAAAATTATTTATGTATAAGTCACCAGAAAAAACATGCCTGATAAACATTTAACATGCTATAGAGAGCTATTTCATACCTGTGAATCCATGATAGGTTTGACCAACACCATAATATTTCTTCCCTTTTGATACATCAAAAACTTCTCCAAGAATACTCAAATATAATGTTTCACTATCTCCAGTGTACTGTTTCAATAACTCATCAGTGATAAGCATATCTGAATCTTCATTTTCTAATTCCTTATAGTATTCTTCAGCAGCTACGCACGTTAAAATCGTTCTACTAGATAAAAAATCATTAACTTTTTTACTTAAATATACGCAAAATGTATTATAAAAATAATTAATTTGTTTGTAATAAGGTTCTTCAAATTGACACATACAATAAAGCGAAATTACTGATGTAAGAATAGTAAAAACTGTGTATTTGGCCAACATTTTATAATTATAATTTAAAATAAAATATTATAGATAATCTTTACTATCATACTAAAACTACTGGAGATTATGTAACAGATAAGATCAGTTTATTCATTTAATAATTTTTATTTACTTTAGTTTAAATTCCTAACCTAAAAACCAAAACAACTGTTAGAATACATCTGCGTTTAGCAGCAACACTGTTATCGAGGGCTTTAGTTTAAAAAGTTGTTCAGAAGTCATGTAATGTCTGGATGACACTTTTATTTTGAACGCTAAATAATTATTCATTTTGCTATATTTGTAAATCCATCTTAATAATTTACATTTCATGTAAATTTTGGTTTGATAATTTAGCCTGTTATAAAACGAAACTTACAATCGTAGTAATACATTAACGTGATAGTTACATATTTTAGTTACCGTATTATTTAATTAAAGAACTATTTATTTTTATGAATGTATTATAATAACAGAAATTTCAAATCGTTTAATATCAAATTAGTTAACGAAGAAGAACGTTAGATTTTGCGATATTCTAACAGTAGTTCAATTTGCAAATGGCAGCATTGAAACACGTCGGAATGTACTGTGGAAGAATAAGTTTTCTTTCGTTCTGATTGATGTTACAATTTTGACCTTTTAAACCTATTTATTAGTAATTAAAACAATGGCTAAGTTAGTGGATGTGTACCGAAATGATAAACAAAAACTGTCCCGTAGGCAGTTACCTTTAGTAGTGGATGATAATCTTACGGTAAGGAATTAGGCTTTAGACCTCGTATAGAAAGGCCTGGGGCTAGGCCTAGAATAGCCTACTTTTTAGACTTCAATTTGATATTTTATTTCTGTTAGTGTTTCCAGTTAAAAAATATTAAAAATGTAATCAAGTGGTGTCTGTAGTGTTTTTGGTGATCTTTTTAAATTATTAATGCAAAGCAATTCAAATGATCGGAATGAATTTGGTTCAACCGTTAAATCAGTGCCGGATATAAATTTCAGAAATGTCGTAGTCCTTCTGAAATATTTCTCTCCAGTTCTTTTGGTTATCAAACAAAAGTGTTGTTACATGTAAAAATAGTTACCGGTACTGTATGGTAGGCTTGATTGAATTCTTTCGTTTGTTTTAAATGTACATGTTCGTTTTTGTGATCTACTATTTCCTATTTAAATTTTAGGTTTTAAGTAGCCACAAATTTTACGGGTAAGCTTAATTTTTAACATTTTCGCTCGTATGTAGAAGTTAAGGTGTTAAGTAATATAAACTTAAGAGTTTATATACCTTCAGCTCCAGATTACAGTAGGCTAATGCATATTTTAACAGATTGTGTCCTTTAATAAGACAATACTTCTGTTATTGTTTGTTAATTATCTTATATTAACCTGGAATAACTTCTGATTTTTTTTTTGTTTATGAATTTGTTAGCTTACATTATGTGATCTTACATTCAAAATTTATCAACATTATTTGTTTGACAATAAAAGTCAGATGATGTCAAATACTCTTTATTTTGTTTTTGCATTGAAGGATATACCGTGCTTGTTTTTTTTATTGTAGCTACGTTTGGAAATGATACAAATTGCCATTCTGGCTTTTTCATTATTTAATGTTACTTCTTTTTGACCTGCTGTCATAGTAAGATGTATAAAGTATGGGGTGCTTTACAAGATTTATTATTTCTGCATAAACAGAACTTTAGGAAGAGTTTTTGGTAGACATTTTGTAGTTGTCTCTTAGGCATGGCTGAAATACTAAAGAAAATTGACTCTGTTGCAAGTTTATTTTATAAAGATAAACTATGCTCTTTTATATTGTAACATATTTAAATAAGGAAATTTAGTATTTTTTATTAATTTTCACAAATTTTATTTCCATTTTTTGTATCTACCTCATAACAGTATGAAGTGTATAGGCCATAACAAGTACCTTTTACTATTACAGTTGTTTGTATTTTTTTTTTAACTTTGACAGAAATGTAGGTTAGGTAGATAATGTGTTTGATTTTTTTCCATTTTATGGTTTTATTGGACCACTAGTTAAGTATGGTTGTTCAGTTTCCTGGTAGTCCAGTACTTAATTCTCTTTAATGTTAAATATATTTTTTGTCTCTGATCTCACTTCCTATTGTCTGATTTTTTTGTCCTTAAATCTTAGTTTTGTTCAACTTGTTCTTCAATTCTTTAATCATAGTTAGTAGGTCCCTCATATTTTCCTTGATTTGTGTTCCATTAGATGTTTCTTGTACGGTTCGTATTTTTCTGGTGTAGGCTGAAGAATAACATAAATTTCTTTATAATTCTACTTACTATTTGTTTTATTTCTCTGTTGTACACTTTCAGTAGAAGCTAGTCTCTAATGTCTAGTTTTTTAGTATTTTTTGTTTAGGCATGTTCTGGTATCCATCTTCTTGCTAACTTGAGTATTTTTGGTCCTATTCTGGTTGTGTAATTGTTTTAACTTTCTGGCAGTTGTGCGATTTTTTTTACTTTCTCTTGCCTTTATGAATATATTTGAAGGAAAGTAATGTTTTCATGTAGATTTTTCAAAATCGAGTTTTCACTGGATTTATACGTTTTTAGATCCCCTGAACCCAAAAAACATGTTTTTAGCGATTGGTCTGTGTGTGTGTGAACAAAATATCTCAAGAACGGAACATCGTACGAACTTAAAACTTAAGTTAGACACCACTACCGGACCCGACATGAACATTTTTATCAAAATTGGTCAACCGGAAGAAGTAGTTTATTCGTGTAATTTTCTCTTTTTTGCAATTTTCTTAAAAACGGGTCCTATGATTTGTTTTAAAATCGCATGATTTCTAAATTTTTTATGCTCTACAAGATAGGGTAGGCGCCATGCCTGCTGAAATGTTTAGGGAGGGTGTTAACTTGTTAATTGATTGGTTATTTAAGATTTCAGCTTTAATATGCATTTTAGCGCAAAAATGTATGTAATAAAAGTTGTAGAGAATTTAAAATCATACAACTTTTATTTAAAACATTTTTTGTATAACGCTTAGTTTAGCAATTTTCTGTTATTTTTTCCTCACGAAAACGTGTGAAAAATCGATTTTTTTAAGATTTTGGCCTTAGTATGCATTTTACGACAGAAATGTTTATAATAAAATTTATAGGAAATTAAGAGATAATCAACTTTTATTTAGAGCATTTTTCTCTACAGAGCATAGTTTAGTGTTAAAGAGTGATTTTCCGTATTTTAAAGTCTAACAGGTTGTTTTTCATTTAGTGCCTTTCACTCATGATTAAAATTAGGTTATGTTTATTGAGGTTATTTTTTTTTTTGAATCTAATGTTTTATTACTAATGTTAAGCTATATTGTTTATAATTTGCATTGCCAAGAGAAAGTTGTGTGAGTGTTTCAGACCAGATTTTTTTTGCTTACATGTTTTTTGTGATATGTTGGTGCTCTAGTTAGTTTCTTTATTCTGATGTGCCTTGCCGGCTTCTCATTGAGGTTGTATATTATGATTTCTCCTAGATATTTAAATTTATATCACAATTTTGTTTTTGTTTTTCCGTTATGATTTTTTTTTCCGCTAAGTGCAGTAAATAATATTATTCTTGTAACATATAGTTTGTACTTAGTACTTTCATAAGTAGGCCTATATTAAGCATGGGGTCGGTGCAGTTAAATGCTGAAGAACCATATTATTTTATTGGTCATCTTGATAAGAAATCTACATGTTGTGTAAAGCTTCGTTTTAAAAAAGGGGTTGACCAGAATCAGTCCAATGAAACCAGAGACCAAACTGGGGTAAAAAAACCCTTTTATTTTTAAATAATTAGATTGTTTTACATATAAAAAACACATTTAATTATTTATTTAATAATCAAAATAAATATTACTTTTATAAATGCATTAAGCCATTGATAATTTTAACATTTTTTAGAATGGTTCAGAACAGTGATCTCAAACATGTGGCTCGGTAACTGATGTTTTGCGGCCTGCGATGAATCCTCATAATTTCATTGTTAAAAATTATACTTGTACCAACTACAAAATAGTAGATAATTGAGTAATGATGATTAAAAAGTAAACAATTTTAGTAAATTATAACAATAAGTTAAGTAAAAGTTGCCTATAGAATAGACAAATTTTGTTAATATGTTTGCGAAGAAAGAAATTTCTCTGTGAACTCCCTATCCTGCAATTTATGGGAACCCTGCATAAATGTTGTTCGAGCAGTGTTTGTCGAATTTTTAAGTGGCCCTTTGAAGGCTACAAGTTTAAGACCACTGTTCTAGAGTTTCTGGTACTTCAGAAAAGCCATCAATAGCAAAATTTTTGGTTTTTTGGAACTTTTAGATTATTACAATATAAGAAATTAACATTTTTTGTTACTTTAACACTTTCGAGACGACAACCATATGTGATATGGCCGTGATGATATACACCGAGTGATGGCAAACGTTTGTCATACGGGCATGGCAATAAACATCCCTAGACGGCAAACGTATCTCATAAGTTTCCTACTTTCACATTGTTATAAATGTGGCTACCTGAACGCTATCCGTTTCCAGTTTTCACTGTTATTTAGTTCACTTTGTTCTTCGTTTACCTACAGCGATAGTTGACTAAATCGATTAGTATTTTTGATATATCAATGAAACTATCGACCGCTAATTAATGCGCGAGATCGAACCGTAGCGTCTACTACAGAGTACTGACATAGCGTGTTACCTGGCCATGTTGTTTGCAGTGTATGTGTTTTACTGTTATTGTGCTATTATAAATTTCATGAAACGATGTCTAGAGATGCATTAGATTGTTTTGCAGAAGATTCTGGGTCAGAATTAGATGACACGGACATTGATGAATCATACAACCCTGCGGAGATTGAAAGCGATATTGATATAAGTTTCATATAAAATTTTTCGGAAATGTGTTAATAAGAGTAATTGTAAATAGTATTATTTTATAAATAACTTAATAATTGACTTAAACTAAATATATGGTTAAAAAGAGCAAATTTCAAACTTTATTATTCATTTAATACCCTTGTTGATAAGAACTGAAGTGACTGCGCACTGATTGTTTGAAAAAGTTGAAAAAACTTCAGTTTACAGTGCAAGATGCGTTAAATTTACTTTAGCTTGTAGTGCATAGTCGTGAAAAAAATGGTAGACTGGAAAGTGTTAAAAAACTAGTGTACTTAAAAGTTTTTGTTTGTTGTAGTACATGTTATTTATCAGCGCCTGTGCCAAGTCTTTGTGCCGAAAAAATAACTTTTTACCATATATCTTTTTAAATTTTTGTTCAGAAATTCTTTTTACTTTCTCTTGCCTATATGAATATATAGGAAGGAAAGTATTGTTTTCATGTCGATTTTTCAAAATCGAGTTTTCACCGGATCTATACGTTTTCAGACCCCCTGAACCCAAAAAACATGTTTTTAGCGATTGGTCTGTGTGTGAACAGAATATCTCAAGAACGGAACATCGTACGAACTTGAAACTTAAAACTTAAGTTACATACCACTACCGGACCCGACACGAACATTTTCATCAAAATCGGTCAACCGGAAGTAGTAGTTTATTCGTATAATTTTTCACTTTTTTGCGATTTTCTCAAAAACTGGTCCTACGATTTTTTTTAAAATCGCCTGGTTTACTACATTTTTTATGCTCTACAAGATAGGGTAGGCGCCATGTTTGCTGAAATTCTGCGTGAGGCTGTTTTTACGTAAAAACATTTTCTTTTTAAGATTGCGGCTTTAATATGCATTTTAGCGCAAAACGTTATATAATAAAAGTTTTAGAGAATGTAAAATTCTACAACTTTTATTTCAAACATTTTTTTGTATAACGCTTAGTTTAGCGGTAATTTGCAATTTTCTGTTTTTTTCTCACGAAAACGTGAGAAAAATCGATTTTTTAAACATTTCGGCCTTAGTATGCATTTTACGACAAAAGTGTATAGAATTAAATTTATAGAAAATTAAAAGATCTACAACTTTCATTTAGAGCATTTTTCTCTACAGAGCCTAGTTTAGAGAGAAAGAGTGATTTTCCGTATTTCTAAGCCAAAATCAGGTTGATTTTCATTTTGTGTCTTTCACTCATGATTAAAATTAGGTTATGTTTTTGAGGTTAGATTTTGTTTATTTCTAAAATTTTATTAATAATGTTAGGTTTATTGTTAATTATTTGCATTGGCAAGAGAAAGTTGTGTGAGTGTTTCACACCAGATTTTTTTTATATTTTTCCTATTAATAAGTTAAAATTTTTTGTCTTAATGCGTGGTCTGTTTATGAATAAGAAATATGCAACTACCTGTCACGTTAGGTGATTTGGGCTGCCCACATTGTATGTCATAATGAATGTAAATGTTGTAACGGCTATTGTTTGTTTTACATAGCGACATTATTTGTACTTATCAATATTTATTGGTTAAATACTACAGATAATTCTTCTGACCTTGATTTCTGTTCTATTTAACATAATTACTTTAATTTTGTCTAGCTTTTTTATGTTAGTAATTTTATAATAATTGTATAAAGGACATTTTTGATGGATTTTTCGTGTCATATTAGGAAAATAATGTAAATAAGATTATTGATAATTGTTGGATCTCAATTTTGGAAAAAGTTAATATCTATTCATCATCTTTTATCAGGCCATCATCATCATCCAGTTGGATATAGGCCCCTCCTGTCTGCCTCCACAATCCCCTGCTCTGTGCTATTTGTGCCTAATTAAATCCGGTCACCAGTTTTGTCTTTACTCCATTATGTTTACATAAGACCTCTATTCCTCTTCTCCAGCCAGGGCCAACATTGCTAAACCACCTTATTCCATTGATCATCTGTCTCATTGTATGTCCAGCCCATCGGCATTTCAGTGATGCCACGTATTGTTTCATATCCACTAATCCAGTCCTCTTCCATATATTCTCATTTCGTACTCAGTCTTTTACTTTAATATTTAATGTCAATCTTCTACCTTTCAAGGATTAGACATCTCTGCCTGTTCTAAACCTCTCAAATCTTCCATCTCTTTCTCGAGCGTCCTCGTTTTCTCTTTCCCTCTGGTTTATAGCCTAGTGTTTGCTTAACTATCATATCCTCCCTCATTCTGCTCACATACTCCAACCACTGCATTCTGTTCTGAGATACCCTGTCATTTATGGAGCAGATGTTGAGTTCTTTCCTTATCTCAATATTCCTGTAACAATCTTCTTTACTACACCTGTACGTATGTCGAAGAAATTTCATTTCGGATGTTTGCAATCTACTCTCCTCTCGCTTTGATAGAACCCAAGTTTCACTGCCGTAGAGTAGGGTCGGCACTGCTATTGTTTTATAAAATTTTAACCGTGTGTTTTTGCTGGTGCTACTTTTTAAGTTCGGTGGATAGTTCTGCATGTTTGCTGAAATCTTATTTTAAGCATCTTTATCCTGTTAGTATGTATTGTACTAATGTCAATCTTTCCATCAGTATTTGTCTTTTGTCCAGACTGTCTTATCTTACATGTTGTAAAGAACCATGTTTGTGGAGCATATGAAAGAACAGGAAATACACGCTGATTAAAAACAGCTCTTCTTAGACTCTGTGTCACCTTGTGGGAAAATTATTTTTGAATTTATTATATATTTTTACTTTCTCTTGCCTATATGAATATATAGGAAGGAAAGTATTGTTTTCATGTCGATTTTTCGAAATCGAGTTTTCACCGGATCTATACGTTTTCAGACCCCCTGAACCCAAAAAACATGTTTTTAGCGATTGGTTTGTGTGTGTCTGTGTGTGAACAGAATATCTCAAGAACGGAACATCGTACGAACTTGAAACTTGAAACTTAAGTTACATACCACTACCGGACGCGACACGAACATTTTCATCAAAATCGGTCAACCGGAAGTAGTAGTAACTTAGTTTATTCGTATAATTTTTCAGTTTTTTGCGATTTTCTCAAAAACTGGTCCTACGATTTTTTTTTAAATCGCCTATTTTACTCAATTTTTGATTCTCTACAAGATAGGGTAGGCGCCATGTTTGCTGAAATTCTCGGTGAGGCTGTTTTCACGTAAAAACGTTGTTTTTTTAAGATTACGGCTTTAATATAAATTTTAGCGCAAAAACTTATATAATAAAAGTTGTAGAGAATTTAAAAACCTACAACTTCTGTTTCAAACATTTTTTTGTATGACGCTTAGTTTAGCAGTAATTAGCGATTTTCTGATTTTTTTAACATTTCGGTCTTAGTATGCATTTTACGACAAAAGTGTATATAATAAAAGTTATAGAAAATTAAAAGATCTACAACTTTTGTTTAAAGCATTTTTCTCTACAGAGCCTAGTTTAGCGTGAAAGCGTGATTTTCCGTATTTTTAAGCCAAACTGAGTTCGATTGTCATTTTGCTTCATTCACTCATGATTAAAATAAGGTTATGTTTTTTAGGTTAGTTTTTGTTTATTTCTAATATTTTATTAATAATGTTAGGTTTATTATTAATCATTTGCATTGGCAAGAGAAAGTTGTGTGAGTGTTTCACACCAGATTTTTAATCTTATGGGTGTAGTTACAATTTGTTAAAACAAAATAAGAAACTCCATGACTCAAGGAGATGATGATGATGATGATGATTATATATATTACGATGTGTAAATGAAGTGTAGTTTTGTACAGGCTTAGGCCGACCATTCCAGAGAGAGTATGGTTAATTGAACCCCAACTATCAAAGTATACCATCTATTATGCTTTTTGCGGTTGATGAGCTCTGCTGTTCCATGCGTTCAGACCAATCAGAACGTTTTCCAGCGTTGTCAAATTGTACGAATATTTTAGCCTAATAAACGTTACGCGCAAATGCGTATAAGAGCTGCACTAGTTCACTCGTGTCTTGTATTGAACACATCGATTATAGAGCGCGTTAACATGCAATACTTTATAATACCGTGCGTTCGGAAAGTCGCTGTGCACTGGAATTGTGACTATGGATTTATGAAAATATGTATAAAGAAATGACTAAGCATTTTGGAAAAAAATTTATTCAATACCTTAATTACATTGTTAAACCGTGATTACATTGTTTATAGAAGGTGTTCGAAATGACCTCCATTGGCATCAATACAGCATTGCACTCGTTTCATTTTGTTTGCAAACACCTTTCGCAACTGAAGAACAGTGATTCCTTGAATGTATGCCGTTATTGCGGCTTTAAGTTCGTCAATCGTGTGTGGTCTGTTCCGATACACAGTTTGTTTCGCCGCACCCCATAAAAAGAAATCGGAGGGAGTCAGATCAGGAGATCTTGCAGGCCACAAATTCTTTGAAATTATTCGTTCACCAAACACGTTGCGCAGGAAAGCCATTGAGATGTTAGATGTATGTGCTGTTGCCCCGTCTTGTTGGAACCAACCATTATTCATTTCCACTTGTGTTATTTGATGCGTAAAGTTCTCTAAAATATCAGAACAATAACGTTCACTATTGATTGTGTTTGCAAAAAAAATTGGTCCAACAATACGTGCTCTACTCACAGCAACCCAGACTCCAATTTTTGCTTCGTGTAAGGACTGTTCATGTAAAGCGCAAGGGTTAGTTGTCGACCATACTCGAGTATTTTGTGAACTTATATAATCACGGTTTAACAATGTAATTAAGGTATTGAATAAATTTTTTTCCAAAATGCTTAGTCATTTCTTTATACATATTTTCATAAATCCATAGTCACAATTCCAGTGCACAGCGACTTTCCGAACGCACGGTATAATCAGCTGATTGTATGTTCATTTGTGATAATTGTTATTGAAAGACCAAAAAAGAAAGGCTGACAAAATAAATATATAACAGAGCTACGAGAGCAAGTGTTGGCAATGTTGCTGGTAAGTCATTGGCTAGCTATGAAGTGGGTAGTGGGCAATTTTCAAGTTCAGAGCTCATCAGCCCTGAAAAGTAGTATAGTTCAAATCATATAAAAGTAATTGCCTTTACTATGATTTGAACCCCAGAATCTTTTTCAAACTTTGTATTTTTAGTACAACTTTCTATTCAAAGTTCCTGTAACTTAAATTGCTACGATAAATAGGGCCTGCAGGCTCATATCATTGTTAGGTTTTTACATATTGAAGATATTTTACAGATAATGATGTAATTCATAAACTTTTTCCAATAAATGTTATTTTTTGCTGTCAGGTAATGATTACTAATTTTTTTTAGTTTTAATTTGCTTGTCGGCCGTAAATGTATAAGTCTTGTCTTCTCTTGAAAATTTTTACTTTTATTTGTGCAATCGTAATTGAACATGTCTGTGAAGGCTAAAAATATTACCACATGTTTCAGTAATTTGGCACATTTGAAAGCCTAAATTTGGTGGGAATTTTAAAAGTAATAATGTGAAATTTGTAACATAACACCTGGTTACATCGTGTAACTAAATGGTACGCTAATAAGGTTGAAAATTAGGTTAGTTAAATAAGGAATTTGTTCGTAATAAACATTTGAGTATTGCCCATTATAGACAGGTGGAGTGTCAAATTATTAACACTCAATCTGTCCGTTGCAGGGCTAAAATAAATAGTTCTGTTTCTTATCACGTAGTCAGCCAATTAAATGACCGAATCATTTAAGAACAGAAGAGGTAGAGGTGTAAAAGACACTGATCAGAGTTATCTCTTCTGAGAGTAATGAATTTCATTATACAGCCAGACCCTGTGGTGAATGAAGTGAAGGGTCATTTGCAGAGTGGAAAATATGTGCTTTTCAGCGGGCTTGGCATGCTGATAAAGAGTACTTTTCCACTCGTGAGGAAGCCAATTGTAAACCACCTCACTCCTCGTTTCACGTAGTAAAACCTCTGCAGGTTCAAACCAGCTTTTTGGCTGATAACCTAAACACAAACATTTGAGTAGTTTCCTGCATGTTCTATAATAACAAGAATGTCTACAAAAACTTGACTATACACTTATAAACCCCTAACTCGTAACTAGTTGTACGTGAATTGTTCCCCTCTGCGTTCATATATCTTGTTGTTTAGGTCATCAGCCGAAAGGCTGGTTTGAACCTCTAGATGCTTTATTCAGTAAAATGGGCAGTGAGGGTGGTTTACCATTCCCTTCCTCACTGAGTGGAAAAGTATGTTTATCAGCACGCCAGGCGCTTTGAAAATCATCTACTTTCCACCCTACAAATAGCATATTCACTTCCTCACCAAAGGGTCTGGCTGTATAATGAAATTCATTACTCTCGTAGGAGATAACTCTTGACTAATGTCTTTTACACCTTTACTTCTTTTGTTCTTATAACGCTTTAGGCATTTAATAGGCTGACCATGTGATAAAGACAACTACTTTTTGTAGCCCTTGACATATTTTTACATTTTATAAACACATACACTCTACTCATGTGGTTGAGTAGAATGTAATTAAGTCAATAATTACCAACTGATTAGGTAAGGTGAGATGGGCAAGGCAAGGAGTTAATACTCCTAATTAATAATCTCTTTAATTTGTTTCTTCTGTATTGTTATATTTCTACTTAAATTATTGCACTGTAGCGATTTTGTTGGTTTCGCAATAAATTTGAAGTTTGTGGATTAGTCGTGAAGATCTTTTGCGTTTAATAACTTCTGTTCTTTTTTAAAATAAAATTTTTTTTTTAAAAGTCAACCCCTATTTCTTGATTTCTTTTCATCTTTTGATTTGGTTTCACATATTATTTATTATTAGTATAAAATAATGGTTACGACGCGTAATGGCTGAATGTACTCTGCAGCCAGAGCCCAAGCCTCGCTTCTGCTAGTTGTCAATGATACAGCATTAGTTAATGTGTTATTTAGTTGATAATGTATTCTGTTATATTGAAAAAGTGGGTATCATTAAATAAAATAAATAAATAATAATAAGAATATGGTTTTGACAATTAAATATTTTTTCGTTGTAGTGATGTTTCATTTTTTTTTCCAACATTTTTAAAAGGTGATAACAAAACTAACAGTTATCTTGACAATGAACTAATTTTTACATCCAATTACATAATTTTATTGCCTCTGTTTTCCTCATTTGAATGCATTGCCTTTAGAAATTATTTTATGTTAAATGTAAGGAATCAGATGTGAAGTTTAAGAACATAGCAGGATGTTATACATAATTGTTTTTCAATTTATTTTGATTCTTTATTGATGTAATTGATTGTTAATTAACTTTGCTTTCAAATATTCTCAATTAATTGCAGTAAATAAATTTAACATCCAGGCCTATTTTCTAAATTAGTCTTATTGAAGTTGCTTTCAGATTATTAATTTGTTTTCACTTTCTCTTGCTGTGTATAAATATATAGGAAAGGAAAATACAGTTTTCAAATTCATTTTTCACTGGAAATTTAAGTTTTCAGGCCTCCTAAAACTAAAAAGCATGTTTGTAGTGATTCATTGTGTTTGTGTGGGAACAAAGTATCAAAAGAACAGAATAGCATATTTAGTTGAAACTTGGAATTTAAGTTAGGTACTACAAGGGGACCCAAAGAACATTTTCATCAAAAATGATCTACTGGAAGTAGTAGTTTGTACAATTTTCCAATGTTTTGCAATTAACTCAAAAACACCTCTATGAAGTAGGGGGTAAAACACCATGTCTACTGAAACTCGATGAGGCGCTGTGTTCTTGTGGTAAACATTTTTTAAGATTCTGGCCTTATTGTACATTTTAGGGCAAAAGTGTATACAGGGTGATACAGGAAGAAAGAAATACTTTCACAACTGATTCTAGAGCTATAAATAAGGAAAAACTTTATTTAACATAGGTCTGGAAATGCTTTATTTTTTAATTACGGCTAGCAGAAGATTTCGCCCTGATTTTTTTCTACAATGGTAAAGTTATGCAATAGTGAATTTCCAGGGACCCAAATTAAATTAAAGGGTAAATTGTATGGTTTTTGAACTGAGCAATTGAAAAAATTGGTCCCAGAACTGTAATTTAAGAAAAACAAATTTTTATATTATGTTTTTTTCGAATTTTAAGCTCTAGAATCAGTTATCAGAATATTGCTCTTCCTCCTGAAATCATCCTGTATAATAATTGTTTGAACCTACAACTTTTATTTCAAACATTTTTTATCTACAGCTCTTAATTTAGTGATTTCCGTACTTCGCTAATTAAAGTCAGTAAAAGAAGGGATTTTTAAGATTGCGGCGTAAGCATTTTACGGCAAAAATATATATCTAAGTTAGGCTATAAGAATTATAAGATATAAAAAAATTACCATTTATTTCAAGCACTATTTTCTAGAGCTTTGTTCAATGTCAATTAGTCATTTTCCATGTTTTTTTTTTAAATTCACAGAGGTTGATTTTCATTTAGCATCATTCACTCATGATTAAAATTATGTTGTTTTTTATTATTTACATTAGCATGAGAAAGTTTTGTGAGTATTTCACTCCAGACTTTTTAAATTAGTCTTATTTAAGTTGCTTTCAAATTATTTAGTTGTTGTTTTTTGTTCTCAAGTTAATAATAAATTATACATTGAGTTATTAAAAAAATGTAGTGTTATATTTTAATGTGATAATAAATCAAAGTTATTGTGATCTTTATCTGTGTTATAACTTCTTTGTATATCTTCTTCTTTATCTTCCCCTTCTGCCTCTCAGCGTAGGGTGTGCCATTGCCTCGATCCATCCTCTCCAGATACCTCGGTCCATCATCATATTCCTCATCTGCCGCCAGTCTTTTCCTCGAGCCTCCCCCAACCGCTCCATGTATCACCATTCCATGTCCCAAATCTAGTATTACAGCATTTCCGTTTATTATTCCGATTATCCAGTCCTGTTCCGAGGCTTTGTGTTGTGCTTTGAATCCGTTTTTAACCAACGTGTGGGGGATTAGCCCAACACGCTGGGTTGGAGTACTTCTTAGTCTGGCTCCTACCCTTTGACCTGTTCGGCTTGGGTGGCCCTACCAGTAGTTACACTACCGCCGGCATAGCTCGCAGGGTCATAGGAACACGCTAGCCCCTCCACCAACGACAAGGTCTTGTACTCCCCAGGAGGGGTCTTTGTATATCTAATTTGACAATTGATAACAATTAAGTAAGATAAATTTATCTATTAAATATTATTAATAATGAATGGTTTTATTGAATTTTTTTGTTTATAATTTTATTATTTTGTTAGTAAATGGTAAGTGTTTTATTTTATTATTACTCGCCACTCCAGCAGCGCTTCGCGCTGCTTCCGTGTCTCGGCCTCAGAGGGGGTAGGTGGATCAGAATTCATATGTGAATCAGAACCATTTGCCACAAGGTGAATGAATGAATGAACGTTACGTACCTGTAACGTTTTGTTAATAAAAATTTGCCTAAAAACCGTTTCGAAGGTGTAAAGATAGCTACCTGAATACCTGAAAACGGCAAACCCCAAAAAACCGAAATTTGGTTTTTGTAGTTTACTCAGCGGACCGGTGGGTTAAGGGAAAGGTTTTTGGTTATATAATGTTGAAGTACGTTTTTGTGGGGCACAAAACAGGTTCATGCATTTTGTCCCTATTATTCACCGTTAAGGAGATAAAGAAATACAACCCCTACTGCAGGCTAGAGGGTTCTAATTGAAAATTTTCGGGTTATCAAATTTTTGTGTAATTTTTAACGCTAAACAACATGCCGTCAAAAGACTTTTTGTATTCTAAAAATTAAACTTTTCATATCTTTTGGATAAGGGTAGTGACCCCCGTAATTAATAATAATAATAATTATTATTATTTTATTTAATGAAAGATTTGTGAGATTTAATGTTATATTCTTTGGTATACTGACACAATACATGTATTGTTGTAGCCTTATAGTTTAATTTAAGTATTTGTTCGTATTGTAATAGCTTCACCCTGTCGCTATTAGTTCCTTTCAGTAACCATCATTATTTTCATAACTGTGTACTTTGAAAATATTACATTATTACATGAATTTCATTTTTTGACAATATCTCCTTTAAAGACTAAAGTAACAGCGTTTCTAGGAAAATTCCTGGTGAGGTCAAAAATATAAATTAATGGTAACATAAATTGGATACCTGGTTCAAAATGTGACCATTAATTTATATTTTTGACCTCGCAAGGATTTTCCTAGAAACCCCATTACTTTTGTTTTTTGAGGAATAAGTTCCTAAAAATGATAAGAGGTCATTATCACTCACACATTGTAAAATCTATCTTAGACAAATTTTTATAAAGTACAGTAAAACCTCATTTATCCGGATCAGATTTGTAGACTTTTTTTATTTAAGGGAAGACTGTACTTCGTATCCCGCCAATGTTAAATTTGGTAGTTTTAGGTACATTTTTCACAAGATTGGTAAACAATAGGGAAATGAAACTTCACTTACTTGTAGTTGTCAGGTTGCTCGAGCTACTGACATTTTCGCTACTTAAGCCATTAAACCATAAAGTTAAAAACATAATGAATAACATAAAATTTGTATAAATTTTTTTATGGTATTTTACATATTAATAATTTTTGTAGCTTTTGAGGAAGTCATAAAAGTATCGGAAGTTGTGAATGTACAAGATAAATAACTGGTAAAAATTTCAGCCTGGTATGTTTAATGGTTTTCGAGTAAATTGTACCTAAATGTTAAAAATTTAAATTTAAGGGAACGGGTAAAAACACAAAAAGGCATAAATCGTAAACAAAATTTACACAAACAAGTAAATTTCCTATCAACATTTGGTTAGAAAGCTGAACCAACAGCTTCAAGTATTAAAAACAGTAATGCAGATATTTTAAAAACTAAAATTCCCTTTGCTCTAAAACGATCGGTATAAAATTATGAAAAATCTTCATTCTTGATGACTTGACAATTTTTCTGATTTTTGACAGTTTTGTGAAAAAAATAATTTTTTCACGGAATTTTATGTTTTTGTGGTTGATCTCTGTCTGAATTATCGAAAAACATAAAGAATCAAAATTTGAAATTTTTGGTTAAAACATCATACAGTCTCGCGCCTTAATATTCACACAGATAATAATTCTTAACTATTGTAGCAAGAACTTAACTATAAGTGCACCAAATATTCAATTTTATTATGGTAATGAAATTATTTTTATCGAGTTTAAGAAAACTTTTTACTAGTGTGTCATTCCAATGAACTATTGCACTAATGATAGTATTTGCATGTCCAATTCTTTGTTAAGAAATAATGTGAAAAGTTATTTTTAATGTCTTTTAAACAATTATATAAAATTTTGTTACAAAACATAGTTTTTATTGTAATAAATGGTTAGTCTGCTTTTAAGGATTTGTTTTACTTTTTATCCGGATTTTCGATTTTCCGGAGTGCCTTTGGTCCCAGTTAGTCTGCATAAATGAGGTTGTACTATATTTTTGTTATGAAGATCTTTTAAAATAATTTTTTTTGTTTTTGCAGATGGTGATGGATCTTAGCGGTATGGGATTTGTTTACGATAATCAAATAGTTAAAGGTAAAGGATTAGAAGAGTTTATGGAAAAATATAAGATATTATCTCTTCAAGAAGTACGTAGTGCATTTCAAGTCAGTTGTAAAGATATATTAACTGTTCTGGGACAAACTATACCATGTGTTGGATGCCGAAGAAGGTAAAAATCATTAAAATTTTATTTTTAAATTCATAATGAGTCGCAGTCTTTATAATAAATTATTGTAAATCAGTGATTATCAATCATTTTATGTGATGAATAAAGTTATTAGTTTTGATGTATTGTTACAAGAGAAGTCCGTTTTGTTCAAAAAGTCTTATTTTGGAAACTACCAAAATGGTGGTGATAAGAAATAAAGCTATTTTTTGATAACATGTTACTGAAAATAACAGTCTGCTCAATAAGTATAACCTGTTATTAAAACTAAAACACTATTATCGTCCATCTTACAATGCAACGTATAGTCTTGTTAGTAGTGCAGTGTATTTAATCAACAATGGAACAGCATGCCTACAAAATACAATGGGTGTTGTCAATTTGCAACGACACTCTGACTACATCTAACTGTAGGTCGGAGGGGTGTGGGCACGCCCCAGACCACACAGAGCGTGCCCGTAGAACTGCAGTTTAGCTACCCAATCCTTACTGCTTTGAGGTAACAGGCGCTGGTTGTAGCATCTCCGTGTGCTATTCGTAGTACACGGTTGTGCGCAGAACATCCATGTGTGTTAGAGCCACATGCAAAGCATTAGCTGCGTAACGAGCTCGATGGTGACTCGTCCAACGTTTACACGAGCACTGAAGTGAGTGGGGCCCCCTGCGGACGTGACAGCACCCACTCATTTGGGTTGCCCTCTGAGGGGCTGTGGGTTCCTGGGTAGCTCTCCGGAGCCACTATGTTGCTTAAATTCCTTCGGAGTGGGCGGAATGGCTGGCCGAGGGGTGTCCGGCAACAGATAGGTAATGCCTACGGCATGTCGGAGGAATATGCAGGGTCGAAGTCAAGTATGCGCACACGTAGCCCAGCGCTCACAGCAATTGGCTTGGCCTTTAGTAGAATAATAAGTAGTAGCACGACACAAGTGGAAAAGAGGTTAACTAAATTATTCACTAACAAGTAGATTTTTTGTACAAATTTTTTTATTGGTGCAGAAAATGGTAGTCAAAACAAACCATTCGGCAGTTACATGACTCGCTGTTTCGTGTATTGACTTGCGTTAATCCTACCAACGCCTTTATGGTTGCATGGTTGCTGACTTTTCGACTCAAGTGTACAATGTACAGTAACTATAGTGCCTTGCCGTGTGTCCATGAAAGATTCAGCGCAAATGGCCGCCCTTGTGTTCATGAAAAATTGCCTTAGGTTTGCCATTGTTGTGTTGGGTTACAGGAAATAGTGCTGTTTGTCTTAACTTTGTGTCCATGAGAGATTCAGTGAGATTTGTCACCGTTGTGTTTATATTAATAACAGTATTATGACGTAGTTAAACTTAACCCTTTCCTCTCGTATTATGTTTGCACTGTAATTCCCCTCCACTTGTATTTATTTTATGATTTGTTGATGCCCTATTACATTAATCATACGCATAATGTGTTGTTGTTAGTTTTAAGAGCATGCTATACTTTTTATATTTGTTATTACTTTAATGTTAATAATGATACATAAAAAATGCTTTTTCTCTCCTAAAAACTTCTAAAATATAACCTGCAAAACATACACTGCTGTTGTAAAAACTAAGATAAAAAAAGCTATGCTATTAGAAATTGATACCTAAAACCTAATAAAAACACTAATCTGAATATTGTTAATAATCTGAATATTGTTTTTGTGGGAATTAGTTATCTAAAACTACCTAAAAACATTAAACTGATCTTAAAATACCGCAAACTAAACGACGCATGTTCACAATTAGGTTAGTTTCTTTACTAGTTTGGTATGGCGATATCAATTAAATTAATTCCATTTATATCGATAATCGGTAGTAGTCAACCATCGAAAACTACAAGAATAAATTTTTAAAACATCCCGTAGAGGCCTACACATAACAACAACTTTGTTAAACACGTGTTTTCATACAAAATCAGCTGTGAAAACTGAGTCGGATGGGGTTCGACATACGAGTGGAACGGTAATACTATTGTGTCAGATCAGATCCGACAGTTGAGTGGAAAGGGTTAAAAGTGGTGTTATTAGATGTAAATGTTATTGATAACTTCATCAAGTTTTAACAGTTTTACACTGTTGTATCAGTCAGACAAGCGTCATTCGTATAATAGTTTATTAAACGGCTTTGAATCACGGTGTTATAAAGTAATAGGTAACCGGGCATTTTTAAAATAACAAGAGTGTTTTTAGTAACCTGTTATCACGATAACTGACTCAATTCAGTAACCATGTTATTAATCCTGATATGTTAAATAAACCCCATCACTACCAAAATGTAGCAAAACTTTACTTACAGCAGTATGACGAGGATAATAGATAATAGCAATCGGTAAATGTAAACTTTTTGTGCTAATAATTTGGAATAATAGTATTTCAAAAATTAATTTTATATAACCCAAGAGAAATGTTTATGGGCTACATATTTTTTTTTTTTAATTTATTTAACATTGCATCAACTACAATGGTCATTAGCGACGACGTTGGGGTATAACTTTTGTACAATGGAGGATGAAATGATTTTTTGTAACGTATGAAAATATGCCGTGCCTGAGTGGGATTCGAACCCAGGACTGCATGATGAGAGGCGAGCACGTTACCAACTACGCCAATGCGGCCGGCAGGGGCTACATATTATTGGAGTTTCTTCTTATTTTCTTCTTTCTTCTTACTTTCAAGGATTAGGTATAAGCCTGTTCCGAACTCACAAACACAAGATATTCCAACCCACACAACAGTTCGACTACTGCCATCTTCTTCAAGGTCTCCCACCTCCGTTCCTCCAACTGGAAGCTTCTTATTTTCTATTTTTAATTTAACACTGCGATTGTTAACTCATCTAGAAAATGTGGTGAAGTATTCCACAATATGACCATTCTTAAAATATATCTGATAGGTGTATTATTCAATTATTTGTTTTTTTACATTATTAATGTCTTTTGTTTTTTTTTTTTGTTGACAGTGTTGAACGCCTTTTTTATCAGTTAATGAAATCTGGTCACCCAGCTCTTGAACCATTGATTATTACATCAGAAGGCATCTTAACAATACAAGAAGACCATTTTACATGGCCACATCTACTTTGTACATTATTACATGGTCACAGGTAAGAAACTATACTATCGTTATTTGATGTAAGCTGCGATGTCTTCTTAAATGACAAATAATGGGAACCGCGCTGATGTGTTAGTGTAGAGTGCAGAGTGAATGCTCATAAGTCGTGTGTCAGTAATTGTAGTTATATCAACAAGCAAATCAATTTGTTCATTATAAAATGATCTACAATCTAATGCCAAACGAAATCTTTTTGGTCTATTTTCACGTGGTTTGGTAGCAGTGGAAAGAGAGAGAAGAAAAAACAAGGATAGAAATATAAATGTTCTCAGTATTTTGTATACCAATTCGTCTTTTTCAAACAAATGAACACTTGATATCGCATGTTTACTGTTTTTAAATGGTTTATCTTGAAAACAAAGTGATTTATTAGGTTTTGTTGACAGTTGTGAGAAAAGGATGACTTTATAAATGATAAGATGTTTTGGGTAGATTATGATGTTTTAGGTGATGTCACAGAGCCACTATTATATTTAGGTTACAGCTGTAAGCAAAGCAATGTAGAAAATTCTTTTCCCTCCAACCCCGTGTTTTAAAAAATTCTGTAGGTGTGGTTAGAAGGAAGCCGTTACACGTCCTTTGCAACCCTGCAAAGTGTCAAATTTTTGGCCTCTGTGATGGTAAACCCCCTCCTATACAGTAAAATGGACTCTTCTTCCCTTTTCAAGGGCAAATTCTGTTATAGAAATGTCAGCTTAAACACAAACTAAAGAATATGCATGTACGTTGACTTACACAGGAGTTGGATGGACTTCCAATCAAAACAAACAAATCCCAAACCATCAATGCTACCTACACACTATAGAGGGAATAAAAATTTTCCCTTTTATGGTATTCTATTTCTGTAAACACTATTAGATGCATTAAAGAATACCCTACTAGAAAAGAACAATATTTACCAGTTTCCTACTTAAACTTAACTAGCTGGAGCACGTTTTGTCGCCTCCCCCACCATCAATTGTGCATAGCCTAAAATTAGATCAACAGTTTGAACTGGGTTAAAATTCAAAGATTTCTTCTGAGAAAATAATTTGTTTGTGGAATATCTAAATCATGTTTTAATTCTATTTTATTTAGCTAACGATTGATTGTTTTTTATTTTTGTAATTGTTTAGTTCAACACGTTTGAATGATCTAGTCGAAAGTCAGTCAAGATCAAAGAAGAGCAGACGGTGCGTTTTACATTCGTTAGATTCTCAACGTACTCGTGCTCTCACAACTTCATGGCGTGACATTTGGTCAATTATGCGTCCTCAGTGTCGAGATGAAGTTGTCCTTATAGAAGCATCAACTTTAATTACAACTTTAGAAAGTTATCTTCGTAAACATAGGTACGATATTTTATACATTGCCAGGTGTTTCTGGTACCTTTTGATTTATCGAAACTGTTGTAAATGTATATTTTCTGTACAGTAAAAGCTCATTAGGTCAGTCTTCTTTAACCCTTAAGGAGCTGGCTGTCCGGTCTGCTGCACTTCTAAAACAGCGGCCATCATCTCGCTGTATGACAACTATGCTTTTCACGGTTGATGAGCTCTGCTGTTTCACACATTTATACCAATCAGAACGTTTGCCAGCGTTGTCAGATTGTACCTGACAAACATTACGCACGCATGTGTATAATAGCCGCAATAGTTCACTCTCGTCTTGTTCTCGTACTGAACACATCGATTATAGAGTGCGTTAACATGCAATATTTTATACTATAATCAGCTGATTTTATGCTTATGATTATAATTCATACTGAAAGACCAAAAAAAATGGCTGACGAAATATTTAACAGAGCTACTAGAGCAAGTATTGGCAACGTTGCTGGTAAGTCATTGGCTAGCTATAAACTGGGTAGGGGGCAATGCATACGTTCAGAGCTCATCACCCTTGAAAAATAGTATAATCTGTCTTTATCCACCTTCCATCCGAAAAATTTGAAATTCATATGGTACATTCAAAAATGTTTGACTGTTGTTTTAAAAAAAATACTATTCGAATTGTTTTTATTTACATCCGCTATAACGATGGTTCGAAAACATTTCATGCACATTCCCCTGTTTTTGGCAAAATGTAGGACTAAACAAATGTTATTTTGTTTTCATTATTTTGGTGGTAGAGAACAGTCTAATAAAGAAATTTGATGTATCATATGCGCAAAAATATTGGCATAGTCAAAAGTAAATAGAATATACTATGTAGATAACTGCAACCACGAATGTGTACTGTTTAGCTGATGATGGTAGGAAGGAATAATATTTACATTCCTTTTCCATGACATCAAACACACATTCATATAGTGAGGTATTACTTGTGAAAAACCATTTGTGAAGCATTATTTTATCTAGAAATACGTGTATTTCAATATTCTGTAAGTTGCTGGAGAATGACATAAGGATGACTTGTTTGTATGAAACTTCAGGTGGTATTTTTTTCGTGCGCCACTCCTTCCCCCCTTTGCTGTAACGTATATTAGAACTAATTGTTTGTAACAGAAGATAATTCCTGTAGAACACCCACGGTCACTACGCTTTGTTTTCATGTATGATTTTCTGTTCATTTTAATATTTAGACTAATTTGTTCTGTTAGTTGCGTGCGTTTTTAGAGTATAGTTTAGTGAGTTTTTGCTGTTAAGTTCTTGTAATTTATAATGTAAATATTTACTGGGACAAATTAAATACATATTTTAAAATGAAAAATTATTCATATGTTTGTTCATTGAAATAAGGTTGTAGGTATTTGTGTACATTAAAATTTGTAGACCTTGTTGAAAGAATTGGTTATGGATATACTTTATGTGGAACTGTGTCGTACTTGTAGGGGTCCCATCAGGGGAGATGGGCCACACCGAGATCTTCAAAGAGATTGAGGGGATGGGTGTGGTAGGTGGTCCTCGGGACCGTATGAACAGAGCGTACGACTTCTCCGACACACTGAGGGTGGAAATTTTTGATCGTCAGGAGTGGGCGAAGGGACAGCCAGTGATACCGGATGGGGCTACCGTTTGGTATACTGACGGCTCAGTGATGAGCGGAAGAGCGGGATTGGGGGCCGGGGGAAAGATTTCCCTGGCCCTTGGGTGTAACATAACCATCTTCCAAGCTGAAATATTGGCCATTAAGGTCTGTGCGGAGAGGTGTATTGAAAGGCGCCTCAGTGGGTCGCACATTTATATTTTGTCCGATAGTCAGGCGGCCATCAAGGCTTTGAGTTCTTGTACTTTTGAGTCGCGATTGGCCTATGATTGTCGGGAAGTTTTGAATGCCGTGGCCAAGCGTAACGTGGTGACGCTGCGTTGGGTGCCGGGGCACCAGGGAGTGCCTGGAAATGAGAGAGCGGATGCCTTAGCAAAGAAAGGTGCAGCCTCTCACTTCATAGGCCCAGAGCCATTCTGTGGAATTGGTGAAGGCTATTATAGAGGTATAGTTAGGGCCTGGGAAGAGGAGGCTAAAACCTCCTATTGGGAGAAGGTGCCAGGCTGTGAACAGGCAAAGAAATTCATTGCCTATTCCAGCAGAAAGGCTGGGATATATAATAGACTAGGAAGACAGGACTTGAGGAGGGTAGTGGGACTGATGACTGGTCATTGTAATCTTGGGTATCATTTATCCAAGATAGGAGTTGCTGAAGAGAGCCTGTGTAGATTCTGTCATGAGGCAGAAGAGAAGGCTGAGCATATTTTATGCAGTTGCAAAGTGGTTGGCTGCAAAAGAAGAGCGCTGATGGGTAAGGACGTGTTAACACCTTCTCAGGTAAGTGCACTAGATCCTAGGCAGATCCTGCGCTTTATCGAAAGTGTGGGTCTTGCATAAATAAGGAATAGGGGCAATCACAAAAGATCTTTTAGGTCGCGGTGAGGAGGGGCTGCAGAAGCCTGAACGCCCTGGAGTTGTAAAGTAAAGTAAAAAAGTCGTACTTGTAGAGCAAGATTTGTGCCAGTTCGAATTGTCCATAGTATAGTAGGATAGAGCGGATGTCAAATAAGCTTGCCGGTGTAGCTGCACGAACAGTTCGGATTCAATCGGTAGACTTCGTGTCTTAGCATCCAATCGCCTATTAAATCACAGGCGCTGAATGATGAAAATTATAATCTATTAGTGACGTTAAAAACATTCGATTTTAAACATTGTATACAACAATTATTAACGCATACTGTATACAACACATTACAGACTAATGTTTTCAGGTTAGCTGATATATAACGTTATGATAGCGACGTGATTCTGATCACAGCTGGTACAGCACTGACCCCACCACTCGCTGTGGCAACCGAGTGCGCAATTACCAAAATAAAGCTTCTACGCACTTCAGAAAACCTACAAGCAAATTTGGTGTCCGCTCTACGTGACATTATTTGCGTTAGCCATCCTCATTGTGTTAAACTTATTTCGTACAATGTAATTCTAATAATGGAGGCATTCGGAGGAGAAAGGGCGAACTCGACAGAAGCGACTTTCGAGAAAAACCTGTGAGAAGTTTCGTACACCTTAAAAAGTACCGGAGGCGAAGTCCTTGTGTCGCTCATAGAAGTGGTCTAAAAATATGTTCTAGAAAACCAAATTAGTCATTTTTAATTTTATACATTTGTACAGTAAATTTAATTTGTTGGAATTTATTTAGTATTGTAATAACATGTCTTAATATTTACTGCATTTAATTCTTACTAATGTATTCGCTTACTTCTTGGCTTATATTCTGTTATTGTGAAGTATTATTGATTAGTAGACTTATAATAAGCTTACATAACAAAAGATGAAAATTAATAAACAACAAATTTTGTAAACGTAGCATTGTTTATTTAATAAAGAACATTATAAAATACATGTCATTACGATTAACATGAAACAATGTAGAAAATACCATGATGTTTTATAACTTGCCGATATTAAAATAGTATATACGTAACAAAAGACGAAATAAAAAGAAACTATTTTCATTAACGAACTATGGTATATTTAATAAAGTACGAAAATTATAAAATCCATTATGATTAAAAAAAAAGTATGTACATAACAAAAGACAAAATAAAAAGAAACTATTTTCATTAACAAACTATGGTATATTTAATAAAGTACGAAAATTATGAAATCTATCATGATTAAAATGAAAATTTTAGAAAATAAAATTTTTAATGCGTACATTAATTTTATATTTTCAATATTTTTATTTTTTGATATGAAAAATTCTTAGCGAATTAAGCATTGCATTGCATGACCACCAGTAATGTGACTCATATTCAAAGGACAGTATATTGTCGACTTCGCCCTTTCTCTTCTGACAGCCTAGCACTGCTACGAGGTAGCGAGTAACTATGTCTAACTGATTCGTACTGATTTCAAAAGCACCAAGGCGAAATACAAAAAACTGACAGATTCATTCAAAAGTACATTGTCATTTTGTATAGAATCGGTAAAAAAACAAAATTCCGATTTTGTTGACTTCGCCCTTTCTCCTCTGTGCGCCTCTATTAGCTGAATGTTGATTCTAATTATAAAATGATGTTTTTGTAAACAGGTTTTGCGGTGAATGTCGGACCAAAGTGCTGCGTGCGTATTCATTGTTGATTGAAGAACCTGATCCGACTAAAGAAAAAGGTTATGTACCTGGACTGTATGCCGGTATTAAACGTTGCTTACCTGATAAACACATTCATCTACAAACCAAGACTGAATACATTTCAAATTTAATTAGCCGCGCTGAACCTGAACTTACTGGAAGGTAAATATTACAGTCATCTTTGAAATTTTAAGGGTTATTCATCAAAATTATTATACAGTTATCATGGTAGCAACTTCTTTTCTGGCGCTGGAGTAGTGGTCAATGCAACTGACTTCTAAAGGGTGATTCAAAAAGAGCGCCGGTTTTTAAATGGCTGGTAAATTTTTGTTTATCGGTTGGCAACATTGTTTGACCTCATTTCTATTTTGGAGAACATTCCGATTGACGATTCAGTTGTAGTTTCTCTTGTTCGCAGTGTAGTACTCTCACAGTCTGTGTCTAACCATGGAGAAGTTTACTATTGCGCAACGAGTGTTAATCGTCAAAACATTTCACCAGAGTGGAGAGAGTTATGCGGCTATTGTCAGGCGACTTCGCGGTACTCTAGGACGTAATGAAGCACCGAATGAATCAACAGTTCGCAGGCTCATGAAAAAGTTTTTTGAGACTGGTTCAACAGTCGACCTTAAAAGTTCTGGACGTCGTCGTTCTGGCCGAACTGAGCAGAACGTTGCGTTGGTTCGTGACAGTGTGGCTGTTAGCCCAGCAAAATCAATACGTCGCCGTTCTCAACAATTGGGTTTACGATGTTCTTCTGTACGGAGAATTCTTCGGTACGATCTCCAATATCACCCGTATAAAATTCAGTTGCTGCACGAGAAACAATGTTGTTGCTCCGTGAACGGTTCCAGGATCGCATCATTTCTCGTAATTCCGACCATCAATGGCCACCAAGGTCGTGTGATTTGACGCCTTGTGACTTTCATGTTTGGGGTCATCTGAAGTCATTGGTATATGCCAATAAACCCCGAAACATCAATGACTTGAAGGAGGAAATTCGACAGGTTATCGGGCAAATGGAAGTCGAAACTTGTCGTGCAGTAATATCCAATTTCATGGACAGAGTTGATGCGTGCCAGCGCAGTAGAGGAGGACACGTGCATGACATCATTTTTCATACATGAAATCGGAAGGTAAGATGAACTTGTTGATGTATTTATTTTCAGTTTTTCAATAAAATAAATCTCTTAATTTGATATATCAAAACCGGCGCTCTTTTTGAATCACCCTTTATTTTAGGTGTCTCAGGTTCAATTCATAGTCAGGTTTTGTATTTTTTTTTATCTCTGGTTTTTACCTATGATTCTTTACTGTCTGTTGATTAGCCTTAATGTGATCACAATTGAATGTAAAACCAGAAAAGAACTTTCTCTAGTGAGATGTAATTGGAGGAATTCAGTTGTAATCTAAACATGCTTAGTTTGTTTATTTTATACAGTTAAGAAATGTTAAGTGAAGAGGTTCTGAAAATTGTTACCAGGGTTTGGTTCCCTTTAATGAAAATTATTAAGCAAGCTTGTTGTTAATTTTTGTTTACGTTTGAGAAGGTTCTATTAGACATACTTTTTTTAGAAGTGTATTTTTAAATCTAACTATGCTTTTTACAAACAAATTAGATAAAAAAGAAAAAAATTATAAACTATCCGACTTGTGGCATTGATTTTTACCAGATACAATCTAATACAAAACAAGCAAATCATTTCTGATGGCAGTTTCTTTTTTTTTTTTTTTTTTGGTTTTAACGTTTTTTTGGTTTAACGTCCGACTGTTCTGCAGTTGCTGCTAATGCAGACGGTGAAGGATGAAATGATAGTTTGTAACGTATGAAAAAATGCCATGCCTGAATGGGATTCGAACCCAAGACCGCATGATGAGAGGCGAGCACGTTACCAACTGCGCCAATGCGGCCGGCAATTCTTTGTTGGTTAGTAATGGGTGAAGTTTTTTTAGTTGTTGACACAATTTTTATAAATAATTCTTTTTAATTTACATGTGGAATAACAGTCGGAGAGAGAGGCATGCCAAAACGCTCGAAATAGCTCAAGAAGAAGTCCTCACTTGCCTTGGTATATGCGTTTATGAACGTTTACATCGTATTCAGTTGCGTTTAAAAGAAGAGGAATGTACGTGTCAAGTTTTAGCTGCAATTGCAATTGATGGCCTTTGTCGTAATTTTGAGGTTAGTTTTCAATTTTTTAGTTGATATAAAAACTGGTCTATGAATTTTGTTTAAGAAACTGCAGAAATAAAAACTGAATTCTGTTATACGTTAAGTATTTGTTAGTAAATAATGCTAAAAACAGAACCATTAAAATATTATTTCATCGATAGATAATCAATATTTTTAAATAAAAAAAGTGTGAACTAAAAGAATTTACAATGTGTGAAGGTTTCAAAATGTTTGACCATTGAACATTATTATTATTATTAAAAATATTTTTACTTTTATATTACTTTTGATATTTAGTTGGGTGGTGTGTGATGTGGTGGTGGTGGTGTAGTGGTCAGTGTAACTGGCTTCTGTACCAGGAGTCTGAGGTTTGATTCCCAATCAGTTCTGGCATTTCATCATCACTCATGTCCATTTGTCATCCTTCATTATCTGTTCTAGTTTTCAGTTTTCAGAAAATTTTAAAGATATTGATTTCTTTTATAAGTTATTGCTGGTTACTAAAGAAATTGTGTCATTAAAATAATAAAAAGTAAAAAAATCTGGTGTGAAACACTTACCCGACTTTCTCTTACCAATGTCAGTAATGAAACATTTAACAAAAAAGACTTAATCATGATTGAATGATACTAAATTAAAATCAAACTCTGGCACTGTAGAATAAATGCTTGAAAATAAAAGTTGTATTTGTTACTTTTCTATAACTTTGTTTATGTACACTTTTGTCGTAAAATGTATACTAGGGCCAAAATTTATCATTATATGTATCATTTTTTACCAATTTTGATGAGAAAAACAGAAAATCACTATTTGAACCCTAAACTAAGCAGTGTAAAAAAAGATGTTTGAAATAAAAATTGTAGGTTTTGTAATTTCCTACAACTTTAATTACATATGCTTTAGTCCTAAAGTGCATATTAAGGCCGCAATTGGAAACTACATTTTTTCCGTGAGCGTACGCAGCCCCCTTAAAAATTTCAGCAGACATGCTATTTACCTTTTCTAGGAGGGCACAGGAAATGTAGTATGTGAGGTGATTTTAAATAAAATCATAGGAGCCGTTTTTGAGGAAATGCAAAAAAGTAAAAAATCACCCTAATGAATTCTACTTCTGGTTGATCAATTTCTCGTGAAAACAATTCTTTCCTTCCCTATATATTCGTATAGGGCAAGAGAAAGTAAAAAAGTTAACAGCCACCAATATATATATATATTAATAAGTTAATGAATACAATTTTTATATTTCTATATTCAATGAACTATAATTATAATGTTAACAAATATTTTTTAGGTTGCTGTAGAGTTAAAACGCGGTATATCACAGCTAGAATTACTATACGAAGAATTAACAAAAGAAGAACAGTTAAAACAACAAAGAAGAGAACACAAAAAATTAAGGAGGAAGAAAAGGAAGGAGAAAAAAAATGGCCAAGAGGAAAAGGAAAACTGTGATGAGGTAAAATCTATATATTATATTTAATAATGGGCATATTCTGTTCACATTTTTCTTAAACTGAAATATCTCGAGAACTAATAAAATTACAGTAACATATATAGGGTTAAAATTCGGGGGATGTTACCCATTTTCAAACGAAATGTGTGTTAGTTAATTTGGTCCAGCTGGTCTAAAGTTACAGTAGTGCGTAGAAATAACGAATGTTCGACCATAACTTCAGTAGAAATAAACCAAATTAGATAAATTATAGTTCATTTGATAGTGTATGTGTATTTTAAGCCTATGTTTTTTATTTTAACTCTTATAGAACTTGAGGTATCTATGTATTCATTTCAGTTAAAGTTGGTCTCAAATCTGACCGGCTTGATATAGTGCTTAGCACACATGGTCACTCTCCTTGTTACTTTGTGTATAGATGATGGAATACCAAAAAGGGTAGGTGCACAGAAAATATAAGGAAAGAAGTGCTAAAAGTTTATGCTGCGGACCAGCACGGGTATACCAGTTAAATTTTAAAATAATTATGTTAACTGAGTTTTAAGTAATCTTAACTCAAAATAATATTTCAGTTTTGCATTGGGAATTGATATGTTATTGGCTAAATCTGTATTGCAGAGGTTTATAACTAGATAACATTGAGTTGGAAAATTTTGATTTATTGTAAGTTCTTTAGTTGGGTTTCTAGCCAACAAATTATTGTGTATTAGGTACTGTTTATGATGGGCAGTAATAAACGACTTACATTTTTGTTTTAAGAAAAGTACTGTTGATTAATTACGATTATATTCATTGTTTTTGACTTCAAAATAATTATTTATTAAATGTTTGTTTAAAGCATGTCTTATGGTTTGTGTTTCTTTTTTGTATACAGTGTGAATCTGAGGAGCAAAATGAACCAGTTTGTGAACATGTTGATGATGACTGTAGTTGTTTCGATGAAAAACCGGCAGTGCAACATGTTGATAGACAAAAAGTAAGTGCAGTTCTATTTATGAGAAACACAATATTGTAATGTATATTAGTTGAACTTTATTTTGATGTTTCAAATTGATTTATGATGAATCATTCACTGTCATTTTTTTAACAATGTCAATTATAATTTGGTCATAGTTGACTAAATAAATTTTGAGATACTTGTATTAATGCATGTCTTTATACTTTGACACTTATCGCTAAGGTCCGTTTTGGGATATAGGTAAATTAATTAATTAATACACTAAAGTTTAAAATTACAAGTATTTATTACAACTAAAAGATTACAAAATACATAATAAACTAATTATAATGAAGTAATACAATAAATAACTTAAATTATTTACTTAGTACTACTTACAAACAATTATACAGATCGCACATACACAAAAATTATACACAATGCACACACACAATAAGACAGAATGACAATAGTTGACCAATGCCCAGAAACGTCGACCTTTTCTAACGTACCGATAGGACACACAATAAACACTCGTCAAAGATCAAACGAATACTAACTCTCTGACTGCACTTGGGGCTCTCTTTATATATAGGGTGATTCAAAAAGAGCGCCGGTTTTGATATATCAAATTAAGATATTTATTTTATTGAAAAACTGAAAATAAATACATCAACAAGTTCATCTTACCTTCCGATTTCATGTATGAAAAATGATGTCATGCATGTGTCCTCCTCTACTGCGCTGGCACGCATCAACTCTGTCCATGAAATTGGATATTACTGCACGACAAGTTTCGACTTCCATTTGCCCGATAACCCGTCGAATTTCCTCCTTCAAGTCATTGATGTTTCGGGGTTTATTGGCTTACACCAATGACTTCAGATGACCCCAAAGATGAAAGTCACAAGGCGTCAAGTCACACGACCTTGGTGGCCATTGATGGTCGGAATTACGAGAAATGATGCGATCCTGGAACCGTTCACGGAGCAACAACATTGTTTCTCGTGCAGCGTGACAGGTGGCACCATCCTGCTGAAACCACAACTCGTCAATGTCCATTCCATCCAAATGACGCCACAAAAACTCCCTAATCATCGTACGGTATCGGTCTCCATTTACTGTCACGGCTTGTCCTTCTTGATTTTCAAAAAAGTAAGGGCCGATGACACCACCCGACCAAAAGTCGCACCAAACTGTCACTCGCTGTGCATACATTTCCCTTTCATTAACCACGCGAGGGTTTTCTAAACCCCACATACGGCAGTTCTGTTTATTAACAAAACCGTTTAAGTGGAAGTGCACCTCATCACTGAAAATGATTTTGTTTGCGAAGGTGTCATCATCCTGCCGTTTTCTCAATACCCAGTCAACAAACTGTCGTCTCTTCTGGTGGTCTGCCACTTTCAAATGTTGCGTCAACTGAATTTTATACGGGTGATATTGGAGATCGTACCGAAGAATTCTCCGTACAGAAGAACATCGTAAACCCAATTGTTGAGAACGGCGACGTATTGATTTTGCTGGGCTAACAGCCACACTGTCACGAACCAACGCAACGTTCTGCTCAGAACGTTGACCAATAGAAATGAGGTCTAACAATGTTGCCAACCGATGAACAAAAATTTACCAGCCGTTTAAAAACCGGCGCTCTTTTTGAATCACCCGTTAGGTGGATCAGAGAGATTTCTGGAGAGACAGATTCGATGCAATAATAGAATACAAAAATCCTTTTTATGGTTCTGGAAAAATCTTAACTAGTGTAAACAAGTCACAATTGAATAAAAGGTGTTACACAAAAGGGTCAATTATCTAAACAGGTAACCAACTGACTCTTTCACAAATAGTTGTACAACAAAGACCATACCTTACTATACTTGGCCCTTTTTAAATATTCTTTTATAACTAACTCTATTGTTACTTTGTCACTATTATTTACTATTTAACATTTTATGAATTTCTCAGTCCCCCCTAGAAATCTCTCGAACACACATTCCTTTTCGATATTGTCACAATACTTTGCACTTTACTCCTTAACGGTTTATGACGAGATATCTCGCAACGTAAATGTCGTAGAAAAGTGCCCCTGACGAGATAACTCGCTACTGAATTTGTCTCGATTTATTCTGTTTTCTGTCAAAATATCTCGCCGTAACATTAAAAGTAGTTTATCATATATCCGTAACTTTAATATTAGCGCCTTTCTATAGGTTAGATGACTATGTTATTTGTTTACGTCGTACTCTCCAATGTTGGGTAAAAGGTTATGTTTTGGTTAGTTCGGTGCGTTTTGTTGTAAAGTTATAAGTTTGTTATAAGTGTTTACGAAAAGAAATTGTAAGCTATTCGATATTGTTTATAGTTTTTTAGTAATAGGTTTCATTTCATACATAGTATTTAGTCCGGTATTTTAATTCCGTTTATTGTAGTAGGATTGTTTATTATTTATTCGTAAGTGATGGCCGGTACCTCTTTTTTTTTTAAAAATAATGTTTTTGAGCATGGAAATTGATCTATATGTCTTTATTCAGTCATATTATACAAAATTATGAAAAAAAAAATTGAGCAGGATATGAACATTTTTGGCTAAAAAAAGGAACCGTTAAGGGGTTAAGATTCAGGTTTTTAACGACATTATTGCGTTCAGTTACAGGTACTGCACAGAAAAACTAAAGGGACAGCAACGTGTACGTGTGCAGATTGTCAGCAGAGGAATATGAAAAAGAATATAACGTTAAATTCACCAATTAATGGAAAAAGTAGTAATAGTAATAACAGTGTTAATAAACGTATTGTAGCAACGAATATTAAATCGCGTACAAGTATTCAAAAAGAGGACAAAAAATCGAGCAAAGAAAGACGAGCAGGTGGAAGAGATAGTAGTGAACGTAATAACAATTCAACAGTTACCAATATAGCAAGAGAAAATGCCAATGTAAAACATAATTCATTATCTCCTTGCCAGTCATGTGTTAATGCTCAGGTGATTATTTATTTCATTATTGTTGTAATTAAGTGATTGTATGATGTTGTGCTCTTTTATTATAGTCTATGTAATTTCAATAGAAGCTTCCGTAACAAGTATTTTCACTCCAACATATGTAAAGTGGTTGCAGCAGTTTGTATAGTATGCTGCAAAACGTACTACTACTTCCATACTCTTGATTATAAACAAATGAGTAATAGGCACAAATCACCATCTATTTTTAATTTTTACTTTTATTGATATATTACTTTAATGTCAAAATAAATACTTTATAAATCAGAATTTCAAATTCTTTTAGTTAATTAATTACAGATTGTATTATACTCTGCAGTGTTTGCGTTTATAACTGTCAACACAAAATGTAAGGCTGTTTCTATTTTAAAGACATATATAAAAATATACATAGTCTTTTATAAATGTATATGATTATAAAATTATAGTACAAATAAATTCACTAGTTCAGTTTGAGTTTCCGTTCAGTGCACAAGAGATTAAAATGTACGCAGTACCGGTCAACGATGAGTGAAAAACATGATTTATGAAGCCAATCCAAAAACATTATTTACAGTGTGAATAATTACTTTAAAGAACTTCTGTATAGTATCCTGAAGCAACAATTCGTGAAATGTTTTCATCAACCCAGGAAGTGACTGCAACTGCTTGCTCATGCAGTCACAGCACAACATAATTATACTAAAATAGAATTATACAATTAAACGCAATAAATTACTTTAAAAGAATTAAATTCATACGAAAGTATTAAACACTGGTAACAATTTAGAGCCATACTTTTCTAACAACCAGTACGTATGCTGACTACTCTGAATAAACGGACGAGGCAAGTAGAGGGAACGTGTACAGTGCAAGCTTCTATTGAAATTACACGGACTATAGTTCCCCAGGGCTGTAAAAGATTAGTTTCTCTTCTTATGTTCAGTCAAGGAAGTGATAAAATTGTGTTTAGGTCATCAGCCAAAAGGCTGGTTTAAACCTGTAGAGGTTTTACTAAGTAAAACGAGGAGTGAGTGGTTTACCATTGCCTTCCTCACTGAATGTAAAAGTACACTTATCAGCATGCCGGGCCCTCTGAAAAGCACATATTTTCCACCCTGCAAATGACACCTTCACTTCATTCACCACAGGGTCTGGCTGTGTAGTGAAATTCATTACTTTCAGAGGAGATAACTCTGATTAGTGTCTTTTACACCTCTACCTCTTCTGTTCTTAAATGATTCAGTCATTTAATTGGCTGACCATGTGACAAGAAACAGAACTATTTATTTTAGCCCTGCAACTAACAGATTGAGTGTAAATAATTTGACACTCCTTTATCACTTTGTGATAAAATTATTGTCTCAAAATGGAAGATAGAGATGTGTCGATGTAATTCGGAATAATCTCTTAAAGTAGTGGATTTCATCATGTAGTCAGATTTTATGGTAAATTAAATGCTTTTCAAAGGCTTGGCGTATTTGATAAACAGCCATGTTACTTGTTAATCTACCAATGAGTCATTGGTAAACCACTTGACGAGTTGATTTATGTAGTAAAATTAAATTCCTAGAGAAGCATAGCTCTTCAGTCGTCCTAATACAATACAACGTGCTTATTTAGTCTCAATCTACATATATGTGTGGAATAATTTACAATTGGCAATTTACTTCAAAAAAATTTGAAATATTCATGGTAAATCTAAATGCTGTACAGAATTATTTAAAAAAATGTGATATCGTTTTGTTTATTTTAATGTCAATAGTTAGAATCAAATGGTGCCATTATTGCCTTTTTCACAAAAATTTTGTTATTTCGAAATATAATTGTATTTCTTATTTTAGGAGAATTTTTAAAAAAATATATATTAGTTTTTTGGAGAGTACATACAGATAAAATTTTTGGTTTTAAACCATACACCTAAACTCATTTTTGTGGTAGGACTGTTAAATTGAAAAATTAAAAAATTCACTACTTTTGGAAGTTCTCCATCGATAATTATAAATGAATATTCAGTTCTTTATGGTTTATTTTATGAACTAAAAATTTGGAAATAATTACTCTTCCGTACAAATAGGTATAAAGACACGTATATACCAAAAATCTGGAATTTAGAATAATTTTTCTTGCTAAAAGGTCAGAAAAATTTGGTACCTTTATCATTGTAATTTTACTAGGATTTTTAGAATATTATTTTAGCTACTCTTAAGTCAAAAGCACGTTGTGACAAAAAGTTTGGTATATTATATGACCAAAAAAAAATTTTATACACTTTGTTCCTATTTTGGAAAATGGGCGCAACAGGTGCGCTGTTTAAATGAACACCACTGGATTGTAAGAACTTCATTGTATGCTCTTTTTCATATGAGTATTGTAAAATTACCTCTCATTTATGAGGGTCATTCGTAAAGTAAGGTCCGAATCGCGGTAACTAGCCACACGGCGAGCAAACAGCGCAATGCGCATGTGCGATGACTCCCAGCATGCCTTGCGTACGAAACGACGCCATTTGCAGTTGTATCTTTGTTGTGTGCTGTTTACTGTGCATTTTTAAGATGTTTAAGACAATTGATCATCCCGCCGACTGCGAAATACGGTCAGTGATTCGTTTTTTGACAGTAAGGAACGTTTGTGCAGTAGATATTCATCGACAAATAAGTGAAGTGTATGGCCCTAATGCAATGAGTGACAGTAAAGTGCGCAAGTGGGTGAGAACTTTCAAGGAGGGAAGGGACAATGTCCATATGAACCGCGATCTGGCCGACCAACAGTGATCACGGAAGATTTGGTCAAAGCCATTGAAGAAAAGATTCGTGAAAATCGGCGATTCACGACTTAGCGCCAAGCAACTTTCACTTTTTTTGCTACCTAAAGGAGTTTCTCGGCGGAAAGCGCTTTAACTCTGATGAGGTAAAAGATGCTGTTCATGACTGGTTATATTCGCAGGCGGCAGAGTTCTATGACACTGGTATTCAAAAGCTTGTAGAACGTTATGATAAATGTTTAAAAAAAATGGAAACTATGTAGAAAAATAGATTAAGGCGTCAGGAATTAAATAAAACAAGGTTTTTGATCTAATCTGTTGTGGTTAATTTTTTATACAAAAACGGACCTTACTTTACGAATGACCCTCATACATCTTTTTCATTATTAGCTAAAGTTATAAATAAAATGATTCAATATACAACGCGGGTTAGGTTGTACAAAGTAGAAATGAAATGGAAAAGAAAGAATTATTATAACAGTCTATAGCTTCTGCAACGGTAGCAAAATGTAGTGTTTGCAAAAACAAAATGTCTTGTTAAATACCAGTTATAAGCTTCATTTAAAAGTTGTTGTGTAAAAGTGTATGGAAATTGTAGACTTTTTTTTATCTAGACTTGACTGTTAGTGAAATAATTTTTTTGTGTTATTTTATAACACAACTGTAATAAAATATATTCAATTATTATAAGTTTTATTAATTTAATAATAATGTGGTTTTTTATTTTAGGAACTATTAAATAGTCATAAACAGACATCTTGGTCATCTGTGGAACAATCTCAAGACTGTGGTTATTCGAGTGAAAATAATACATGTAATAGCAATCCGTCATCACCAGATGGTTCAGAAGTTGCGTGTTCAGAAGGGTTTTGCAATCATGAAGGTTAGAAAAAATTTGTAATCTAATTTTATCAATTTATCTATAAATCTGGGATAATTAGAATGGATTTCACTAACCTTTTCTGTAGTATTTACATGTGTTTCAATGGATCCACTATCATCTATTATGTAGATGAATAAAGATGGAACATCTTCTGTAGGTTTTAAAAATATTTTAAAGTTTATATGATATTTTATTAATGATGTATCGATACCAATATGTTTTGTATACCAATAATTTTCACAATACACGTAATGAAACAACATGGATGCTCAATAGAGGTTAACATCGTGCTCAGAACTACTCAAAATAATCGAGTGCACTTCGACTCATTCACTTACCGTAGTTTTACGTGATAAAAAATTTTAGGTCCTATCCAGGAATTGAATTGGCTGCCTGCTGTACAGTTTAGTACACAAACCACTGTCCCAGAAAGGTGGTCTCAGATAATTTTATAAATTCCATTATAATTGAATTTTAGCTGGCTGGAGTTATTACTGATAGATATATGAACAAGGCCGCTTATCACAAACCTTACTCAAGTAACATGTAGAACTGCCATCGGCTATACTATATCCAACAGTCATTTGAGACTGTGGGAAAGGTAGGCGATTCCAATTTAACATTGGTAATACAGAGCAATACACTCTACGCTACTAGCTGTCCTACAAACATATGTAGTATTTTATTAATACCATATAAGTTTTATTTGTAATTGTAATTTAAACTAAAGTTTAAATGATAAGTGACTGTTATTTAAAGAATAATGTTCGGCCCCAATATTCAATTAAAAGACGCAGTATTTAAAATTAAAAAGAAATGAAATGCTATTAAAATAATCTTTTTTAATGATCTCAAAATTATTGTTGTTCAACAACAATAATTTTGAGATCATTAAAAAAGATCCAACTAAAAAATTCAATGCACAACTTAGAAGAATTATTAGTGAATCAAATAAGATAATCGATAAAAAAATAAAAAATAAATACATAAATAATAATCCTCAAGCACCAAATCTTAATGGCCTTCCTAAAATACACAAAGTGGATGTACCTATAAGACCTCTGGTTAATTATAAAAATGCGCCTACATATAAAATATCTAAATTTTTATACGATTATCTAAAAACACATATAATATTAAATAACCGATATAGTATAAAAAACGCTCAAGAAATAATAGACAAAATACAAAAAATTGAAATTAATGACAAACATATTATGATGTCTTTTGATATCAAAGATATGTACACAAATATACCCATTGACAAAACCATAAACATTATAAAAAATAAATTAACAGAACATAAATTGCATGAAGATGAAGTAAAGCAAGTTATAGGATTATTGAGACAATGTACTTCACAAAATTATTTTAAATTTAATGAAAAAATATATAAACAAAAAGATGGACTTACTATGGGAGCACCATTAAGCTCTATTTTGTCTGAAATTTATTTACAATATTTTGAAGAAATAACTGTGTATCAAATAGAACACACACATAATGTAGTAATGTGGCACAGATATGTAGATGACATACTGGTAATATTGGAAAAGACATATAAAAATGAAGAGGATGTTATTTTAAAAAAATTAAATACATTTGATGATAAATTACACCACACTATGGAACTTGAAAATAATAATAAATTAAATTTCATGGACATACAATTAATCAAGGGTAATAGTAAAATAACAACAGGTGTATTTCGTAAAAGTATATTACCAGTAACAAATATAAATAAGTCATCTAACCACCCATACTCACATAAAATGGCAGCTTACCATAGTATGATTCACAGAGCATATAATTATATAAAAGATAAAAAACTACTAGAAAATGAATTAAGAACAATAAAATTCATAGCACAAAAGAATGGGTATCATGAAAAAGAAATAAATAAAGTAATAAATAAAATTAAAAACAAACTACATTTTAAAAATAACTTGAGAACTACCCTTATTATTAGATAATAAAATAAAACATAAACCATTTATTGCATTAAAATACAATAAAACTATTAACAATAAATTATACAGAACATTAAATAAATTTTATAAAATCGCATACACATGTAATAATAAAAAACTACTGTCCACAAATATAATTAAAAATAATATAAATGAAACACTAAGCAATAAAAAGGGTGTGTATAAAATAGATTGTGGTAATGAGGATTGTAAAAAATTTTACATTGGTATGACTAGTCGTAATTTTCAAGTGAGGTATAATGAACATAAAAAAGCACTGAAATGTGACTACATTATATCTAACTATACCAATCATATAAAAGAAGAAAAACATAAATTTGGTAAAATAGATGAACATTTCAATATAATAGAACAATGTAATATAGAAAATAAAAATAAAATTGAAAAATATGAGATGTTCCACATTTATAAATATTTAAAAGAGCAAAAGCAGGACATTTTGAATGAACAGGTGAAATTTAGGAATGATGAAGTGATATTGACTGCTGCTGCTATCTACAGTAAATATGAGAAGGGATAAATTAAAATAAATTCATTTTAAATCAGTTTTATACAAGTGACTGAAGATGTATCATCTTCTATAGATTTTTAATAAATAATGTTTTTAGTTTCAATTATATGTTATTTACTCTGATGATGGTGGATCCACCGAAACACGTGTAAGTGAAAATTGAAATAAAGGTGACGCAGTTTAAAAAGAAGGTTAGTGAAATTATTGTATTAATTCATTATATGAAATAGAAATAATTAGAATTTGTAGCGTTTAATTCTGGTAAGAATTTTGATTTTCACAATTTTTTTAAAAAGAGACCTTTTTTTTGAAAAATCACCGAAAAAAAATTTTTTCTCCCACAAAATTTCAAAATTTTTAAAACCACTCATTCAGTCAATAGAACTAGAGGAATAACATACTCCATAAAAATTTCAGCCTTGTACCTTTTGTGGAAGCTGAGAAAAAGGTACATAAAGTTCTAAAAATGATGTTTTGAGATATTTGCATTTAAAGTTTGAGAAACAAAAACACGAGTGTAAACAAAGACAGACCACAACAAAATTAGTGCAGGTTATAAACTTTTAGGTTATACTGCCAACCTATAATTAAATAAAAGAGAGACGGCAATGTGAAAAAATAGTATAATAAATCACGATAAAATATTAATCGGAAGGGAAAATTATTTTGTAAAATTTTATGACAATGGCAAAATCAGCTTAAACATATACACAAAAATATTTATAAAATATTTTCTAGTTGGCATAGCATCATGATTCTGACCCCATTTTAAAGCGCACATTTCAAACTATATTTTTAACGAAAAAATGAAAAATCGATAATTTTTTTAAATATTTTTATTCCACACTCTCTCCTCTTAATTTAATTTTATCTTTTCATAACATTTAATGGTTTTACAAACAAAATGCTGTACATTTACTCTATAAATAGTTTTATTCAATTACAAATGTAATAACAATTCTGTCACATAATTATAAATATTTCAGATAATAACGTAAACATTTTTAATCGCAAACATAATTTGTTTTAATATCATAAGTATAATTTAGCTTACAATAAGATCAACTTTTATTTTCATAGCGTGAGTCAATGTTTTTAATACAGTACGTAACAGCGCTCTGGCCATATAAGCAATGGTATCTTCTAAATGTTTGACAGAGTATAATTACTTATAATTTTGTTTATTTTTTTCAGGGGACTGTCATTCTGAATCAGGGATTAAAGAACACAATCGTGTGGCTTTAACATTTACACTGAAAAATTCTGGTAAAAATTATGGTATTGCTGCATTATCCCTTCAACAAATGTTAGAGGTAAAAATACTACTATTTCACTCATTAGAACACAGTAGGGTTAATAACGATGTAAAATTTTTTAATTTGTTTTACTATTTTATTGGATGGTTTAGTCAAGCTTATCAATTTATTAACTGTAGGTGCTGTCTTCTTTGTACTGTTTACTATTACAATCTCGAATAATTTTTTATTAATGACTTGAAAAATGAAATCAACTTTTTGTACATTACATGAACGAAGATAAAAATTCCGTTTAACCAACCCAACAAGCAAATCTAGTAAAGAATTTATTTTATGATATAAAAGTACTGAACTTTTAACACGCAATGCTTCGTACAATAGCCTACTTACATCAATATGTTTTTTTTATGTCTGACTGTTTTGCATTTGCTAATACAAATGATGATCTGGGTGATGGATGAAAATGATTGTGAAAAAATGCCAGACCTAATTAGGAATTGAGCTTGGGACTTTGATGCAGCTTGTACAGGCAGCTGCAATCCTTAAAAGTTCAATTGATGTATGCATTTGACTTCAATGTGGATAAGTTAAACTCTTTTCACCTAGTGGTGAAGCGAGTGATGGGATATTCAAATAAAGGTGAACAAATTAACTATTCACGAAGGGCAGTTTACAAACTCCCATTAATTCAGTTGCCAAATAAAATAATTTCACTGTTACCGTTCATTAAACGAATAAAAATAAATAGTATGATCAACACCTGAGAAATATTTTTAAAAAATTAATTTTTTTTATCCCTAATGTGTGTATTGAGGAAGGCAATAGTAAACCACCTCACTCCTCGTTTTTACTTAGTAAAACCTCTAGAGGTTCAAACCAGCCTTTCGGCTGTTGACCTAAACAACAATGTGTGTATGTTGGAATCTGTTTAATTCAGAACAATAAGCTACCCCATGACCCAATGAGATGATGTGTATGACATGTAAATGAGGTGTAGTCTTGTACAGACACAGGCTGGCCATTCCTGAGAAAGTATGGTTAATTGAACCCCAACAGTCAAAGTACACTGGTAACCACTGTCTAGTATTCAAATCCGTATAAAAGTAACTACCTTTACTAAGATTATAACCAGGAATTTTCATTTCTGAAAATCCACTGGTAAATGTTGACTCACGGCGACGACTTTTCCTTTAGACCAACGCGGTGGGTCAAGAATAAATTAGAATAGGTGGGGTTCGGGTGTGAAGAACAGATAAACACAGTGGGGAGGGTGGAATAAGTCTCATGGTAAGAGTGAGGTGGCAGAATGTACAATGCCAACAACTAGAAGTGAGGTAGTTTACCATTTCTGTTCCCAGTAGGTGGAAAAGTATGTGTATCAGCATGCCCGGCCCTCTGAAAAGAATCTATTTTCCACTCTGCCAATGACACTTTCACTTCGTTTACTAGGGTATGGATATATAATGATGAAATTCATTACTCTCAGAAGAGATAACTCTGACTAATGTCTTTTACACCTCTACTCCTTCTGTTCTTAAATGCTTTTTTATTCATGTAAGGATTTACAGCCCCAGCTGTATCTCGCTTCCTAAGCACCACTTTTTTGTGTCTTGCCAGTCCCCATCAGAGAGCTGTCGCAAAGACACTGCTTTCTGCACCCCATCCAATCATGTCATTTCCGGCCTACTCCTCCTTCTACTGGCTGACGTCCCATACCCTCTTGGGCCACCTACCAACGTTCATCCTCTGTAAATGGCCAGATAATTTTAACTGCTTCCGGGATATGATATCCATGATATTTCCTTGAACGCTGATTCTTCTCGTAATTTCAGAATTCAATCGATCAGCGACACTTAAATGCGTCAATCATATAATTGGCTGAACATATGATAAGAAACAGAACTATTTTAATAGATTGAATGCAAATAATGATGACATAATTTTTTTTAATTACAAAAATATTTATTTTCAGGAATCGTGTTCATCTGATGAAGAAAGTTATATACCAGCAGAAGTCGTACAAGAATTTAAAATGAAATACCGTTCCGTTACAGAAAAACGTCAAGAGTTGCGCGAGAAATTACGCAGTAGGTTCGCTGAATTGTGCGTGAATCATAAACACTCGACGAAACCATTGTGAGCTCTTTACAGCCACCAGATGTGTTCATAATTACTAATTATAAATGCATAATAATAAAAATACATTTACAATATATTCATGAATATTATTGTTAATATTTTCCTTAAATAACTGGTACTGGTTAAATAATTAATAGATAGATTGGTTGTTTATAAGGAAAACATTATTATACAGTCAATATTATTGCTATTATTCTTATTATTATTGTATATTGTTTTATTTCATTTTAATGCTGGTTCAATATTCGTAAAAGAACAATTAATATAATGTACTGAATTTTAATCTGTATGATAATCTATGGTCTATAAGTTATGTTTCATTAATTTGTTTTTACGTTGCTCATCTTTTCTAATGCAAAGATCTTTCCGTTCCATTTTTTTTTGTTGATTTTGGATTTTCAATTACTTTTTCCGGTAGTTTTCTTTATTCTTTGTTTTGAGATATTTTTCTTCAAAAATCTTTTAGAATTTTGTGAATTTTTCTGTTGTATTCTTTATTATTTTTTTTTTACATGACATTGATTTTAGGTTAAAATACAATGGGATTGCTACTCTCAAATGGATTTATACTTTTTGTCAAAAACCTTCTTGACATACTATTGGGATCAATTATCCACCATTGTAAATAAAGGACTTTGAATTATTTTTTTATCATGCATGAAAGTTTTTTTCGGCATTACGGTATTTTGTAGGTGTACTGTCAAGTCTCCTAAACAGTGATCATAATATAATGGCGGTCCCCTATATGTAATGTTAGAGATGCATCCTGTCATCTCGGCTAAGGGTACCAATCATAATGAACAGGAACCTTTAAACCCGATCTCAGGAACTGAAGAATGACTAAGAAAATGGTGAATGATTATTTATATCTAGACTTAGTTTTTGGTGTAATGTTAAAAACTTTTTCTAACTCCATATAATGTTAATCTAATAGTTTTCTTTCGAGATTTTTCCTTTATTTTTTGTATTGTTTGTAAGTCACTCAAATCTTACCGGAACAATGAGTTCTGCTGTGTATGAATGTCTAGTTTAACACTAGGTATTGTAATACTTTATCTTGGTGCTAATAAAAAAACACTTCTTATATTTGTTCCTAGTATGTCTTAAGTTTCTTTTTTATAGTGCATTTTCAACAATTTAAAAATTTTTATCGAATCATTTTCCCAAGTGTTTAAAATTTTTATTCCCAGTAATTTCACTTTATTGTTATTATTTAATTGGCTTTTTTTTTACTGAATTTTCAAAAATCCTATTGCCAAGTCTTTAAAATTCTAATCAATAGTTTTTTTAAATAAATATTCCTGATAAGTGTAAGAATTTTGTTTTATCGTACGGGTTTTTGATTCTCCAAAATGTTAAAAATTTTAATTTCTTTGTTAAGTAATTTGTTTTTCTGTTCTTCTTCTTAACGAGCCCTCTCCGATTGGAGGTTGGCAATCGTGATGGCTATTCGGAATTTGGATGCAGCTTTGAACAGCTCCACTGAGGTACAACAAAACCAGTCGCGAAGATTCTTCAACCAAGAAATTCTTCTTCTTCGCACATTTCTCTTCCCCTGAATCTTGCCTCGTATTATCAAGCAAAGCATTTCATATCTTGGTCCACAGTATGACCCAGATATTCCATTTTACCTTTTTGGATGCTGTAAACAAACTCCTTTTTTTGTTCCCATTCTCCGCAAAAGTGTTAAGACTGTTTTCTTTTGCATAAAGTTTATTGTCTAGGGTAATAATTATTATAAACTTACTGAAAATTTTGTTTCACTATGAAATATTTTAGCCTTTTAGAAATTATATTGCAGTAATATTTGTCATCATTTTTCTTAGTGTTTTTAACATTTTTGTGCATTAAATTTTGATTGCTATTGCTTTCTAAATTTTTTATCCATTAAAATGATAACATTAATGATTAATGATATATATCAGTCTTATTTACTTCGTAATTACCAAAAAAAAACCCTTGAGACATAACTTATAGATAATTTTTATCGTAATTTTTGTTGTATTCTATATCATTGTTAATAATTTTTTATGTATTTATTATTTTGGTAATTTTATCTCATTTAATTGAATAATTTATTATTTGCAACATATTTTCTGATGTTATTATTACATTTTAAATGGTATTTGGTATTTTTCATATTGTAATTTCAACTGTTTTTTATACACATTTATAATTATGTTTTCTGGATAGTTAATATGTAATTCTGATGTTGTTATAATAGTTTATGTATTAAACTGTTACAATCATTTAAATTCTGTTTGTGTCGTTCATTTATTTCTAGTTTTCTAAGTCTGTACTTGTCAGTCATTTCAACTCTGATGTAACATAATGAATTTAAAAATATTAAGTTTCTCCTCGGCGTCATTTTTTGAAAAAGTCTTTCGTACGTTGTAATATTTTATTGCTGTTCAAAAATAGTTGTACTTTTGTCTAAATTGATGGTTAAATTGTATAAAAATACCCATTGTGATGGAAGTCACCATATTCTTCTTCAATTATATGAGTCGTATCTGGAGAGTAAGTAACCGTTTTGAAAAGAAACTATGAAAACATTATTTTTCAGTGTAGTTTCCACTAGTGTTCAGGCATTTTATCCAGACCTTCCTCAACGAAACAATCTGCCAGTTTTTGTAAAACAACTTTTGATGACTGAAGTGGTTGTTATACAGTCTTTAATGAAAGAATATTTTGTTCCCATAAATTTTCTTGTCAACATGTATCAAAATATTTCAGCTAGCTTAACATTCCCTGCGTTCAAAAACAATGAAGATCACATTTCATGAAATGTTTTAAGCTTTGTAAACAGTTACTGAAAACATAAGACAAATTAATTGTTATAGCATCAGTGAAGAGGCAATGAAGCAACAAAATGTGCACATGTGGGGAGTGATAACACTAGCATCAGAACAAAATGGTACTTATATCCTGACCACACCTCACAAAAATAATTGTTTTTAAAGTAAACAATTCATAGTTTTCTTTAAATATTCATTACCTCGTTTTTGTTTAATTATCTTTCCTCATTTTTTTAAAATATATCTTGTTTAAATTAAAATAAAAAATAGATATTTAAAATATTACCCATTGTGAGGTTCTTCTCATGAAATACTGTAAGTTCTGTAATCCTTATTTTCATCAGGTGGTAAATAAATAATTATAACGTGAATAATTTTTTTTGTATATGAATTTTCGTTTTGATCTGCTACATTAAAATATGGTATGTAATTCAGGTGTCATTTTATGCACAAAATTTTAAAACAAAATGTTATAATTCAGTTTTAGTATATATTTATTTTAATATAGTGCTCCTTGGGTGTAACAAGGCAAAGAAGAGGAGACATGTTAGGATCCGAAGTAAGAGGGAACACCACCTTGTCCAGACAGTATGGTTGTTAAAATGGTCCATATTACAGCTGACAACTCTTTAAATTATTATTACTATATTTTTTTTATAATACATAATTATATTATTTTTTAACAAAAATACACGTGTCATTTTTAGATAGTCTGGTTATTTTTCTTTCCAATCGTGATAATTGATTGTAAATAAACTTTTCCATCTCTGTCAACTAATCTTGAATAATTAATTAAAGAATTCTGGAATCTCTTCTAACTTAGTTAATTTTATAGGTTTTTAACTCTTTGAAATTACTCATAAAATTTCTTCTCTAATTTTGTTCAATTTTTGAGACATAGTAATGTTAATTTAAAGCACTATCAAAAGAAACTACACAAGAATGAGGCTAACATTAATGACACTGTTCATATTAAACTACATTTTTGCTACATTGAACACGATATAATGAATATTAACTGTTATCATTATTATTTTTTTAAGGGTGCTGACTCAATTGCTGAAGATTTGTTACAATTGTGGTAAATCGCTTTTGTGATGAATCACCTTCAAAAGAGTATGCATATGCATATGTGTCTAGTTTTTAATATTCTTCAACCATGAGGATTTCCTTCTCCCAGTTCTGTGCCTGGCCCTCAACTTTACCCTTGAGAATTAGTATGAGTAGTTCATGCTGTATTCATCATCCCTGTATGAATTGCCAAGGTAGGCAGTCTTCCTTCTTTTGATTATGCTTATCAACTTGTGGTTCACATCCATACATCACAAAAGCTTCTAAATTATTCATTCTACAGGGTTTGTATAAAAAGTAACCGGACTGAACTTAGAAAACATATTAATTGGCAAAATTTCTACACGTTTTTCCTAGAAATCTTCGAAGTAGTCCCCATTGAAGTCGATAACCCTTTGGTATCGGATTTTCCAGTCCCTGAATGCGCCCCCTGGAAGTTGGCAACCCGTAAAGCTTCTAGAGCCCTCGTCATAGCGAGTTGAACAGCTTCTAGAGTCCCGAACTGCGTCCCCTTTAGTACTCTCTTGATCTTGGGGAATAGGAAGAAGTCCGGTGGTGCTGTATCCGGACTGTAGGGAGGCTGTGGCAATGTCGCCCTCGAGTGTTTGGCCAATTCCTCGGTAACAAGCAGACAGGTGTGCGATGGCGCATTGTCGTGGTGGAGGATCCAGGAATCGGCAATCTCCGGACGGACTCGGCGAACCCGGGTGGTCAGTCTTATCGATCCCAACCTCTTCTGCGATTGCTCGGATGCTCAGACGTCGGTCAGTGTTCAACACATCACGCACATTTTGCACATTTGGGTCCGTGTGACTGGTTGATGGACGTCATCGCGGCCCTCCCGGAAATTTTTGTGCCACTGGAAGACTTGAGTTCTGGATATAGCTTCCTCACCGTAAACCTCATTGATCATTTTAAGAGTTTCCGTAGGTTTTTTTTTTGAGTTTGACACAAAATTTGATGTTAACACATTGCTCGATGGTACGCTCCATTTTCACTCCGACGAGATCACTGAACACGCACTGCGCCCTCGCACGATGCTAACCCTCCAAGCGTCTAGAAGCAACTGACTCGGGCCCGCTTCCCTTCTCTCGATCCCCCACCACCACTAGAGCACCAACAACCGTTTTACCTGGGTGTCACAAGCTCAGTCCGGTTACTTTTTATACAAACCCTGTATGTTAACACCCATAATAAGACAGAGTAGATATAACGTTAAGAATTACCATTCTACCTATTTCAATATGAGCTTTTATTTCCACTGATGGTTCCAGATTACTTAAATATATGAACCTGCTGAATTGATTGATTTTCGATAATTAAATCGTATCAAATATGATTATTCTTTCTGGCCACCATCATCTTAGTTTTCAGAAGGCTGATTTTCAGACCTAAGTGTCTTTTCCTCTTCAGTAACTATCCATCAAATGCTAAAGTCGTCCCTCTGCTGAAACTGAAAAATGACTTCATTGTCAACATATCTTATTTTGTTAGAAAGTACTTTATTCCATCAAAAGAATTACATATTACTTGCTTAAATACTTCAAGTACAAGTTTAACAGAAGTGATTAAATAACATAACCCTGCCATACCCCATTCTTTATAGGAACAGGTTCTTTTATCTGTTAATTTCCTTTAGCTGATGCAGAATCAGTATTACTGTACTGTTTAAATGCGTTTAAAGAAAGGTTTTTAAAATAATTTTGGTATTAATGTCTATTTATTCATATGTAATACTTTTATAATGAACTCCATCTAAAAATCAAAAAAATTGTCAATAAAAGTGAGTATAAAATGGAGAGCACTTGTAATTAAACATTTTTCAATTTTTTTGGTTGAATTGATAAATTTTTTATATTACTTTAATTTCATTTCATTTTTTTCTTTATAGTTATAAATAAAAAATATACTTCTCAGTAGAACAAAATCTTAAGCAGTTAATTCATTATTTTAAAAAAAACCATTAGAAGTTTGAAGGTTTAATTTACGTAAAAATAAGATGTGTGTTGTTAAAATGTAATTAAAAATAAGGAAATAAATAAAATACTTGCTGCTGCATTCCATTTGTGTATGTGTTTTTTGGGATTATAAAATAATCGTTATTTTTGTGTGGCCAAATAATAAGTTAATAAGTAAAATGTACAGACATTAAATTATATAATAATTGTATTATTTAGCAAACTGTTCTTATTTTTTTAAATTGTACACAATGTTATGTATAATAATAGTAAGTGTAATTTTTTTTTTGCTATTGTTAATGTTAGTGACATTGTTATTTATTTTCTTTGTTTTTGTTATGTTTATTGATAATATTTTTGTATTAGCAGCTAAATTTAATTATCTAGAATTCAGTAGAATATGTAATATATTCTACTGTGTTAATTAGAAAAAGAATAAGAGATAAATAACTTGTGATAAATATATGTTGAATTATAAACCAGTTGTTTGAAAAATATGTCTCCAGTAAAAAATTTATTTTCATAATGTAATCGGTTATTTTGTAGAAAGAAATACTAGCCTAGCTAATGTATAAAATACTTTTTTTGCTAAGTACCTGTTGCTTTCTCCTGTGCTTTTGATTTTATCACTTAGTGATGCTTTTCCAAATATAAAAATACGCTCATTATAAAATCAAAATGATATCTTGACACCATGGATTAGTAAGAGATGGTAATCTTGACATTTAAAACAAAATTTTACAAGCATTTTGTCACATTGGTTACAATATTGACTTTCCCCTATTTCCCACATTTTTTATCTATATCTTTATTTTTTTTTTATTTTCTTTTATCTTCAATAAGTCTTCGTTTTATCATATTTACGTTTTGAAGCCTCTTCGAATGTTCTAACTTTTTCTTTAGTGTTTTTCCTTATCTTAATGTCCTTTCTTCCCAATTATTTTTAAACTTTTATCTGGACTATCTCAAATTTTCTAGAAGCTTTTGTTTCTCTCTAGGGGTTTTTCACAATGTTATTTGCTTCTCAGCTTAAGTTTTATTGAAATATTCAATTTCATTTAATCTGTCCAGTTGTTTATGATTGAAGTTGGTTTCATTTTTTTCAAGTATTGAAAATATTTTTGTTTAAATCTTTATTGTTCATATGTTTTGTGTGTCCAAAAAACCTTGCTCTTCTTTTGATGATGGTGTCTTCTAGTCTTGATGTCTTTATAAGGTTCTTTGTTTTTTTTTTTTTTTACCTTTCTCCAGTTTCTAATTGTTTCCATCATAGAGATTTTCTATTATGAAGATAATTACCAGTTAAAAACTGTTTTGTTTTGTCTAATTTTGACTAAATTTGTTTTATTAAATTTTAAATACAATATTATTTATGTTATTACTTAACAAATATTTATGGTTAACTTCTATAAAATAAATGAATATTAAAGAGACATATTTTTAGACAAATTTGGAATAAACTGTAATTTATTATTACCTCTTTATTATAAAAGAGAATATGTTATGTATGTAAATTTATTGTTGTTATTTATGAATATGGAAAATAAATTATGCTGATAATATTTACAGAAATATGTTTAATAATTAATAAATATATCTTTTCGTTCAAATTTATAGATTAACATTATAAATAAATTCTTTTAAAATGTTAATAAAATTCTAAAATTTTGTAATCATTCAGGATTTTGCAACAAAAAAGAATAAATTATAATTTATTTTTATTAGTACATAATTATTGTATAAATAATGATAAATATACCATAAAATTATTATGAACAATTATAATCTTTAATGATATGTTGCTGGAAAACGAATTGCTTTTTTAAAATAATAAATTAGAATATAAACTTTTTTTGATATTATAAAAATGGCCATTATTTTGTGTTTTGTATTATTCTAAGTTGGTTTATGATAATAAAATGTTTCTATTGTTTATGAAATTGTTGTTACTTTTTTACTTTCTCTTGCCTATATGAATGTATACAAAGGAAAGTATTGTTTTCATGTTGATTTTTCAAAATCTAGTTTTCACCGGATATTTGTCAGCCGCATTGGCGTAGTTGGTAACGTGCTCGCCTCTCATCATGCGGTCTTGGGTTCGAATCCCATTCAGACACGTCATATTTTCGTATGTTACAAAAAATCATTTCATCCTTCACCATCTGCATTAGCAGTAATTGCAGAACAGTCGGACATTAAACCAAAAAAAAAAAAAATCACTGGATATACCTATTTTTTCAGACCTCCTGAACCCAAAAAAAACATGTTTTTAGCAATTTGTATGTGTGTGAGAACAAAATATCTCAAGAACGGATCATTGTACAAAGTTGAAACTTGAAACTTAAGTTAGGTACCACTAGAGGACCCAACACGAACATTCATCAAAATAGGTCAACCGAAAGTAGTAGTTTATTCATGTCATTTTTCACTTTTTTGCTTCCTTAAAAACGGCTTCTACAATTTTTTTAAAAAATTGCCTTATTTACTACATGTTATTACTCTACAAGGTAGGGTAGGCACCACGTCTGCTGAAATTCTTCGGGAGGCTGTGTTCTTGCAGAAAAAAAGGGTTTTTTTTAAGATTGCGACCTTAATATGCATTTAAGCGTAAGAGTGTATACTACGCTTCCCAACAAATCTAACTCATAGGTAAATAAACACTGGAGAATGAACTGTCAACATTAATCTTATTATAAGGGTGTAATCTTACTTTTATTACTCCAGTCATTAGGAAACAAAATAAAAATTGTCTACAAAAGATTTCAATAACTAATCATTTAATTTTGCCCATAACAGGCAAGTGGAGTGATACATTATTAGCACTCTATCTGCTAGTTCCAGGGATACTAAAAATAGTTCTGTTTCTTATTACATGGTCAGCCAATTATATGACTGAAATATTTAAGAACAGAAGAGGTAGAGGTGTAAAAGACTAGTCAAAGTTATCTCCCCTGAAAGTAATAAATTTCATTATACAGCCAGACCATGTGGTGGATGAATTAAAGGTGTCATTTGCAGGGTGCAAAGTAGATGCTTTTCAGAGGGCCTGGCATGCTGACAAGCATAGGCTTCTTTTGTACTCAGTGAGGATGGCAATTGTAAACCACCTGACTCCTCGTTTTACTTAGTAAAACCTCTAGAGGTTCAAACCAGCCTTTCGGCTGTTGACCTACACATGACCTACTACCTATTATTTAATTATTAATGGTTAACAGCCGAAAGGCTGGTTTAAACCTTTAGAGGTTTTACTATTTCACATCATCTGTAACCTTAAAGTCATCTCCTGTAAACGCACCATTACTATTATTACTGATTACTCCCACTCACTATAATTAATTGTAGATATTGTAATTTTTTAGTAGATATTGTGTGCATGTTTATTAATACACATTAGTTGCTTGTTTGCTTCGCACGTGCTCTGTTGGAATTGGCTCCTATTATTTCTACTAAGGAAAGAGCTACCTATACATTTCCTTCAAGAGAAAGGAATATTGCATAATCCGCGCATTTGTTTAAATGGACACGATATGACACTGATCACCACTGGGCAGAATCGTTGGGTGTGTAATAAAGCAATCTGCAGAATAAGTAAACCTCTAAGAAGCGACACATTTCTCACTAATACAAAGTTGGATTATCGAACAATCATTCTCTTCATTTACAGTTGGTGCAGAGTATGCATCAATTAAACGGTGCAAAGATGTAATTTTTAATAAATTTGTGTTATTTTCTGTATTTTTAAATTTTAATGTTTGTAATATTGTTTGATCGTTAATTGTTTTATAATTTGTAAAATAAAGCTTGCAAATAATTTGTGAAACTTGTAAAAATATAAAGGAAAAATCAACTGAAAATAAAAGAAACAGGCGATTGCTGGTCGACGGTACTGAGCACGTGCTGGTGATTGCTGGGTCGAACAGTAAAGGTGCATTCACACGACCTTTTGATGATGTGAAATAACGGAATAGGTCCAAAATAAGGAGTGAGGTGGTTTACTATTGCCTTCCTCACTGAGTTGAAAGAGTATGCTGATCAGCATGCCAGGCCCTCCAAAAAGCACCCACTTTCCACCCTGCAAATGACACCTTCGTGTCATTCACCACAGGGTCTGGCTGTGTAGTGAAATTCATTACTCTCAGAGGAGAAAACGCTGACTATGTGATAAGAAACAGAACTATTTTTTGTAGCTCTGGAACCAACAGATTGAGTGCAATTAATTTAACACTCCACCTGCCCGTCATGGGCAAAAATAATTTATTAATAATAATTAATAAATGATTAGGTTGTCTAATATTGACTGCTGTAGTCATCTGCAATAAAATATGAAATGAGGTAGATTAGCAAACGGTTTTATACAGATATTAGGTGTTTGGCGTGGTCTGTTGATTTCAAATTATTTGAAAGAAAGTGGTCTCGCAATTTTTCGTATTGAATAGTGTACTTGTTTACTGGCTCTTCGATACCGCCCCCTCGCTAATTAAGCTGTTTCTAGTCTCTCGTACCTCACATTCTGTACAGGTTCACTGTCTATCCGCAGTTCAGTTTGTTAGCTCACAGTGTCTGCATAACTGATTCGTCGTTCCGCAGTAAATTACAGTTTTTTGTAATGTCGTTCATAATAAATAATGTTAGCATTTTGATCGTATTGTCATTATTGAACAATTGCATAAATACGGTGCCGAGGTTTTATTCGTCGTTGAATTTAATTGTTAAACGTCGCTGTACGGAAAGCCATGTTCGTATCCGGAATCATCGTTATACAGTATTTACAAGTGTAAATGTTTGTATAAAACGCTAAGTATTTGTATTTTGTGGACAATATTAAATGTGGCTTTTAACGTGTAATAAGATGGAACGTAATTTAGTATAGTTTTTGATCGTTCGGCTTACTACAATACCGGTACTTCGTGGGCATGTTATACTACTACCAGCTCTGGAATTTCATGTGTGGTTTAATCACGAAGTCTTCTTCAGGACAAATCGTAAGTCGAATTTCGTTTTACATTTTTGTGTAGTTTACTTCATTTGTCCTGTACCATAGATAATATATAAGAAGATTTGTAATCTCCATGTATTAGGCTTTTCCAAGATGCGACACTAGCGCAACTACCGGTTGTAATGAACGTGTTGCCGCCATGGCTTCAAACATACAAATCGAACCGCTTCTTCCACCCTTCCCCCTGCCCATTGCCTACCACCCTTCCCCTGCCCATGTCCTACCACCCTTCCCCTGCCTCTGTCCTACCATTCTTCCCCATTACACAACCCGTACGTTAAAAGTGCCGTTCCAGCGGTTACCAACCGCTTCTTACACTTACCTTGACCTGTATTTTTGCACAGCTGATCTTCAAATTCACGATTCTATTTCAGCGACAAAAAGTAATAATGCTTTAACTGAACAAATTTAATAAATTGTAATTGAAACAGACAGCTTATTTAAATTAGTAAAAATGTTAACATGAAATCAATACTATATTAATTTTGTCACGTTAAATAAAAAAATAGCAAGGTATAATTTTTACAACTAAATTATTATGGCAACTAAAATAATTGAAATACACGGTATTTTTAATGGAAAAACTATTGAAACAATAACAAATACAACATAATTTAACACTTTATACTTTTAATGTTCAAGAAATAATTTTAAATTGTTTCAAAACATTACAATATAAAAACAGTGGATTTTTACAAGTTTTTGAAAATAATGAAATAAAACAAACATATGATACATGTTAAAATTCTTAAATTCGTCTGTTGCAACAAATACAATTTGATAAAAAAATTCACTTAAGGCAATTTTTGTCTATTTCTGAAATGAATGAGTAACTTATCAAATCTGATGACACAAATTGTTTGTCATGTTGAAAGCAATATTTTCACTATAATTTAAAGTTTAATAGGTATAATGAACAATTAAACACTATATAAATTGATTTGAAATTTGTATATTGTCATATTTTTTAAGAATAACAATGAAATTGGTTTACAAAAAAATTGTTCTTCCCTGAAATACAATAACCAATTCTTACCACAAGTATTGTTTAAATTTACTTTACTAATTATATAAATGTTGCTACATAATTTCATTCAAACATATTTAGTACTGCTATAATAAGCACAGTTATTACAACAATTTCCAACAAAATATTACAGATTATATTGTGTAGTTTTGCAAAACATTAATTATTCATTATCTGTAACATGGTCTTTTTTAGTTAATACATATCACCTGAATAAATGCATATCTGTATCTAAGAAATTAAACAAGTTAAGGGGAGGGGTCTGCGTAAAAATCCACGGGGAATTTTTTACTTTTTTTTTATGTTCAAATTTTTATCACTGAAATGCTTACTATACTTCTATACTTTTTAATGGTATAATTATTATTATTGTTTACTAGAAAAATTAATAAAAAATTAAACACATATATAGTTGCCATAGAAACAGCTCCTGTTTTTCTCGGTTAAAAAACATGAATTTCAAAGTACTGTATCTTGTAAACTAAGAAATGTAATTCTTTCACCATTTTAAACCCCGTTATTTGCTTTTTTAGCTCAGCTATTATCATGCAGAGTTTGGTAATATATTATGTTAGAATGGAGACAAGATTAAAATGGCCATCGCATGGCCAAGTGAGCGGGTATTGTTTGTTTACGTTCTGTCGTTTTTACGGTGTAATGAAACTTTGTTGTTTAGTGTAATGCGAATAAATAAGTTATTGAAAGTTATAGAGTAAATTTAAAAGTTTGTGTTAGTTACCTAATTTTAGTTTAGTGTTACAAAAGTAAATTTCAGTTTTACGCGGACAAATAGAGTTGGTAGGTTAGTAAGGTGTAGGTAGGTTACAAGAGGAATAAAACGCGCGTTTACTGTTTACAAACTAACCTAAATAAGTGTTTCATGATTATATTTTTAGTTTTAGAAATTACATAGATTACATAGTTTAGATTAGCCAAGAGAGCACAGGAAGGGTTAACATAAATGGAGCAGGATTGTTTTGATGTAAGTAAAAAATCAAACATAAACTTTAACTGTTAATTTCCGCAAGTTTTAATTTTCAGTGCGTCTACTCTAAAAACTTCATAACTTGAGTTCTAATTGATAAAAATTCATGATTTTTTTTAAAAGATTCAGAAAATTGTGTTCTAGTGGCCCTTGTATTGGTATGTCAAAATACTGTACTAAAAATTTGTAATTAAATTTTTAATTTAAAACTAGAATAAAATTAATTAATTTTGAAAAAAAAATTACAGAAATACTCTCAAAACATGTATTTTATATTTAATGCAAGGTGCCACTAGAACTTTTTGTGCTCTTTATGAAGCACATTTCATTGAACATTTCATTTTTTCTTTTGTGTTTTTTAAGCAAGTTGATAGGTTGATAATCAACCGAGTTGGTTTTCCTTGTGAAGCTACGTTTTTTTTCACTCGCCCCCCCCCCGAAAAAAGGGGTTCAAGGGGTGGTAAATTACTGAAAATTTAGGAACACACTGTCCATTGTGTCCCTAATAAGTAGGTAAAATACAAACTTTCTAAAATAAAAGGGTACCATTTTTCATTTTTTGGCAGACTCCTCCCCCCTTAACTCAATTTTTTTAATTTTTCAGAATAACCAAAAGACATGAAGTTTGTTATTTTCTTGTAAAATTCTGAAGGTATTAGAATTTTGTTTAATTTGTACCCAATATAGCCTCTGATAAAGAGATTTAAATGACTAAACAACTTTCTTAACTTCTACAGTTCTCTGACCACCCACAGAACTTAAGTTAATCAAACGAAAACAAAACATATTGTGCTAACTCTATTCTGATAAAGAAACAACATTTTATTCACAACTATGTTTGAAAATATTACAGAATTCTGAAACCTATCAGCAAGATAACAATAACAAATTAATTCAAAATACATTACTTATTGTCAATAACGAGTATACATTAAATTACAAAAATACTAGCGATTTTAATAATTTTCCACATTATATACATCAATGGAGTTAAATGTGCTTACTGCAATTTTAAAAAAAATGGAAGGGTCAGATACCAGTTAATACTGTAAACCATTATATAGAGCATTTCTTGTTGATTTTCAAACTTAATTTTGCCAAAATTAGAGTAAACACCCTTTACCTCTAGGTAACCTGTAGGTTAAAAAACCTGTAGGTAAAAAAAAAAATCATACTTTAATAAGTACTACTACTACATCTTAAAAATACACAAAAAATTATTATAACATCATGCTGAGAGTATGAAACTGTACTTTGAACATGCATTAAAAAACTGTACATATTCAATATTTTTGTGCAAATCAACATTAGTCAATGCTCAATTTAATGGACTAACACATTTATTAAAATAAACTATGAAAAATAGAATTAAAAGTTCTTGGATAGAACACTTTACAGCTTAATAACACTACAGGTGGATACCAATGTCTGTCGTGAAACGCAGTTAAATTAAGTCATTCATTTATCACCATAATACTGGTCACATATGTTTCTATAATGTGTTAATAGTAAACATTGGATTTGCTTAGTCTTATTTTTATCATAAGTTTAAAAAAACGGTACCTTTCAGGAAGAACTTACCTTATGGGAAGAGCTGAAAAGCATCGTAAAAATTAACATTCCTTAGATTTTTATAATTTTCAAATCGTTTCACATATTCATGAGGCTAGTCTGTTAAATAGAGCATTGACTGTATTTTAAAAAAAGTTGAATGTTTTTTCACGCTTTAACATTTATTGCTTTTTCGTTTATCATCCAACTATTTTGCACAATACTGCTAAGTTATTAGTTAGTATCAATGCAGCAGAAAAAACTTTGTGTTTACATTATACTGGTTTTTATATAAAAAGCAATATAAGGTAAATACAAAGTTTTTTATATATACATAAAAAACAAAATATTAATTACAATTACACTTACCAATGACAAATCTCATTATTAGTGTACATTAGAGGTAGTAAACTAGCTCGGTGTAAACTTTGCTAATACTTGAATCATGGGAATAGGCCTTAAGAAATTAAACTGTAGAGAATCTACAATAATTTAGGTTTATAATAACAATTATTTTTTTCTTACAATGAACTTTGCTTGTTAAGCTTCAAGTACCATCGTGCAATCTTTTGACACAAAATTACAGTTGTCAATGCCCATCATTCAAAAAAGGTAAAACTTTTCATTGCTTCTTATTTCATATAATATTATATAAAAATTTGTATGCTATACATGATTTACATATCGTTATTCACCACATACTTTCATTGTTGAAGTAATAAATAAACATTTTCGGTAAGTCAATTCCCAATATAATAAATTCATAATACAATTATACAACATAATCCAATTAATAATATTGTAATGAATTTACAAACAGATAATTGTAAATAGAGGTTCATTTAAAAAGCATAATAACTAAATAAAAAAAACCAACTGATATGATTCATTTACAGCAATATTTGTTTTAATAAACTGAGTTGAACTATCTATAGTCCATCTACTGTAGAGTACTCCGCGCGAGGCAAGTGCCTATAGGTTGTAAACGAAAGTTTTACACTAGTTGGCATGTATCTACCTCTCCGCTGGACAGTTATCTTGCACTACTTTCCGTCATAAAAATAACTACATCTGGTTAAAATGAACATTATCATTTAAGCGTTTTCAATTATACCGTTCTGATTACTTGTAATTATTGTAGTTTCATAATGACTCCTTAATTTATTATCGTAACAGATACATTTAACAAAACAATTTCTTTCTACTTTTTAATGGTTACCGCTTTTAATTTCAAAAACTTAACATATTCACTATCATGCAGGTTAACAAAATACAGCTTACAAAACTTTTCAACTTCAGTCTACGAAAAAAATCGAAACGAACCGATACAATTCCAAAAGATAACTGATGAAACTAAAAATGAGTTAAACACGGGCAAGTGGAAACAGTTGTATTAAACTAATCACAGACATTAATTATTTTAATGATATGAAATAAACAATCTGAAATGATAAACAACGAATCTTTGGAATTGTTTACTCTCCTGTTATAATTCAAGCGCTCATGTATTACTTGTGACAAAAAATAATATAACACTGAGTCTATAATAAAAACCTACTAATCATAAATAATAATGTAATACTAGTAAATAATGTAACAATAAATAACAATGTAAGAATAAGAATAGTTACATTTCAGTTATTAATGGTAAACTAATGTTCGATTTATAAAACATTTTCTAACAAATGAACAATAAAACAATAAATAATATAAAACAATAAATGTACAATAAAACAATAACATATTATTACAGTTAACATATTCCATACATACATACTACACTCGGTTCATGTAAAGTAAACAAACAGTGGTTACCAAATCAGCAGCGAAAGCAGTGACTCAGAAAAAATGCATCACTTTTCAACCCACCGGGTTGGTCTAGAGGTAAAGTCGTTGCCAAAATCAGCTGTTTAACAGCTGATTTTCGGAGACGAAGGTTCCTGGTTGAAATCCTAGTATAGGTAGTTACTTTTATACGGATTTGAATGCTTGACAGTGGATACCGGTGTACTTTGATGGTTGGGGTTCAATTAACCATACTCTCTCAGGAATGGTCGACCTGAGTCTGCACAAGACTACACCTCATTTACACATCATACACATCATCCTCATCTCATTGGGTCATGGGGTTGCTTATTGTTCTGAATTGAACAGATTGCAACGTACACACATTAGGGATTACTTTTTATAAAAACATCACAATGATAACTGATACGTGCTTTTAACCATATACAGAATTAAACTATAAACAGACACTAAAAAAAATACTATAACACTAAAATTCGTAATTGAAAATAAATTATAAAGCTCGTAAGAACGATGCGAGACAATACGATGTCAAAAGCTAACTGGTAGCATTTATAATTATGACATGTTCTTTGTCAAAAATGTGGAAGAGAGATTTATGGGTTTGGATTACTCTTTCTCAAATTTAATTGTGAAATAACAAGTGACCAAACTAGATGATTAATCATTAAAATAAAAATATTAACTTTTATTAAAGTTCTCTTGTTTCGTCATACACATCAGATGTATTAATACATATAACTTGCAACCACATATATTTATCAAAAAAATGCAATAAAGTATAGGCCTAAAACTTTTTATAAATTTATTGATCAGTATTTAAAACATCAGTCATGATAGGCCTATGATGTAGTCCTAACAGTTTCATTTACAAAAATACTTTTCAAACTACTTTGTATTTAAATACTTTTGAAGGTATTTTGCTGTTACTTTTTAATCAGCGTGCACGCATTTTTAAATAATGCGCATGCTGAGTGACATCATTATTTTTTTTACTCAAACTATCTTTCTTACAATGAACCGAGTATAGGAGGATATGGTCCTACATGTAAGATCAGTAAAGTGATCTTTCATGTAGGACTATAGGAATCTTGAACAGAATCGACAAAGATCACTATAGTGATCTTTGTCGATTCTTACGTTTACACCACCACGGAATACACAAGTTAATAATACACTCTATTAGTGTTTTTGAAACTTCCTCAAAATGTACAGAGCAGTTTCCTCTAACCCAATCGAAGCTAATACTTTGCTTGATGGCCTGTGTCAAGATTTTTGACACATTTTTCTTATAAGCTTCCTCTGACGTCGCTCTTTGTAAAACAATATACAGTATTTTATCATGATCTACTTTATCTTAACCAAATACAAATATAAATCAAAACACAATCTATTTAAATAAAAAACCTAACAAATCTGTAAACAATTCAATCATTTTACTATCAAATATTTATGGCGCACATGACACTCCAAAAATTGTAATATTTTAACAATACCTTTCAAAAGACGGTATTCATAAGTAAACAAAAATTTACTAAGCTACCATTATTTAACTTAAATATATAGGTATATATAGTATATATTTGTTATCGTATTCTGGTGGTTAGAAATATATTTCAATTTTAAATAATACAGCTGTTTAAAATCCTACATAGGATGTTTCATAAAATAAAAATAAATATACGTCTGTATCTATATACAGTTGTACCTTAATAATTTTAATAGATGGAATTTGGAATCTAGATCTTATTATAACAAGATTGTTTTTCAGATTTAGTTTCTTCACTCAGTTGGTTAACTGACTTTTTTCGATTATAACACGTTTTTCCATATAATCTAACTGTAATTTATAAACTAAAAAACAGATTGTTAAATCATTAGTAGATAAATAGTTCAGCTGACACCAAATTTAGTATTATAGACATTAAAAGTACGGTATGGTGTTTCACAGTGTATGATTTAAGGACAATATTATTCATAACTTACATTTCTTTTTGGCAAAAAAAATTATGGAGTTATCACCTTCTACCTGGTGTCCAGGTATATAGGTCTGTAACACAATCCTCAATTTACAAAATTAAACTCTTTTCTTTTAAAATGTTAACATAACCTACAATCAAAAATATATAAACATATATATAAACATCATATACGACACACAATATATTTATTTAATATCACAGGCATAATAATGCTGGTGGATTTTATATACAGTAATATCACAAGCATAAAGCTTGTGCATAGTTTTAACTAAATTTTCCTGAATATTACACACCTTGCAAGGCATATGAGCTGCCACTAAATCACTAAGTCAAGGACTTGATTAACAAATTCGATGAAAGTTGCTACAGCCCCAGCACGTTCTTCTTCTGAAACAGAGAAAACTACGCATTAATTGCATACTGACATTAAAACTCGTATAAGGGAGTAGTAGGCTAGTAAAAAATCTGAAATTAGACATTCTTAATACAAGTACTTCAATGAACTAATAAGAAAACAATGGTCGTAAAATTCCAATTATTTTCATACAATTAATTCATAATCTGATCGGATCTGCTGTCTGATCAAGCGAGCCTAATTTTTACTTCCTCTTGCCTATATGAATACATAGGAAGGAAAGTATTGTTTTCATGTCGATTTTTCACTAGATCTCCACGTTTTCAGACCCCATGAACCCAAAAAACATGTTTTTAGCGATTGGTCGGTGTGTGTGTATCTATGAACAGAATATCTCAAGAACGGAACAACGTACAAACTTGAAACTTAAGTTACATACCACTACCTGACCCGACAAGAACATTTTCATCAAAATCGGTCAACCGATTCATCAATCTTCAACTCATGATTAAAATAAGGTTATGTTTTTGAGGTTAGTTTTTTTGTTTATTTCTAATGTTAGGTTTATTGTTAATTATTTGCAGTGGCAAGAGAAAGTTGTGGGTGTTTCACACCAGATTTTTTAAATAATTAAACAATAACTGCTTAGTTTATAATTTTAATTTTAAAGATAAATATAATGATGTGTTAAAACAATCATGATAGGCAGATAAATTTATCAGATGATACACATTAAAAAGCCTTAGGCCCATCGTATGTAAAAAAAGCTAACATGTTTTTTATGTAAATTTATCTTGTGGGTTTAAATTTATCATGGGAAATTTAACGGCCTGTATCTTTGTATTTTTTATTGCCTGTCATGCCCTTTTACTGCAAATACCAAAATTATTTTTTTTATTATTTATCACAATTCAAACATAATTAAATGTTTGCATTCAAGAAATTCTGTACTATGAATCTCTGCAACAAAAACACATTGCAAAAATTTTTTGATTTCTAAATTATCTAAATAGTAAATAAAATAAACCAAAATTATGCACAACATACCATAAAAACTGACTGTATAAATTCTAGCAGTTACAGGAATGGCTGAATACTTGTACAAGTTTCACTTTAATTTCTTGGAACCTTTAGGTTGTACGTTTTGTCTTCGTCAAATCGTGAATAACACAATCTAAAACAAAAAAACAAACAAATTCTTTTTTAGTAAAACACGTCAAAAATAAGTTATTACGTAATATTATTGTAGAATTTTTAAAGACAGATTAATAAATGCTTGTTATTAATCGATAAAGCATATAGGCCTACACAACACTCCACTTTTACAAAAAAAGGAAACTAATGATGAATAGGGTAATACCTGACATGAAAGGATAGTACATTTATTTCCAAAAAGTAATGACTGTCTTAAATAAGAACGAAAGTTGCACCTAATACTGATATGGTAATTTATTACTTATAGTACATCAAACCGATTTGAACAATTTTATTTGAAATCGATACTTTTTAGTATGCTGAATCCGAATATGAACTTACGAATATTAAAATACACACTTTCATCAACAGGCATTTTTACTGTAAGAAAATTCAAATATAACGGTCGATTTGGTGTAGTATAAGTAAATAATTACCAATGGAAATATTATATAGCACGATACTTACATTTCTAATAGCTTCCTAATTTCCTTAGGAAATGTACGAAATTTCCTATTCGAATTCATATCGGTAAGAAAACAGTTCACAAAGTTTTATTACCAATCCGTAGTTAAACGTAACATCGTGTCAAAATCACAGCTTACGCAACGCTTACACAATAACAAAAACACCTAGCGTCAATTCATGGATTTGTAACGTACATTTGGTAAAACAATAATACTAATAATTTTATTATTTATAAATAATTGTTACTCGATATAAAATATATAAATTTTAATACCAAAAAAATTAAAATTGTATGTATAAAATTATTTTATAAAATATATTACGTTTATATTACCAAATCGCCGTATTATAATATAATATAAATATTTTTTTTAAAACAATTAGTAATACGGAGTTAACTTTGTTGTATGTTTACATTTTACCGTATTTCTAATGGTTTTTAAAATTGCGTTTTTAATTATTTAATTATATAATTATTTATACCCGGCGCACAGAGAAATTACAATTTCAGGTTGGCACACCAGGCGACTCTACTAGCGCCCCCAGTGAGTAGTAATAATCATTAGCAGACGATGACGAAAGTTGAACCGGAAATTCCTATTAAGATTCACACGGCTGTCCTGTACCTTTCTGTGTTCGTATATTAGTTTAACATGTCATGTCCCCTCTTATTCCTTCCCATTTGCATTACCTTATTATTTTGTATTTTTAGGCCGTTATATCGTTATCTTAGGTCATAGTTGGGCCGTATGAGATGTTTCAAACATTCTCTTTGTTGTAAAATAGCCACACGGGTTATCTTGACTATTTGTTACTGCGCAATTTGTGTGCGCTGCCTTTGTCTTATGATCTTGTTCGATGATACGTGAACAGCTCTAACAGTTTGCGCATGCGTTGATTCTGTAATACTTTCCAGAAAAATGTTTGTCGGAGAACCATCTGCTGATAATATGCTGCTAGCGCGAGTAGTTCATTCTAACACCGTTAGATTGTGACATCGTATTACAATACAATCGTCAACCGAACACTAATCAGCTGTTTGTGTTTATTGTTTACTTTTTATCTTCATCCGAAAACTATACGTACTAAAGCAATGGTTGAAATATAACAGCATGTACCCCAACGGGGAATTATTAAATCTAGTCTTACATGTTTCCGAACATTACTGAATACTAATTCAGAACATTTTCATATTAATCAAACAAAATTAAGGCTAGCCAAAATAAAACTTCTGTTGTTTGAATTTGATAGACAAGAAGAGATTTTACTTGAAGCCTGGGTGGGAACTGGGTAATTACTGATGTATTTATATTAGTGTTTAGTCCCGCTCGATTTTCTGATTCTGAAACTAAATTTTACTTCCATTGACCCTTCTGTAATGTTTCATTGAAGAAACCTAGCCCTGTCATTTATCTTTAACACGTTCAGTGCGGCCGCCACATTTATGTGGCATATTGAATAGTCCCAGGGTGCGGGCCGCCACAAAAATGTTGTCCGTTAATACAATTTTATAATCTCTTCTTTCTGCGTTCAGCTAGGGTAAATTGTATTTCTTTTATTGTTCAGCCGTAGAAAAAGGTTCATTCTACACCAGTATACCTTCAGCTTTTAAAGAAACGTCACCGGTTTTTTTTTGGCAGCGTTTTAAAAACCGACATATTTTCTTTTGTTTCGAGTTTTACGGGCTGTTTTATTTGTTATTAATAAAATGTTACTTCATTATATTACTTTTCTTACAATTATGCAACATTTACTTTACGTAGTAGATATTAAGTGTGGCAAAAATGCAACTTAATAAATAAATATGAGTATACGAATGTAATACTTAAATGCTTTAAATGTAAGTAGGCCTCTTTTTTCGTACGTACAGACCTGAAGTTAACTTTTTTTAAAGAAACTAGAAGGTATTAATTTTTTTTATTGTTTACCTCATTTAAAAATTGGTTATAGAAATATTTTATTAGTACTTATAATTTTAGGAGCCTACAAGGCGTGCACAGTCACACAAAGCGGCAGGGTCATTTACTTATAATAGTATTCTAGTAGGCTTATTCAATTCATTTCTTAGGTGACCCCATTTTTGGAATTGCATTTTTACCTGTCCACGGAAAGACTTACTGCCATGGGAACAGAAAGGGTAATAAAATATTATTAAAAACAAGAAAAAATCGTAAAGCCGTCACAGGTACCGATATCTGTCTGCCGTCTGTACCGTAATATTACTTACTTTCAACTTTTCAAAAACCTTTGGCCACACCGCAGTTATTCAGCTAAGAGTGCCATTATTATCGTTTTATTCCTATAAGTTTTTAATTTTTTCTCATAGGTTTACGTGATAAAAGCAAAGTACATTCAGACTTTTACAGTTGTTTTGTATTTATACTTTTATGTGTGTATTTTTAAAACAAAAAACAAATACATTTATCTATAGTAAAATACATAAACATACACTTATAAATATAAAATAAAAGTATTGAATGAAAATACACACGAGAAATTGTAATTGTAGAGAGAATATGAGGATATGAAGCGCCGCGGACTTGTGTGCTTCTGTGTGCAGGGAACATATAAATGTGGCAGGCGATGGTTCAGCCACAGTGAATAATATCGCTTCACCTGGGCTGCAGTGAACGTGTTAATCAAACAAAATTAAGGCTAGCCAAAATCAAACTTCTGTTTGAATTTGATAGACCAGAAGAGATTTCACTTGAAGTCTGGGTGGGAACTGGGTAATTACTGATGTATATATTAGTGTTTAGTCCCGCTCGATTTTTTGATTCTGAAACCAAATTTTACTTCCATTGACCCTTCCATAATGTTTCATTGAAGAAACCTAGCCCTGTCATTTATCTTCAAACGATCATGGTGGTATTTCCCACGACATCATCTAAATTATTTTTTATCAGTTTCAGTTTCTGCAAGTAAAAATTGAGAGAGTGTGAAACCTCCCTTGATGCAAAGTGTGTAAAACTTTTGTAGTTAACAGTTTTTGGGTCCCATTCATAAGATTTTTACTTTCTCTTGCCTATATGAATATATAGGAAGGAAAGTATTGTTTTCATGTCGATTTTTCGAAATCGAGTTTTCACCGGATCTATACGTTTTCAGACCCCCTGAACCCAAAAAACATGTTTTTAGCGATTGGTGTGTGTGTGTGTGTGTGTGCGCGCGCGCGCGCGCGCGTGTTTGTGTGAGCGTGTGTGTGTGTGTGTGTGTGTGTGTGTGTGTGTGCGTGCGTGCGTGCGTGCGTACGTGCGTGTGTGTGTGTATGTGAACAGAATATCTCAAGAACGGAACGTCATACGAACTTGAAACTTGAAACTTAAGTTACGTACCACTACCGGACTCGACACGAACATTTTCATCAAAATCGGTCAACCGGAAGTGGTAGTTTATTCGTGTAATTTTTCACTTTTTTGCGATTTTCTCAAAAACTGGTCCTACGATTTTTTTAAAAATCGCCTGGTTTACTCAATTTTTTATTCTCTACAAGATAGGGTAGGCGTCGTGTTTGCTGAAATTCTGGGTGAGGCTGTTTTCACGTAAAAACGTTGTTTTTTTAAGATTACAACTTTAATATGCATTTTAGCGCAAAACTTTATATAATAAAAGTTGTAGAGAATTAAAAATTCTACAACTTTTATTTCAAACAATTTTTTGTATAACGCTTAGTTTAGCGGTAATTTGCGATTTTCTGTTTTTTCTCACGAACATGTGTGAAAAATTGATTTTTTTAAGATTTCGGCCTTAGTATGCATTTTATGACAAAAGTGTATATAATTTAATTTATAGAAAATTAAAAGATCTACAACTTTTATTTAAAGCATTTTTCTCTACAGAGCCTAGTTTAGAGAGAAAGAGTGATTTTCCGTATTTCTAAGCCAAACTGAGGTTGATTTTCATTTTGCATCATTCACTCATGATTAAAATAAGGTTATGTTTTTGAGGTTAGGTTTTTGTTTATTTCTAATGTTTTATTACTAATGTTAGGTTATATTGTATAAATTATTTGCATTGGCAAGAGAAAGTTGTGTGAGTGTTTCACACCAGATTTTTTTTTGTTTTGTTTAACGTTCATAGGAGGAGCCAGTTGCGTTATATTGTATAAATTATTTGCATTGGCAAGAGAAAGTTGTGTGAGTGTTTCACACCAGATTTTTTTTTTGTTTTGTTTAACGTTCATAGGAGGAGCCAGTTGCGCTTACGAAGGAAATTTGAATTGGTTTATTTCCCTATAGAATTTTTATTAATACTTTTTATTTTGTTTTGTTTTAATTTAAAGTTGCATCGACATTGGTTATTAGCGACTACAGTGGGTTTCAAAACAGTAGGTTGCGACTATTAATTATAATTAGTGAAACACAATTTTGTTACTTAAAGAAGTGTTCTTCTTCACTGAGGGTTAAGGAACATAATTTCTTTTGTTTTTCAAGAGATGAAAACCTGTAAGTATTATTATGTCAAGTAAATATGTATAGGCCAAAATAAATTTTTTTTGTTTGTAGGTTAAAGCTGTAGTAGCTCGAGCACCATTTTACTGGATTTCTTTCTTTTTAATGACCTGATGTGAAACCATAAGTATTATTATACCAGGCCAACTTAAGCACCAGTGAATGTGTACAATAATTTAGAAATTGGCAATTGATACATTTAATATTTACTCCATCCGTTAACCTAAAAACAAAACAAAATTTCTTTTGGCCTACAAGTATTTACTTAACATATTAATACTTTTATCCCATTCACTGTAAGAGCTATCCTGTCAAGGGCATCCTATCGTGGAACATATAGTATATTTTAAAGTTTATATCAACACAAGCAACCCCTGCTCGCTTTGCTTCACAGCAGCTAATGTAGGCCTCAGTAAATTATTTTAAAACCTCTCTATATACAATATTTGTGGTTTTGTTGCCCTGTAGCAGCAAAATAAATTGTTTTTCTGCACTTCCAGCTCTAGAAAGTCTGACACAAAATTGCCCATGAGTGAAGGAAGCACTCTTGTCTCAAATCAATGCCCACCGTTTTAAATGTTTGTCCCTGTGATTTACCAGAATTGAATAAAATGCATAGAAGAATACCGATGGAAAAGAAAGAGACAGTTGATATAATGGCTGAGATAAGAGACAGTAATAGGTGGGTGCGGTACGCAGAGTAATTGGAAATATATGGCTCATTCGCTACCTGTCGAATGAAAACAAATATATGAAATACAGTACAAAAATAAAAAGTTTGAATGTTACCGAATTTTTAATGTTTTTGGAATCGAATGTAATTGATCACGTTTTTCTATGAAATATATAAGTTGAATCGTGCTTCTAGACCAAAAAATACACCATCTAGAGGACTTAGAATAAATAAAAGTGCTATGCACCCGATAAGCTACGTAAAACATGCGACATCGTCACAGTTTAAGTTGCTTAACTAACTTAATTAAAGTTACTTAAAGTTGCAAAATAGCCTCTATTGATCAGGAAGCTCTATGCTATGCAACAATGAAAGATTTTTTAAAATCAGTCCAGTAGTTTCTAAGATTACCTTATACAAATAAACAAACAAACAGATGTTTCTTCTTTATTAAATTAGTACAGATCACAATACGACAGCAATAGTGCAATCCGGCTGGGACCCGCTGTGTTATATGGTTATAAAGTACACATCTCAGTGAACTTCCCACAAACACTTTCTCAGAATATTGATTTTTTTTTTTAAATCGACTGGTAAATAAATTAGTTCTTACACTGCGTTATGGGTAAACTAAAACTGTCATATTTTTCTAATAATTTTTACGTAATAAAGATAATTTTGTACTTTAGACCTGTTGTTTAGGTCAACAGCTGAAAGGCTGGTTCGAACCTCTAGAGGTTTTACTAAGTAAAAACAAGGAGTGAGGTGGTTTACTATTGCCTTCCTCACTGAGTTGAAATAGTATGCTTTTGAGCCCTCTGAAAAGTGCCCACTTTCCACCCTGCAAATGACACCTTTACTTCATTCACCTCAGGGTCGGCTGTATAGTGAAATTCATTACTTTCAGAGGTGTTAACTCTGACTAGTGTCTTTTACACCTCTACCTCTTCTGTTTTTTAAATATTTCAGTCATATAATTGGCTGACTATGTGATAAGAAACAGAAGTATTTTTTGTAGCCCTGAAACAAACAGGTCAAGTGCAATTAACACTTCACCTGCCCGTTATGGGCATAACTTTGGACCTGTAATAAATAAAAGATCTGAACATCGAATGTAGATACACCAGTCAATTCCGATGTCATTTGCTCAATATCTTTAATGGGTAAAGAGGAATTTTTATACACAAGGAATTAAATACATTTAAAATAATTGTTTATTGTCCACTTCTTTAATGCTTTCCATTTTTGTGTTTTGACAACATAAGTTGATGGCTTGTCACTCGTTTCAAAGTTTAATATCGGACAAAATATTTCAATTAAATTTTCAAAGTACCGTACACGTAACAACCCACAAAAATAAAATAGTAAACAATAAAACGATAAGTGTGTGCTTTCGCTTCAAAGATCGAACACAAACTGAATAGTTTATAAGAATAAATAATAATTATTATTATGTGTTTTATAACACTTAACCCTTTCACTGCCAAACACGAGTATCATGTAGTGGGCTTACCATGCTTACACGCCAAACACGAGTTAACTCGTTTCGAAGTTTTAAATCGTATTGCCAAACACGATTTAACTCGATTAGCATTGAAAGTGTTTGAATTGCCTTCAGTAAGTGTTACCAACTGTATTTACGCATTTACTGTTGACTTTTTTTCTTATTTGTTGATGAAATCAAGTATGTAGTAAAGAGATATTTGCGTTTCTGCGCAGCCTGTTTTGTTTGTCAACACGAAATGGCGTCGATAATGATATTGATTTTTTTTTTAATTCCTCTCCAATTGTGATTTAGCCGATAGTGATAGTGATTGTGACATGGAAGAACAATCTAGTGTAATTAAACCTCCACCTAAATGACGTAAAAAGGTTAGACCTACTTCGGAAAGCTACCAGTAGGCTTCCAATAAATTTATTCATGTTGTTCATGATTTTAGTGATACAAATAGTGGAATAAATCTAATAAAAATTTTAATAAATCTGCTACAAAGAAATATTTTTTATTGATAAAACTAGTAAAAATTAAAATGTTTAAAAACTTAAGATGCATTCGAAAAAATATTTAAAAAAATACCAGCTCACTAGTTTAATCGACGGTTTTATAACTTGGCAGTGAAAGGGTTAAACACATGGTTGTAGACCTATGTTGTTCCATTGTAAAGTCTCTTCTTCTTTAGGTGCCGTCTTCGTTCCGAAGTTTGGCTATCATCAAAGCTATGCGTATTCTTGATACTGCAGATCTAAACAGTTGGCAGTTGTTGCAATTGAACCATTCCCTTAAGTTCTTCAACCATGAATTCCTTCTTCTGCCTATGGATCTTGTGCCAATTATTTTTCCCTGGATAATAAGTTGCAACAACTGGTATTTATCTCCCCTCACAACATGTCCCAAATACTGCAATTTGCGCTTCTTAATCGTTAGTATCAATTCTTTCTCCTTTTGCATCCTTCTCAAAACCTCCACGTTTGTCACTCTCTCTGTCCACGATACTCTCAGTATCCTACAATTGTATTGTAAAGTACAAATAGCCAAAGAATGGAAATTATGGTAATTCGTAATTACTAACTTCCAAAAATATGGTAAAACCCAATAAACTGTTGTAACGGAAAAACACATTGTTACAAGTAGTTACACTAGCTTAGTAATTATAATAGAACTACTGCAAGATTGCGGATGAGATCTAGCCAAAAACAGCTAAGGTCGGGTGTGAGGTTGCCGCTTTGCTGTCACATTCTGTTCCATCGACTCTAGCTAATGTTGTAACTGTGGTAGCATGAACAGTGGCGCCACAAAATGGCAACGCATAATATGGTTGCCGAAAGTCAATTGGCTTCTTGCTATGTTCTAGGCCACTATGCTCTGCCTTTATCTGTAGTTTTTTTTGTTTTTTTGCGCCCTGAAGACTCCAGGAGGAGTATATGACATGTCAGCTATCTTCTTCTTCTTCTTCTTCAGCTTTTCCCTTCCTCAGGGGTCGCTGTTCCTTATTCTTCTCCTCCACTCTCTCTGATCCACCACATCCTCCTCGCCCAGGCCCTTCTCCCTCAGGTCGTCCGCCACGGCGTCTCTCCATCTTCTCCGGGGTCTCCCCCTCCCTCTCACCCCATCCACCACCAATCTATCCACAACCCTCCCCACATACTCCTCCTCCCTACGCATCACATGCCCATACCACTGCAGTCTTCGTTCCTGAACCTTCTTGGACACTTCTATCACTCCCACAGACTCCCTTATTACTTCATTCCGTATCCTATCTTTCCTAGTCTTTCCCTGCATCCACCTCAACATCTTCATTTCCGCAACCTCCAACTTGTTTCCCTGTCCCTTCTTCATAGGCCAAGTTTCACTACCATATAACAATGCCGGTCTAATCACTGTCTTATATATCATTCTCTTCATTTTGGTCCCAATCCTTCTGTCACACAATACACCTGTCGTTCGCCTCCAGTTATTCCATCCAGCTTGTATTCTATGGTTAATTTCCTCCTCCAGTCCTCCACTCTCAGTTAGGCATGAACCAAGGTACTTGAAACACTTTACTCTTCTCACCACTTCATTCAGCAAACTCACCCCTCCACTCTTATCCTCACCTCCAAACCATAGGTATTCAGTCTTTTCCCTGCTGATCCTCAGGCCTCCCTCCTCCAATACCTTTCTCCAACTTTCCAGTTTCCTCTCCACTATATCCCTGGTTTCTCCCACCAGCACAATGTCATCCGCAAAAAGCATTGTCCAGGGTGCCTGCTCTCTCACCCCTTCAGTAAGTGTATCCATAACCAAGTTGAATAGGTATGGGCTTAAAACAGAGCCTTGATGCAGATCCACAGTCACTGGAAAACTTTCTGTTACTCCCACACAGGTTCTTACTCTGGTGCCCACTCCATCCATGTCAGCTATAACATCTGAAATACATATAAGAAACACACAATGTATCTATCGCTACTATCAAGAAAGAAATTCTTGTACGCTATAAAAAGTTTCACCGATCAAGTAATTTTTCAGATTCCTTTTAAAGGAATTCAAATCCTTACATTTTAAAAATTGGGGTAATTTATTCATGAATTTTCTCCCTGCATAAGTAGGTTTTTGTTCAAACAATTTTGTGGAGTGATTAGCCACATAATAATCATTCCTGTTTCTCGTGTTATGATTGTAAACATTGAAATTCTGCATAAAATTATTTTGCCTAACATACATAATCACCTCAAAAATGTAGAGAGGGAACTGTAAGCAATTTAAGCTTCTTAAATAGTGGCCTGCATGAGGTTAGCTGGTTAGCTCCCACCATACACCTAATAGCTTTCTTTTGAATTTTAAAAACCCTATTCATATTACCCATGCTAGAATTACCCCATACTAAGATACCATAATGGATATGAGACAGAATGAGGCCATGATAAGCTGCCATGAGTAATTTTTTATCATTTAATCTGGCAATTTGTTTTAGTGCAAATACTCCAGATGATATTTTACTACAAACTTGATTGGTATAGAAATCCCAAGACAAAGATCTATCTAGAGATACACCCAGGAACTTCACTGTTTCTACATGCTCTAAATTATTATTATGAATAAATACATCCACTTCTCTACTTTCTTTAACGTTATGTTTATTTTTAAACTGCAAGTACTGACACTTTTTCCCATTAATTGTTAATAACATTTGATTCAAGAACTGTACTACGGACTCTATGTTAACATGTGTATTTACTTCAAGAGCATCTACCAGTAAACTGTTACTGATTATTGAAGTATCACTAGTAGTCTTTCATTCGTCCGAATATAGCAATAAGTTGTAGATATAGCTGCCTGTCAATCATTTGGTACAGGTAGTGTTCTTTAGGTGGGTGTATTTCCCAGTCTTTGTGAAAAGAAGAAAGGTTGGCTATCAAAATATCAACAGTGTATTGTGAGTCATCCGGTTGTTGTCATGTACCATACATAGACACACCCGGTAGTATTAACACATTCACTGCGGCCCAGGTGAAGCCATGTTATTCGCTGTGGCTGAAGCGTCGCCTGCCGCATTTATATGTTCCCCGCACACACAAAGCGCACAAGTCCGCGGCTCTTCATATCCTCATATTCTCTCTACAATTACAATTTCTCGTGTGTATTTTCATTCAATACTTTTATTTTATATTTATACGTGTATGTTTATGTATTTTACTATAGATAAATGTATTTGTTTTTCGTTTTAAAAATACGCACATAAAAGTATAAATACAAAACAAATGTTGTAAAAGTCTGAATGTACTATGCTTTTATCACGTAAACCTATGAGAAAAAATTAAAAACTTATAGGAATAAAAGGATAATAATAGTTCATTATGGCACTCTTAGCTGAATAACTGCGGTGTGACCAAAGGTTTTTGAAAAGTTGAAAGTAAATAATATTACGGTACAGACCGCAGACAGATATCAGTACCTGTGACGGCTTTATGATTTTTCCTTGTTTTCAACAATATTTTATTACCCTTTCTGTTCCCATGGCAGTAAGTCTTTCCATGGATAGATAAAAATTCCAAAAATGGGGTCACCTAAGAAAAGAATTGAATAAGCCTACTAGTATACTATTATTAGTAAATGACCCTGCCGCTTTGTGTGACTGTGCGTGCCTCGTAGGCTCCTAAAATTATAAGTACTAATAAAATATTTATACAACCAATTTTTAAATTAGGCAAACATTTAAAAAAAATTAATACCTATTAGTTTCTTTAAAAAAAGTTAACTTTTAGGTCTGTATGTACGAAAAAATAGGCCTACTTAAAGCATTTAGGTATTACATTCGTATACACATATTTATTTATTTAGTTGCATTTTTGCCACACTTAATATTTACTAAATATAGTAAATGTTGCGTAATTGTAAGAAAAGTAATATAATGAAATAACATTTTATTAATAACAAATAAGATGACAGCCCGTAAAACGTGATATATAGAAGAAAATAATATCAATTTTTAAAACTCCGCCAATAAAAAACGGTGACGTTTCTTCAAAAGCTGAAGGTATACTGGCATAGAATGAACCTTTTTCTACGGCTGAACAATAAAAGAAATACAATTTACCCTAGCTGAACGCAGAAAGAAGAGATTATAAAACTGTATAAACGGGCCACATTTTTGTGGCGGCTCGCACCCTGGGACTGTTCAATACGTCACATAAATGTGGCGGCCGCACTGAATGTATTAATAGTAAAAAATGAATTTTATTTAACAACATATTTGCTACAAGAAAACAAAAATGTAACTACATACAAATAATTATGATTAAAATAATACAAAATAATAACTGTCTTTTGCCTGAAAATCAAAATTCATACGGTCGTTTTGCCAGGGTGGCATTCACTTTTCAAAATTTTAGTACACAAAAATGAATTTATAACAGGCTTAAATTTATTCATAATAAATAAATAAATAGTGACAACTGAAATCATTTAAAAAGACAACAACCACTAGTCCGCAGGCAAGCATATTAAATGTAATAAATAGATAAATAACTATTCAATCTTGGCCCTACAATGATTCATCATCATCATCTATCAAGGATTAGGCTCAATGGCCTGTTCCGGCATCCATCTCGTTTTAGGTCTTCCCAAGCCACTCTTCCTTCTACTGTAGATTTCTTTATTATAGATACCATAGTTGGAAGCCTTGTTTCTTCAAAACTGCTTGTTCAATTTTAACGTACTATACACCAAAATTTAGCTAATTTCAATCTAATTTCAATCTAATTGTTACATGTCAGTTTCATATTTTTAGTGTTTTTTAATATTGTGATATCTGGATGAGAACAAGAAAGAGCCGGTTTTTTTGTTGCGGCAACAGATCGGATACATTTAGAGGCTTGTAACTCAAACAACGTTCGACTGATTTATTTGAGATTTAGCCGGAATATTAACTTATATGTTGTTAATGAACGTACAAAATTTCAGATTTGTAGTGAATTTAAATTTTGAGTTATTAGCAAAATTCTGAACCCCTGTTAACTCCCGTGACCTCTTATTAATTCGGTATTTCGAAAAATCATTTTATTCAGTATAAAAAAGCGAATACAAACTCATTAATATCATGGAACAGCGACTGACCAGTTTTCGGTAATTTTTTAAAATATTTAAATACTGGTAGATGTGTGTTGGTAGGGGGGGTGGGGTGGAAGAAGAGGATTTTCTTAATGAATTCTTATATTTTTAGACACTGATGGTAGGTGTCTTGCACCTCCCATTCCCGAAAGTCAAAATCCTCCACAGGACAATTCTCAGGGCCCATCAGAGCTTTATGTTTATTAAACCGCGATTTATTATATTATGTTTAGTTTTTATTTGCATCTACTAACGTAAGTAAGTTAATAATTAATTAATTAACTTCTTAATTTGTAAATCAAATTCGATTCATCAAAAATATAAAGTTGTAGTGATTTTATGTGTTTCATAACAAATCGCCCGTGAGCTTTGAATTACTAGACACCTTGTATCTGTTAATGAATACAGATTATCAGAATTCTGCTAAATCGACGATAACTCGCTCAATATTTGGAAAACAGCTGATATTCTAACAACTGTTCAAAATAAGCATTTGTATTAGCAGGTAAGAGTTTCGTAGTTCTACTTTTATTTGTTCATATATTTTATAACCCTGTCTTACATTCCTTACCATTTGCATTACCTGAATATTTCCTAGTTTTAGCTCTCCTAGTAGTTAGTTTAATTCAGTTAATGTTAAAAACTTAACATAGATGAGTAAAGAAACATTTTTTACTAATTTAACACTGAAGCCTAAGCCAGAGTATAGCTCAGGGTGAGCTATACTCTGTTAAAATCGCTGTTGTTCGAAGCCCGAGTATACCTCAGGTCGCCACATTAAATTCTGTAGTAAGATTCAGATGAGGTTTTATCGAGCTTTGGTTGCACAGATTCATTCTATATTTCATTTAGTTCAATTCTCTGCTTGCAGTGAAATCTATCAAATATTTTGTGAACTATGTAGAAGAACATTGAGCCGTGTTAGAGGTTATGTTTTTGTTGATGTACATTATGTACTTTGTCGTGATTTTTTCTAAGTTAAATGATTTTTTTTGTAGTGAGTTGAGTTAAATGATATGAGGTTTGTAGTTATTCTGTATTTGATATTTGAAAATAATATAGTTATTTCTACTTTGTAATAATTGTTTTCCTTTTGTATTTTGTCGGTAATCGTTTTCTTTCAGTAAATTGTTTGGTTGTATACGTTGTACTGTTTTGTCTTCTAGATCGCTTTGTTTGTGCGGTTCTTTGACATTAATATTTATAATTTCTTTTTCATTTTATGTTTTCCATGTGTTGCTGTAAAGTTTGCTCAGAACAAAGCAAAACTGTAACTGGAAAGGCTGGAAGGAAAGAAACAACCTGGTACTGCCCTGACTGTAATGTTGCATTGTGCTTACCGGTGTGTTTCGTAGGCTAATTAATTATGTGTAAAATATTTTAAAATTTAGTACTCAAGTGTGTAGTTTATTTCATTGCCTTTCTGTAGAATTTATATAAAGTGTTTTTTTAGTAGTGTTTAGGATTGTAAAACTCTAAAATCAGGTAGTGTGTAGCACGTAACAATTTCGTTTTTCATAATTTTTTGGTGTATATTTAAATAACTCTCATAAATTTAGTAAGTATAATAATTTCAATGTAAATTAATAGTAATAAACTTTCTGATTTTTTAATGAATTTGATGCCAAAATCATTAAGATATGATAGAAATTAAATCTTTTAGAATTTTTTTAAGTTTACTCTAAAACCCCTAGGATACCGTGACATACTATGTTCTTATAGCTCAGGCTTCAAAGTGTTAAACTAGTTTCAAAATTATATTTTATTAAGACTCTGATGGTGGCGGATCCATTGAAACATGTGTAAGGAAAATCATTAAAAAATATTTAAGGTTGATGAAATAATTAAAATACTCTTACATTAAAATTTATTTAATTTAATTATTATAAATCTTTAACGTAAACAAGACACAAGCAGGTACAACTTTCTGAATAAAAAACATAAACATTTGTGCAACAATATTTTTATTAATTTCTTTACAGTCTTTTAAAATTAACGTAAGATAAAATACAATAATTAAATACCAAGAACAACTTTAAATAATAAAACTAAACAATTTAATGAATGAAAATACATATTGTAATTAAAACAAATCACAATACAAAAATGAAATCTATTGACCATTTATCAATTAATTATATTCTACATAAATTATAAATTTAGAAATAATTAAACAATTATGTATAAATTTGAGTGAATATTTAAAAAATTAATACAGGATTATGCAAAACTTAAATGGCAGCACTTTAAGGAAAAAATTAACTCAGTTTACCGATAATACAAATGTTATATAATATTAAAATACATTATTTATGTTATATTATATCATTCACCAAAATACATTGATAAAATAATAATAATACTACAACCACTGATTAATAATAATAATAATAAGTCATGTAAATTAAATCAATATAAAGCCTAATTTATAAATACCTACAATATACAATAATACAATTATTACTATGTAATTGATTCTTAAAAATTTATTAAAATATATTTCTTATATTTTTACGAAATTAGAGAACAAAGTAACCTTCTTTCTTATCTTTTCTTATTTATTACGGCCTTTTTAAATTCTAATCAATTCCATTTCCTGAACCTAAAAAAAAACACAAACAGAAACAATTATAAATTCAGTTGAAATTGCCCCATTTTTATCATCAACCGACACTTACTTGCAACTTTTTTATTTACGACATGTTTCAGTACACTTACAAATTAATTAAATTTTTGCACGTTCTAACCAATAACCAGTTCGCCATGTGTAATATGTAGATGTAATTAACCCTGCAACTTAAATAATTATTATAGTTTACTAAAGTTTGCTGCAAATAAACATTAACGGTTATCCCACAAAATGACTCTATCTCACTGTACCGTGTACATTTTCTCACCTCTCCCCAGCATCTCTTGATATTATTCGTAGTACTCATCTCAAAATCAACGTATATGTGGTGTGAGGTGCGGTTAACCCTCATCATGTAAGTTAGGCAGTTGTTTGCCTTAAAACAGTCATTGCAGGTAACCCTTGTAAGACTGCCAGTTGTATGCCTTCCAACAATCGCTGCGTAACTATCGTTCGTAACTATTGTTCCTGGTAATCCACTCCATAATACAAACTAGGGTTTTTGGATCCCTTCATTCTACGGATACCAAAAAGCAATCACTAGATTTTCGTTGGATAGGCCTTCAAGCACCGCCCAATGACCCTCCACTAGCCAACCTCAGTTGTACTTTCTTTTGCTGAACTTTGCCGCATCTATTTAACAGTTGTTGTGGATTCACCTCTTTTCTTGAAGTTTCCATCATGTGGTCACACCAAAAAGAGTACCAGTCATCCAACCACGGTATTAGGCGTAAAGCTGAATTCCCGTTGTATCAAGCGTTGCCATGCTGGTGATAGATGTACAAGAACGGACACTAATCTGAAATAATTCGTGATCTGTATCCTGGATTGCTCTCAAAAAGATCCATCGCGAGCATCAATTGCTTGAAGCCGCATTGCTTTGCTGCCTGCTTCCGTTTCTTGACAGTATATGCTGGCGACGAAACGTTGGGTTCGTTCTGCCCAGTTTGCGCAGCCTACTTACTGCATTGATCACAAATAATTTCACCTTTGAACACACCATGGGTAATTAAAAAGTTGCCACTCGTTCACTACCCACGGCGTATTCTCAAAAAGAAACACGTTACCCTTGTCGTACTGGTTCGCCAGAAACCAATTGAATAGTCACCAACATGTTCACTGTTGGGCTCGCACCGTAACCAAACAAAGCCTACATTTATACAATCATTGTGAATAGGTTATCGTTAACTATGTGCTTTTATAAGTGTTTGTGAATTTAAATGTTATAGGGGAAGAGAGAAATTTCAAAATTATATTATTTAGTTCAAAACGGTTATGGCTTAGTATAACCTGTGTCCGCTTAGTGGTAACCTGATGAGGTTATCCAACAGCTTCCATAACCGTTTTGAACTAAATAATACAATTTTGAAATTTTTCTCTTCTCCTATAACATTTAAATTCACAAACACTTATAAAAGCACATATTTAACGATAACCTTTTCACAATGATTGTACAAATGTAGGCTTTGTTTGGTTACGGTGCGAGCCCAACAGTGAACATGTTGGTGACTATTCAATTGGTTTCTGGCGAACCAGTGCGACAAGGGTAGCGTGTTTCTTTTTGAGAATACGCTGTGGGTAGTGAACGAGTGGCAACTTTTTAATTACCCATGGTGTGTTCAAAGGTGAAATTATTTTGTGATCAATGCAGTAAGTAGGCTGCGCAAACTGGGCAGAACAAACCCAACGTTTCGTTGCCAGCATGTACCGTCAAGAAACGGAAGCAGGCAGAAAAGCAATGCGGCTTCAAACAATTGATGCTCGGGATGGATCTTTTTAAGAGCAATCCAGGATACCGATCGCGAATTATTTCAGATTAGTGTCCGTTCTCGTACATCTATCACCAGGATGGCAACGCTTGATACAACGGAAATTCGGCTTTACGCCTAACACCGTTGGTTGACTGGTACTCTTTTTGGCGTGAAGTATTACATCGACCACATGATGAAAACTTCAAGAAAAGATGTGGATCCACAACCACTGTTGAAATAGATGCAGCAAAATTCGTCAAATGGAGTACAACCGAGGTCGGCTAGTTGAGCGAGGGTCACTGGGTGGTTGGAGGCATCCAACGATAACCTAGTGATTGCTTTTTGGTATCCGTAGAATCAAGGGACCCAAAAGCCCTACTTCGTATTATGAATTACCAGGAACAACAATCAGCAGAAGATTGTATTCAACGATAGTTACGCAGCGATTGTTGGAAGGCATACAACTGGCCTACCTTATGAGGGTTACTTGCACCTTCGTTATTCAACGATAGTTACGCAGCGATTGTTGGAAGGCATACAACTGGCCTACCTTATGAGGGTTACTTGCACCTTCGTCAACCACATGTACAGTTTTGTTGATCCATGGACGAGTGATAACACGAATAAGATCGAGAGATGCTGGGGAGAGGGCGAAAATGTACAGCAGAAAGAATAACTACTTGGAAAATCATGAAGAAACACACCATTAATTTCTACTATGCAGCCACATAGTGAAATGTGACTGTCTAATTAACATTATACAGTCAAACTTCTGAAAAACGTACATTCGCGGGGACCAAACAAAATTTGTCCGCTATTAAGAAGTGTCCGCTAATGAGGAGTATGTTCACTGTTCAATTTTCTTTATTTACATTATGTATTGCGTAATGTAACGTATTTAACAAGAATATATAAAATCCACACACTATGTACGTTTATGCAATGAAAAATATATTTATTTAATACATAAATATATAATATTTAGTACATGTAATATAAAAAAATATGTATGAATGTGCAGTATCCAACATACCTTATGTTTGTATTCCAAGATTATAAATAAATTGATTACACAATTTGCAGAATACCTAAATATAGTAATAAAATAATTTTTTGTTTTTAAGAACGCATGCTAATTATAAATTTAACCACTTAAGTTTTCCAATAGCAACTAAAGAGTCAGCTTTATTACATACATTGTACTATTTTTTGAGGACAAGTTTTGTCCGCTTTCGGAAATATTTTAGTATTGTGTCTAAATATTTAATAATATTTAATAATAACATTTTCGTCTTACGGGAAAATGCCGGGACTTATAAAATTGTCCACTATTAAGAAAAGGTACGTTAGTAGAAGTTTGACTATATAATATTATACAATAATTATTATATAATAATAATAATAATAATAATATTATATTTCATTATTATTATTTAATAACATTATTATAAATTACATATCATTGATATATCATCGAACAATATGAAGAGAAGTCAAAAGGGAAATTTATATAATGTTAGGTAATTTGAAATTGTTGTAATAATTCTCTTCATCTAACAATATGAAGAGAAGTCAAAAGGGAAATTTATATAATGTTAGGTAAAATTTGAAATTGTTGTAACACTGTCTACCTCTAATATTGGCTATAAAAGTAAGACAGCAATAGGGGATCCAGTAGATCCGGGTGGGCGGGCCACACACAAACAACTTACCATTGTCTACTATTAGGATTGCTAAAATATATTTTTTTAAAACTTTTATAATATAGTATATATACTATAATATAAAACTTTTTTTAAAATCAAAACTTTAATTTTATTAGCGTAAAAACTTAATTTACGCTCTGTAAAATATAATACGCATACCGTATTAAAAGTAAAAATAAAGTTTTTATTATTTTTTACTTATTAATTTAACATCCCATCAACTACAAAGGTCATTAGCCACAATGTTGGGGTGTAACTGCGTATATACAATGGAGGATTAAATGATTTTTTGTAACGTATGAAAATATGCCTTGTCTGAGTGCGATTTGAACCCACGACCACACGATGAGAGGTGAGCACGTTACCAACTACACCAAGGCGGCCGGCAAATATTTTATTTTGCAAAATAAAGTTTTATTTTTTTTTCAGTTTATGTTTAAAAACAGGGGGAAATTTAAGTAGCTATAATAAAATTGCACCTTGCCACGTTAAAAATTGCCGGTCGCATTGACGTAGTTGGTAACGTGCACGCCTCTCATCACGCGGTCCTGGGTTCGAATCCCACTCAGGCACGGCATACTTTCATACGTTTCAAAAAATCATTTCATCCTAAAAGTCCGAGCATGGCAAAAATTTTGCAAACTAGCCATGTTATTCTTGAAAACACAATGTAATCTTCTTATGAATGTGAATGGAAACTACTGAAAATCATGTTCGTACATTTTTCCGCCATCTTGAATGCAACTTTTTTATAAATAAAAGGTGGTCTTGTGGCACATCATTTCCATGTAGAATTTCGCGAAAAATCCACTGGTGAAAACTGTTTTTTAATATCTCTTACTGTTTTGAAGTTACAGGTGTCAAACTCGGGAACACAGTGAAAATGGCCTGTCTTGGATGTTATTATTGTTTTCCTTAACCGTCACTAAGAGTTAATTTACTGATCAATTTGACATAATTTGAGTTCAATTTTAACAAATCGGTGCAAATCTTTATTATCCCTTTCTTATTGTTGACTATTTTACAGCTGCCTAAGTAATTTTTAATGAATCATTGAAAAATTTGCACTGATTTGTTAAAATTAAACTCAAATTATGTCAAATTGATCAGTAAATTAACTCTTAGTGACGGTTAAGGAAAACAATAATAACATCCAAGACAGGCCATTTTCACTGTGTTCCCGAGTTTGACGGGCTGTAACTTCAAAACGGTAAGAGATAATTGAAAACAGTTTTCACCAGTGGATTTTTTGTGAAATTCTACATGGAAATCATGTGCCACAAGACCAAGTTTGTATTTAAAAAAAACGTTGCATTTAAGATGGCGGAAAAAATGTACGAATACGATTTTCAGTAGTTTCTATTCACATTCACAAGTTATATTGTGTTTTCAAAAATAACATCACTAGTTAACGAAATATTTTGCTATGCTCGAACTTTTGGGACACCCGGTAGGTTATTTATTAAAAATTTAATTAATTAGCACCGTAAAATTATTTCTCCTAGTGACTGCTGCCGTAAATAAACACTAACCTGTTAATATTTTGGAGGGTACAAATCTCCCCCGCATTTTTCTACCTTATTTTGGCACTTGTCTATGGATCAACAAAATTGTATGCGTAGTTGATTGTGAGGTGTTAACCCTCATAAGATAGGCAGTTGTATGCCATCCTGAACATTCATTGACCCACAAAATTGAGTTTTTCTCGCTGGACTGCGGTATACATTTTCTCACCTCTCCCCAGCATCTCTTGATACGGTACATCTCTTCATAGCACTCGTCTCTGGATCAACAAAACTTATGTATGCTAGACCAAGATACGGGTAACCCTTGTAAGATAAGCAGTTGTATGCCTTCCAACAATTGCTGCACAACTATCGTTAAAAACTTCTGACAATTGTTGTTCCTGGTACTCCACTCTTTCATAATACGAAGTAGGGTTTTTGGATCCATTGATTCTACGGATACCAAAAAGCAATCACTAGGTTTTCGTTGGATGCCTTCAATCACCCAGTGACCCGAATAGCCGAACTCGATTGTACTTACTTTTGCCGAACTTAGCCACATTTCAACAGTAGTTGTGGATCCACCTTTTTCTTGAAGTTTTTTCATCATGTGGTCGATGAATACTTCACGCCAAAAGAGCACCAGTCAACCAACCACGGTATTAGGCGTAATGCCGAATTCCCGTTGTATCAAAGCATTGCCTTGCTGGTGATAGATGTTCCGAGAACAGATTAATCTGAAATAATTAGCAATCGGTACTAATTGCTAATTAGTACCGATTAATTATCGGTACTAATAATACCGATAATTATTAGTAATTATCGGTATAATTACTAATATACTTAGTATATTAGTAAGTATAATATACTTACTAATATACCGATATATTAGTAAGTAATATATCGGTATTACTTACTAATACCGATTAGTAATCGGTATTACTAACCGATTACTAATATAATCGGTATTATAATACCGATTATAATCAAGTTTCTGAAACTTGAATTAGTTTCAAGTTTCAAGTTTTTCTGAAACTTGAAACTGAATTCAAGTTTCGCCTGAACTTGAATTCAGGCGATTCAAGTCAATCGCCTGAATCGACTTCAGGCGATTGACTTCAATCGCCTGAAGTCAATCGACTTCAGGCGATTGACTTCATTCGCTTGAAGTCAATCGGCTTCAAGCGATTGACTGAGCGTCAATCGCTTGAAGCCCCATTGCTTTGCTGCCTGCTACAATTTCTTGATAGTACGTTGGTGGCAAAAAGTTGGGTCCATTCTGCCCAGTTCGCACAGCTTACTGCATTGATCACTTAATTTCACCTTTGAACACGCCCTGGGTAATTAAAAAGTTCCCACTCGTTCGCTACCCACGACGTATTCTCAAAAAGAAACAAATTATCCTTGATGCACTGGTCTGCCAGAAACCAATTAAATAGTCACCAATGTGTCCACTGTTCGGCTTGTGCCACACATTGTAACCAACAATGCCTACATTAGTACAATTGTGAATAAATAGGTTATCGTTATAAATGTGCTATTATAAATTTTTATGAATAAATGTTATAGGCAGAAAGAAATTTCAAAATTATATTATTTAGTTCAAAACGGTTATGGCTTAGTGTAACCTGATGAGGTTATCCAACATTATAGCTTATACTACTAAGCCATAACCATTTTGAACTAAATAATATAATTTTGAAATTTTCTCTCTTTCCCTATAACATTTAAATTCACAAACATTTTTAAAAGCACATATTTAATGAATGAAGCACCTATTGTACTAATGAAGACATTGTTTGATTATGGTGTGTAGTGTGAGCCTATTAAATTGGTTTCTGGCAGACCAGTGCGATATGGGTAACGTGTTTTTTTTTTGAGAATATGTCATAGGTACTGAATAAGTGGCAACTTTTTAATTACCTACAGGGTGTTGCAAGGTGAAATTAATTGTGATCAATGCAGTAGGCTCTGCGAACTGGGCAGAACGAACCCAACTATTCGTCACCAGCGTACTAAAGAATTGGAAGCAGGCAACAAAGCAAAATGGCTTCAAGCGATTTGATGCTCGGAAAAGATCTTTTCTGGAACCATCCAGGATACCCATCGCCAATTGTTTCAGATTAGTGTCCGTCCTTGTACATCTATCACCAGCAAGGCAATGCTTGATACAAGGGGAGTTCGGTATTACGCCTAATACTCTTTTTTGCGTAAAGTATTATTATTGACCACATGATGAAAACTTCAAGAAAAGAGGTGGACCCATAACAGAGGTTGGCTAGTGGAGAGTCGCTAAAAGGCATCCAACGAAAAACTAGTGATTGCTTTTTGGTATCCATAGAATCAAAGGAACCCTTATGAAGGATGAGATTACCTTCAGGAAGGCATACAACTGCCTATCTTATGAGGGTTTCACATACCTCACAGTCAACCACGCGTACAATTTTGTTTGTTGAGTGACGAGTGCTAACACGATGAATAGGATAGAGCTTATGCAGGGGAGAACCTCCAAAATATTAACAGGTTAGTCTTTATTTACAGCAGCAGTCAAATTTTATAGAAAACTAAATAGCGTATTAAGTGGCCGAGTCGTTATTAGTTATAAATTTTTTAACTAATAAATAAATAATCACTACTAATTAATTTTTATGTAGCCTAACATTTTCACACAGCGTAAATTTTCACTTGTGGTGGGGTGCAATTTATTGATGGAAATAAATTAAATTTTTCAAGTTCTCTAGCCGTAAGTAAGTTCACCATTTATTTAATATTTGATTTAATATGCTACAAAAATAACTAAATAACTATTTATAGTTTACTGTAAAATTCGCCCCGTTTTTAACACGAACTGATAAAACCTTTGCAACATTATATTTATTTTTATATACACCATTATAATTATACACCATTATATTTCAGTATGCTTACAAATTTGATACGACTAAATTAACTTAATATATTAATACATTAGTTGATATTTTGGTGGGTTCAAAGCAGCAGCTGCATAGTCTTCATGATTGGGATACTTCAGATTCAAATTGTATTTTAGCAAAATATCCCACGAAGGCAATACTCAATGTACTGTGGTATACATTTTCTCTTTCCCCAGCATCCCTCGATCTAATTCGTGTTATCAACTTGTCTATGTACGTGTGGTTGACCAAGGTGCAGGTAACCCTCATAGGCAGTTAGTTGTATGCCTTCCAACAATCGCTACACAACTATCATTGAAACCAATCAATCTCCTGACGATTGTTGTTCTTGGTAATCTCATCCTTCATAAGGGTTCCTTTGATTCTAGATGCTGGGGAAAGAGAAAATGTATACCACAGTACATTGAGTATTGCCTTCGTGGGATATTTTGCTAAAATACAATTTGAATCTGAAGTATCCCAATCATGAAGACTATGCAGCTGCTGCTTTGAACCCACCAAAATATCAACTAATGTATTAATATATTAAGTTAATTTAGTCGTATCAAATTTGTAAGCATACTGAAATATAATGGTGTATATAAAAATAAATATAATGTTGCAAAGGTTTTATCAGTTCGTGTTAAAAACGGGGCGAATTTTACAGTAAACTATAAATAGTTATTTAGTTATTTTTGTAGCATATTAAATCAAATATTAAATAAATGGTGAACTTACTTACGGCTAGAGAACTTGAAAAATTTAATTTATTTCCATCAATAAATTGCACCCCACCACAAGTGAAAATTTACGCTGTGTGAAAATGTTAGGCTACATAAAAATTAATTAGTAGTGATTATTTATTTATTAGTTAAAAAATTTATAACTAATAACGACTCGGCCACTTAATACGCTATTTAGTTTTCTATAAAATTTGACTGCTGCTGTAAATAAAGACTAACCTGTTAATATTTTGGAGGTTCTCCCCTGCATAAGCTCTATCCTATTTATCGTGTTAGCACTCGTCACTCAACAAACAAAATTGTACGCGTGGTTGACTGTGAGGTATGTGAAACCCTCATAAGATAGGCAGTTGTATGCCTTCCTGAACAGTCACTGCACCACGAATTGAGTTTTTCTCGCTCTACCATGGTATACATTTTCTCACCTCTCCCCAGCATCTCTTGATCTTCATATGATGATCTTCATCATAGCACTCATCTTTGGCTCAACTGTACGTGTGGTTGATTGACCGAGGTGTAGGTAACCCTTGTAATGCAGGCCAGTTGTATGCCTTCCAACAATTGCTGCACAGCTATTGTTGAAAACGGTCTTTGGTGATTGTTGTTCCTGGTAATCCACTCCTTTATAGTACAAACTAGGGTTTTTGGATCCCTTGATTCTACGGATACCAAAAAGCAATCACTAGGTTTTTGTTGGTTGCCTTCAAGCACCTATTGACCCTCCACTAGCCGACCTCGATTGTACTTTCTTTTGCCAAACTTTACCACATCTGGTTGTGGGTCCACCTCTTTTCTTGAAGCATCATGTGGTCGATAAATATTTCACACCAAAAATATACCAGTCAACCACGGTATTAAGCGTAATGCCGAATTCCCGTTGTATTGAGCATTACCTGGCTGGTTATAGATGTATGAGAACGGACATTAATCTGAATAATTTGCGATCGGTATTCTGGATTGCTCCAGGAAAGATCCATCCCAAGCATCAATCGCTTGAAGCCGCATTTGCTTTGCCGTCTGCTTCCGCTTCTTGATAGAACAATGTTAACAAAAAGTTAGGTTTGTTCTGCCCAATTCACGCAGCCTGCTGCACTGATCATAATTAATTTCACCTTTGGACACTCCGTGGGAAATTAAAAAGTTGCCACTCGTTCACTTACCCCACGACGTACTCTCAAAAAAAAACACGTTTCACTTGTCTCACTGGTCCACCATTTTTCTACTGAAACAAATATAGCAGTAATCAACGTACGTGTTTACTGTTTTGTTTGTACTACACAATGTAACCAACAATGGCTTCATTAGTATAATCATTGTGAATAGCTTATCGTTAAATATGTATGTTTATAAATTTTCACGAATTTAAATGTTATAGATAGAGAGAAATTCCAAAAATTTATTATTTAGTTCAAATAAGTTATGGCTTAGTATAACCTATAATGTTGGATAACAGTTTCACGATAAGGTTGTCAAACACATATAGTTTATTCTAAGCCATAATCTTTTGAACTAAACAATATAATTTTGGATTCACTCTGCTTATAACATTTAAATTCGTGAAAATTTATAAACGTACATATTTAACGATAAGCTATTCACAATGATTTTACTAATGAAGCCATTGTTGGTTACATTGTGTAGTACAAACAAAACAGTAAACACATATGTTGATTACTGCTATATTTGTTTCAGTAGAAAAATGGTGGACCAGTGAGACAAGTGAAACGTGATTTTTTTGAGAGTACGTCGTGGGGTAAGTGAACGAGTGGCAACTTTTTAATTTCCCACGGAGTGTCCAAAGGTGAAATTAATTATGATCAGTGCAGCAGGCTGCGTGAATTGGGCAGAACAAACCTAACTTTTTGTTAACATTGTTCTATCATGAAGCGGAAGCAGACGGCAAAGCAAATGCGGCTTCAAGCGATTGATGCTCGGGATGGATCTTTCCTGGAGCAATCCAGAATACCGATCGCAAATTATTCAGATTAATGTCCGTTCTCATACATCTATAACCAGCCAGGTAATGCTCAATACAACGGGAATTCGGCATTATGCCTAATACCGTGGTTGACTGGTATATTTTTGGTGTAAAATATTTATCGACCATATGATGCTTCAAGAATAGAGGTGGACCCACAACCAGATGTGGTAAAGTTCGGCAAAAGAAAGTACAACCGAGGTCGGCTAGTGGAGGGTCAGTAGGTGCTTGAAGGCATCCAACGAAAACCTAGTGATTGCTTTTTGGTATCCGTAGAATCAAGGGATCCAAAAACCCTAGTTTCTATTATAAAGGAGTGGATTACCAGAAACAATGGCTGTTTTCAACTGTTAACAATAGATTGTTTTCAACGATAGCTGTGCAGCGATTGTTGGAAGGCATACAACTGGCCTACCTTACGAGGGTTACCTGCACCTCGGTCAACCACACATACAGTTGAGCCAAAGACGAGTGCTATGATGAAGATCAAGAGATGCTGGGGAGAGGTGAGAAAATGTATACCGTGGTAGAAAAACTCAATTCGTGGTGCAGTGACTGTTCAGGAAGGCATACAACTGCCTATCTTATGAGGGTTTCACACACCTCTCAGTCTACCACGCATACAATTTTGTTGATTGAGTGACGAGTGCTAACACGGTAAAGATCGAGAGATGCTGGGGAGATGGAGAAAATATATACCACGGTACAGTGAATAAATCAATTCGTGGGATACGTGGCTGAAACGTAATTTGAATCCAAGTATCCCAACCATGGAGACAGATACACCAGCCGCTTTGTCAAAATATTAACAGATTAGTGTTTTTGCAGTACTTCAAATGGTGAACTATGACGATTAGGAAATGTGCTAAATTGTAATTAGTTTCTGTTTATTGATCAATAATTCTTAATTTTCGATCAATTGATCAAGGCTCGATCAGTATTAATTAATTTGTAAGTATAACATAATGGCATAAATTATAAAAAGTTGCGGGAAAGTGAAGTTGTGTCGGTTGATGATAAAAATGGGGAAAAAAAAACATTTACAGTGATCTGCGCGCAAAAGTAATTACACATTTGGATTTAGTACATAAAAATATATAAAGAAATTAAAAAATTTCACAGGGATTTGAAAGATTTTGCAGACTTATAAATGTATAAAGAAATTAAAATTGGTAAAAGCCACTTAAACTTTATAATTAAATTATCAAAAAAACTGTGCAACATAAGATTGCCCTGGTTTTTTTTCAACACAATAGTTAAGTACTAAATTTATAAGAGTGTGAGGTAATTGCAGCTGTACTAAATTTCCTAATTAAGAATTATGGACAGAAAGAAGTCTGTTAAAATATTTAACGTAGCTTCAAATGCACACTGTCACATTATGTGAGTACTCTATGTTATTTACATGCAGTGAAGTTTCTTCCCACTTGACTGCATTTCTTGCCACATTACTGCCATGCACTCATGCAATCAGACTATATAGTGGACTGTAACAGCTTAAAATTTATACTGTTAGAATGATAAAAATGTACATACCTCAGTTTTCATCATATAAAGGAGTAGCATCACCTAATGAACTTTCAATCATAGATCTTGGCGAATTAATGGTGCGAGGTGTTGAAGGAGCAGGAGAGTAACGAGGAGATTTTCCGCCATAACCGAACGGATCATACGCACGGTTTTGTGCATTAACTCTAGGTGATGCCATATCATAATCTGGAAGAACGAATTAATAATTACTCTATGTGACAAGATGTACGACCAAAATTTATTTAATATATTGGGTGAGTCACAGGAACCAAGAGGTTTTGTTACTAGGCCATTATGAAAGTTGTGGGGTATTTTTTTTTTTGTTTAACGTCTTGACTGTTCTGCAAACAGTCAGACATTAAACAAAAAAAAAGGGATTGGGTACAATCCCCTCCTCATCTCATAGCTTTTTTAAAATTAGTCGGTTCCAAATTTGACATTGAATGTAAGTGATTACCTACAGCGAGTGACATTCACACAATGTATGAGCTCTTTATGAACAGAATGAAAACATGTTTGTGGCAATGAGTGGCGATATTATCAACGACAAAATAGTCTATATTGGGTTGGCGAAAATCCACGACAATTTCACAAACAACCACTGCATAGCCCCAAAGTAACAGTTTGGTGCGCAATAGAAAAGTTCATAGTCATCGGATCCTTCTACTACTGTTACAGTAGCTACAGTTACAGTGCTACTGTTACAGTAGCATCTGACTGTTACACTTATACGGTGAACACCTTTCTCATTTTTGAATTGCCAAGAAGATGTATATAGATCATGAACATTTTTGATTTTAACAAGATGGGACTACAGCACACACCACAAGAGCATCCACGGCTGTTCTTTGCAATCAGTTTAGTAACCATTTCATTTCAAGATTTGACGATGTTTTATGAACATGGTCACCTGACCTGTCCATGTGATGATTTCTTTCTAAGGGGATTCCTTAAGTCACATGTCTATAAGAGCAAACCTTGTACTGAAGATGAATTAAAAAAAAGCGATCCATCAACAAATCAACAGAGATCTGCTGGAAAGAGTTAAGGCCAATTTTCCGTTCATGAATAAATTATTAATATTAAAATGCTAAGTTCTTATGTATGATGTTATGTTAATAAATTTTACTTAAATCATTAACTTTAAAGATTTCATTATTATTTCAAAACCACTGATTCCTGTGACTCGCCTGTTATCTTCAATGACATCCTCATATCTCATGACAAATGACAACTGATGACGATGTCAATACGTGAAACAGGTATTTTAGTTTTTTTATTATTAATTTTTTAAGGTTTTTAAAAAATTAATAAATTACTGTTAAGTCAATGAATAAATTAACAAATAACTTTGGAAATGTCAACAGAATAAATCATATGGAAAAGGTATAACTGAACTAAATTCAAACTTAGAACATCGCTGTTCATATAATACCATTATTCTGATTTTATTATTATCAGTTCAGATGTTTTTACCCATTTAGTAAATTTTTTTATCATCTCTTAATCTTTCGAAATTTGTATCAAGAATTTTAGTTCCATAGTTTGATGTTTTTGTGTCATTAAGTTGACAGAACTAACTAATTTACAGAAAATTTATTAAGCTAAAGAACTATATCGTACATGAATCTATAATTCTTTATTTTTTTAACTGATACCTAGTTATTTTCTTATAAAAGAACGTAACTTGACCCCTGAAATAGTATGTAGAATTGTGGACCCACATTATAAAAATGTAAGATATTAGTAGGTGTACTATCAAAATATTGAGAATGAGAAAAAACTGATCACAGAATTCCTTGCTAAGCAACTGAGTCTTGAAGTTCCTTTTATTATGCCATCAAATTCTCATGTTAAAAGCAACTATGTTTTATAACAAACCAATAAATTTATGTACAGATTAACTTATAAATTATAATTATATATATTACCAAAAAAATCTGGTGTGAAACATTAGAAATAAACAAAAAACTAACCTCAAAAACATAACCTTATTTTAATCTGAGTGAAAGACGCAAAATGAAAATCAAACTCAGTTTGGCTTAAAAATACGGAAAATCACTCTTTTACGCTAAACTAGGCTCTGTAGAGAAAAATGCTTTAAATAAAAGTTGTAAATCTTTTTATTTCCTATAAAATTTATTGTATACACTTTTGTCGTAAAATGCATTATAAGGCCGAAATCTTAAAACAATCGATTTTTCACACATTTTCGCGAGAAAAAAACAGAAAATCGCTAATTACTGCTGAACTAAGCGTTATACAAAAAAAATGTTTGAAATAAACGTTGTAGATTTTTAAATTCTCTACAACTTTTATTTTATAAATTTTTGCGCTAAAATTCATATTAAAGCTGTAATCTTAAAAAAACAACGTTTTTACGTGAAAACAGCCTCACCCAGAATTTCAGCAAACATGGCGCCTACCCTATCTTGTAGAGAATAAAAAATTGAATAAACCAGGCGATTTAAAAAAAAATCGTAGGATCAGTTTTTGAAAAAATCGCAAAAAAGTGAAAAATTATACGAATAAACTACTACTTTCGGTTGACCGATTTTGATGAAAATGTTCGTGTCGGGTCCAGTAGTGGTATGTAACTTAAGTTTCAAGTTCGTACAATGTTCCGTTCTTGAGATATTCTGTTCGCACGCACGCACACACACACACAGACCAATCGCTAAAAACACGTTTTTTGGGTTCAGGGGTCTGAAAACGTGTAGATCCGGTGAAAAATCAACATGAAAACAATACTTTCCTTCCTATACATGCATATAGGCAAGAGAAAGTAAAAATTAACCGTAATGAAAAATTATACATACTGTTAGAGGTGTGAGGAGATTTGTAAGATGGTGTCCTAGGTGAGCGATGATGGTTTGCCATCTGTCTTGGAGTGCCACGACCGTCACTGTCAAATCGAGGCGTCATTTTGCGATTATCATCATAGCGAGGCGTTGTGCTTCTATAAGAACACAAATAAAAAGGGAAAATTTAAACAAATAGAATTACAATTTCTTTCCTTACACAAACGATTTCAATGAAGATCATCTAAGAACATAATAATAAAGTAAATTGAGTTATTTAATAACACTCAAAAGAATTTAATAAAAAAGAAAGAAGAATCAGGGGTTAAAATTTACACTTTTGTAAAACTAACATCAAATTCATTTTCATTGCCGTGTACCAAAAAAACTGATATATCGCCATAAGCCAATGGCATAAGAAACTAGGCTGATGGTGATGTGCAAGATTTGATTAAATATTTGCAGTTTACGCAACAAGTAAACTGTGCAAGTAATAAACAGTATACACAAATTCACTAATTATTCAAAGTATTATTTAATAATTCGATTTCTAGCTAGGGTCTGGAATTTCTTACAAGCTGACAGTTACTTTAAAAAACCATTGTCATTTGCCTGTAGTTGCTAATGACTGAAGATGTTGATGCAACTTTACATAAAAAAAAAGTCAAAAACACAATGAACTGCTGAAGTATGATATCCATTTTAAAATAATGATACCAAAATTCATAAGTTCAGTAAATTTTAAAAAGAAATGTATATTTTTTATTTTTTACATATAAATCTAAGTTTTTGAATTATGTTAATTTTACTACAATTTTAAAAATATAATAATTATCTATTGTTCACAGAATTATTATAAAGTATGATAATTACCCTGCACGTGGTGTACTTCGACCATCTGAACGAGGAGTAGTAGAAGCCTCTCTTTGTTTTTGACGAGCCCATTCCTCAGCTCGTTTCCTCCAATCATTAGGATCGTTAGTAGTTGTAGATGGTACAGCGCTTCTCGAATGCGTTGAAGGAGGCATCTGTTGACGAGATGATGGCATTTGTGGTGGAGGATGATGCATAGAAGGATGGTGTGAAGGTGTACGATGTGACGGGGTTACACTGCCAGGATGTAGGAAAACTGGTTGCGAAGGCGTTTGTTGGCCGTAACGAGGTGTTTGTGATAAACCTGGATGGTGAGGTGTATGGTAAGGCGTCATAAATGGAGTCTGTCCGGATGGTGTGTAAGGCTGAAATAAAAAAGTAAAATTACACATTAACGTTAATAATATTTATTGGTGGTATTTTTTAAAATGGTCATCTACCCTTATCCTTTGTCCGTCCGACCATCACGTCCAGATGTCAGAAACTACAACAGATAGCAACAAATGGTATTAGGATTCGTAATCTACACAAAAAGCTGATTGGCCTGAATTGGGTTCAAAATTCCGGTTTCAATCAAAAAAGGCCCAAAACCAGAAGTCAAGAAATTAAAGTCGAAATTCGGAAACAAAAATAGTGTCTATTTCATATAATGAATTAATATAGAGTTTTATACAAGTGACTGAAGATATACCATCTTCTGTAAATTTTAAATAAATGTGAAAAAATTTTTTAGTTTCAATTTTTCATTTACTCTGATGATGGTGGATCCACCGATACACGTGTAAGTAGAAATTACAATAATGGTGACGCAGTTTAAAAAGAAGGTTAGTGAAATTATTATATTAATTCATTATATGAAATAGAAATAATTTCAAACTGCAGGATGCATTATAAAGATTTATTTTTGAAAAATAGTGTCATTTGATTTCTTTTAAAGAGCAGATACAGAAATCACTAATGGTCTTTGCCATTGGTCAAAGGTAAGCCTTTTTAAAATTTTCCTACCAGCCATGAGACGCTGTCTTCTCATGGAAGCGATTTTTATTTTATATTTACAATAATTATAAACATAAATCCAAAAAGCAAACATGTACATTCATTAACACTTTGCGTGCTAAGCACGTAATTATACGGAACGGTGATACGTTTACAGCTTACGGATCACGTAATTTTACGGAATTCGATCATTTATTCTGAATTAACATGCATTTTAGTACAAAAGTACACCGTTGAAGTGCTAGTACGTTAGCGTTTTATTCACTTTTAACGAAACAGCTGTTGGAACAGTAAACAGTGAGGTTATACACATGAGTTTTGTTTTTCACAAAAGACATTTTTGTGTTAAGTTTGTTTTTTTAAAATTCAATACCACAGTTTTGTTTATAAAGTATACACCTCTATAATAGGTATATAATAGTTTTTTTGTGTATAAAATTGTATAATAGTTCAAATAAATTGTTTAAACAACATGCAAAATGCAGTGGAAAAATTCTTGTTTTTTCTAAAAAATGTGCTATGAAAAAGTGATAGTTTTATTATTTTATTAAAACAATTTAACAGCTTATAAAACACCATTCAAAACTAAAAGATTTGATGTTTCCAGCCATGTTAGTACCATTTTAATACTCCTTATAATGTTATTTTTACAATATTTCAAATATAGACAAAATTGGCCAGCATTCTATAAACGTCAATGTTTTTTTGTCCCTAGCACTCAAAGTGTTAATTTACTTGGAATGTGATGTGTGATGTACCTTACATGCATCACAAGACGCAAAAATTAAATCGGAAAAGTGTGTACCCGATCTAGTTCTACATACCAATTCTTATATGAATTGCCTCGTAATAAGTTCCAATAGAACCAAAAAAGTGAGAATGATAATCTGTGTTTGCTCAGTTAGTATTAGATATTAAATGTAACACATACTTCGTCACAAAACAATTTTGTACTTGTATACTGTTGAAAGGGTAAGTTAACTCCTACAATACCAGTCTCGAATAGTCTTCAACATGATGTCCTGAGTCGATCTGGAGCACACTTCTTCTTATTGTGACCTCTTCGACCAGAAGTTGGCCATCATGACACCAGTCGAAAAATTCTTTAAACAAGAAATTCTTCGTCTTCCCACCAATCTCTTCCTCTGAATCTTGCCTTGTAATATCAAGTGAAGCATTGATCCACGCATAATGTGACCCAGATATTCCATTCTCCTTTTATGGATGGTGTACACGTTCCTTTTCAGTTCCGATTCTCTGCAAGACTTGTCTCGTTGGGTACTTTATCCATCCAGGGTATTTTTACCATGTGCCTGTACAACGAAAGCTCAAACGCATCTATTCTTGTGACATTCATCTTCTTACCCAATAAATGGACCACACTTACCCAATATATTTATGCATTGACATAGTTCGTAACGTGCTCACCTCTTATCGTGCAGTCTTGGGTTTGAATCCCATTCAGGTATGGCATATTTTCATACATTACAAAAAATCATTTCATCCTTCACCATCTGCATTAGCAGTAGTAATTGCACAACAGTCGGACATTAAACCAAAAATATATATATATATATATATATATATTTCCTTGTAGAATATTCTGCAGTAATTTGTATTTCACGACTAAAATATTCCAGATTTCGATGTCTTAAGAGTATTCATCACTTCCATTTCCTTATTTAACTTCACAAAGATTTCCATGTTGCACTAAGAGCAGGAAAATACTGTTCCAACCCAAGATTATAATCACTCAATAAATTTCTAGAAGCTGAAACCAGTCTTTTAGCAACTAACCTAATCAACTTGCACAACATTTATTTTTTTGGACAAAAACCATTTCACAAAAATTAATCATATAAATGATAACTTTTATTTATAATAAAGACTGAAATACTTACAGTATTTGGATAAGTTGGTATTGTGTAACCACCAGGAGTCTGTGAGTAATGAGGAGTATGTGTCGCTACTTGCGACAGATTATGTAGAACATGATTTGGCATATTTTGTGCAACACGCTGAATTGCATCTGGATTCATACCTGTTAAAAATTGAAACAAACAGGTATTCATAAATATTTACTAACATTTAATAAATAATATAACAAAAAACTTAAAAATTTTCGATTTTGATGCTGTTTCAGCAACAACAGATTTAAATACTAAATATAAGAGCCTTCATCCATTAGTGCAATACAACTGTAAAAACTGTTAAAAAAAAAATCAAGTAAGCATTACACGAGAGAGTTTACTACTCTACATTACTCCTTGAGAGTTTGATCATTGCAAATACATTGCACTTAGTCTAGTATTGTGTTCAACATTTTATTAATAAAAATAATAATGTACAATTTCAGACAATGAGATGGTGATCAAGTGTTTTCCATCAAACTGGTTGAAGCAGAGGATGGGCATCTATGTTTAAAAAAATTACTTTTCCTCCAGACTAAATAAAATTTTTCAGTCAGCTTCTTCAGCGGTTTCGTGGACATCCTATTAATTTCTTATTAGTCTTTTATAAGTTTCTGCAATAACACAGAAACTAAATTAGGTGAAAATACGGTTTAATTGAAAGAACTAACTCAAATTTCTGCCTGCTTTGAAGCCTCCTCAAGTACCATCGGAAAAGACTGAACGAGAGAAATTAAAATTTATTTTCATTGACAAATACAGAGTGGCCAAAAGAAGATTTATAGAACAATTTACTTTGATAGATGTAACAATTACAAAACACAGAATAGGCTTATAGAAACTGAAACAGATACAGAGGAGATGAGAGGGTTAAGTTATGTTAGAAGACAAAAATAAATTTAGAAAAATGGCAAGAAACAACATGTGTGACATAATAAGAGAAGAAAAAAAAGACGGAGCAAAAGAAAACGATGACGAAAAATTTAATAGCCATTTCAGTTTCAGAATTGAAAAGTTGGGTAAACATGACGCAATGACTGTGGTTGAATACTATGAAAACAACTGAGACATTATTACACCGCAGAGACCACTAACGTCATTATAATACACGAAAAACATAAATAAAAACCAATTTTCTTACCTGGCATACCCATTCCTGGCGTATGTGGAATGTAAGGTGTAGTACGGTTAGTCATAAGGCCAGTTCTTGGTGTACTAGGAGTGCCTGGTAACGGATCCCTAAAATGCTCTTTAAACCACCTAAATAGTATTCCGACGTTATCAAACATCTGACCTCTAAATCTAAAACCTTCCGGAGTGACAGTCACAAACTCATGTCTACATCTAGCTCTTGGTAAATAAGATAATAAAAATTTACCAGGATAATTCTAAAACAAAAGAAAGTAAACACAAATTATTATTATCAATTAAAAATCAGATTATTATTGTTTAACCCAAGTGCAACGCAGTAAGCAGCAGCAGGACGCTGGCCGGAAAACTCTCTTCACTGCTACTCTCATCCCTCAGCCATTTTTTTCCAAAAGAAATAAAAAAAAAAAACATGAAGGTTAACAAACATACGACCTTTATTTCTAAAAAAAATTGCATAAATTGCTTTATCTTTACTTTAGTTATAGTGATTCAAAATTAAATGTTCGACAATAGTACAAAAATTTGGAACACTAGTACTATAACGCGATTTTACAGACATATTTCTAATTTTTTATGGCAATATGCTAATATATTATTGAACAGCAAATTGCAGTGAATAATTTTGTACTAAAAAAGTAAAAATGCGAGGTGTGGCTATTAAATAAAGAGACTGATGTAAAAAAATTTAATTTTAATTTTATACATAATCACTTATTTTCACCTTCAATATACACTCCTTCTCTATCCCTACAATGCTCCATGTGAATTTTCTATTGTTGGAAACAGTGCTGGAAGTCATCTTCTATCAGCTCCTTCAGGACACGTGCTACTTTCTCTTTTACACCTTCCACAGACATAAATCTTGACCCTTTTAATGCAAATTTCATTTTAGGGAACAGGTAGAGATAATAACATATGATGAAGCGTGGTTTTTTTTTACTTATGATCCGGAAACGAAGCACCAATCCATGCACTGGAAGAGCAGAACTTCACTTCCTGCTCACAGTTAATGTGAGCAGGAGTCAAAAAAGCTCGAATGAGCAAGTCAAAATTTAAAGCAATGATGATTGTTTTTTTGATATCCATGGGATTGTGTACCTTCACTGGGTTCCTGAAGGTCAAACAATTAATCAATATTACTATCTTGAGGTACTTTCTAAACTACGTCAAAGAGAAAGGAAAACAACGCTCAGAAATGTGGAAGGATAAATCATGGGTTCTCCACCAAGACAATGCGCCAGCTCATTCCGGGTTATCTGTCAAGAGGTTCCTAGCCAAGTACAGCATCTCAGTGTTCAACATCCACTTTATTCACCAGTGACTTCTACCTGTTCCCTAAAGTGAAATCTGCATTAAAAGGGACAAGATTTGAGTCTGTGGAAGCTGTAAAAGAGAAAGCGGCATGTGCCTTGAAGGAGCTGATAGAAGATGACTTCCAGCACTGTTTCCAACAATAGAAAATTCGCATGGAGCATTGTAGGGATAGAGAAGAAGTGTATATTGAAGGTGACAATAAGTGATTATGTATAAAATTAAAATTAAATCTTTTACGTCAGTCTCGTTATTTAATAGCCACACCTCGAATGTAGAAAATAAGGATGCTATAAGCTAAAGCAATAGAGCAGCAAACAGCACAACAATGATACAACACGTGAAGGGCAGTACTTCAGCTCAATGTTACTTCATTACAGTGTTATAAATTTAATATTATCATGGTTCATTTTGTACATGTGTGCTTCTGTGTTAGATTAAAAAATAAATAGTAAGTCTACTATTTTTAGTTTGGAAATAATCAAAAAGGACCCAATCTAACCTAAATGGTCATATTATGTTGTTATTTTCTCACAGTTGTTAATAAAATCATAATAATTTTATTTTCAAGATAGATATTTTACAAACTGTAAACACTCAATCCAGTATTTTTTTGTTAAAAAAAATACGACTTTATATACCAACTACCAAGAAATTTATGTATCATCCTTGTTTTTTCTTCTCTTTCTTTCTGGTGCTACCAACCCGTGTGAAAATAGACCAAAAAGATTTAGTTTGGCATTAGATTATTGATCGTTTTATTGTGAATAAATTGATTTGCATGTCAATATAACCACGATTACTGACAAAGGACTTCTGAGCATTTACTCTGCGCTCTACACGTTGACGCATCAGTGCGGTTCCTGTTGTTTGACGGTTAATTAATTTTATAATATATTATTATAAATACATAAGATTTTTTTGTATTTGTTATACAATTACTTCTAATGCAGAACATGGGAAGGGTGACAATGAGTTATGAAAAAATACCAGACCTGACTGGAAATTGAACCCGGGACCCCAACATGGAAGCCAGCTGTGCTGATCACTACACCAAGGGCCAGTCAAAAACATGAGCAATAAAGTGGCTACTAAATATTTTATCAGTTCACTAAATCTAGTCATGAAACTCCACTTTATCAACTGAACAAGCCGGTCAAAAAATAAATTTTGACCAAACATGCAGGATATGAAGTTTTTCAGATTTGCGCAGTGATTTGTCATCATTAATTATATAGCTGCCACTTACAAAAAAAAAAAAAAAAAAAAAAAATCAATGTCTGGTAGAAATATAATTGCTTTTAAAATAAATAATTAATTAATTATTAAAATTTTGTTAATGTACTGAGTATTGTCATAACCTATGTAAAACGCTTGAGAAGTGATTTTACACAACATTTTAAGAACTAACTTTCACTGAACAAAGGTCTGAAAATGCTTATTTTTCTGTCTGTCCGCCATTTTAGGTATTTATTCCAAAAAGCTTGAAATAATTTTATTAAATTAGGTAATTATTTTTAAACGAACACTTTTTATCATTAAAAAAGATATATGAAAACTCTTTGTAGCAAAATTTCAAAGTTTAATCTTAATAACTCAATTTATGAAATTCGATCTAATAATAATTTAGTGTAAACAAAACGAAACGTTATTGGTAAAAATCTGATCAAAAATAACTTAAGTTATCACAAAAATAACAGCCATCTTATTTAATTTTTTTCATTATTTTGACTCCTTGACAACTGAATCCAATTAACAGATTAAAACAAATCTGAATATAAAGACATTTGGAAAAGAAATACTAATTATTACCATAATGAACACAGAAATAATAACTAAAGAATTTAAAAACAAAAATTGTTTTATGAAAATTAACAATAAAATAATTATTGAATTACTTTCTCGAGTTTAAACCTAGAAAAACAACCTTAACAGGGCAGTCTTGATGTCTTCATCCATGATGGTTTAATGACTACGAAAATATAAAGAATTTGGGAAAACTACCCTAATTCATTTATTAGATTGTAATTCTATTACACATTTCAGAGGTTTTTATTTAATGGCACAATACCAGACATTGGTATCATTTTCAAAGAAAACAATGATTTTAATTTACAAAGGCTTTGTTTAAAGATAAAATTGACAAATAAAACCTGAAGTGTTATATGAATGTAGCATGTCATTATATAGATATGGTAAGTTATATGGATTGAAATGTATTCGTCAACCCGAAGAATTTTCAGGAAAGAATAGAAATGAAAGAGATTAATCCTTAAGAAAACATACGGCCCAAAGAAAAACGAAAATAAAGAATATAGGATAAGAAATAATACGGTGATGTTTTGGAATAGAAAAAATACATTAATTAACAGAAAACGAAAAATTCAGTTTTTTGACAAGGTGAAAAATCGTAACAAGAATGGCCAGAAGAATCGGAAAACAATTTTAGTGAACACGAGAATAATTGTTAAACAATAATTTAATGTGATTTTAAGAAGGTTGAAATTATAAAAGAAGAAATGTCACTCAAAATAAAAAATAAATTTTCTGTTTTGACTATCAAGTTTTTGCTATTACCCACGCATTTTATTTAATCCACACCAAATCAAATTAAAAAAAATACCTTTAGAGATTTAGAGAAAGAATTATGTTAAATTTCTTACCTTTGATACTGAAACAATATAATGAATTTTAGACGGATTTTTTCGTTTTTCTTCCTTCAAAAATTCTTCAGCCTTATCCCTAAGACCACCTTCGGTGTCCTTATAATAACGGAACTGAAGTAAATCTCTAGCATATGCTGCCATCGGGTTAACATGTCTGGCGATGATTTCATCAAGATCTTCAAATTCCTCGGAACCTATCCATAATGATTGTCCTAATGAAAACGCATTTTCTTTTCCCTCTTCTCTGATATCTATGTGTTGATAGATACCGTCGGCTACCTTCCATGTTACAGTCAAATGATCAGTTCCCTGTTGACAAATTGAACAAGAGAGATTGTTTATAACTTTCATGATTTTTACAAAGAATATAACAAATGATTAAGTTACAGCAAAATCAGTAACTCACATATCTTTGCACTTAGCCACCCTTTAACTTTTACTTTTAATATCCTATCCTATCTTTTAATATTTTTTAATATCCTTTAGTTTATAAAACCCTTAAAGTCTGAAGGTACCGATATGTCATTACTCTGTTCTTAAATCTAATAGTTCCCATTTTTCATAATAAATAGCTCACATAGTAGTCATGGGACGACACAGTAAAATAGGTGAGCTAGAACACTTGAGTGAACGGCACAGAGCGTGCCGTACATTGAACGATGAGACGGGGTTAACTGTGGGAGTGAGCTAGTAGATTCTAATACGTACAGCACTGAGCTGAGCTATGTAAATAAACAGACTGTGAGTCGAGCCGAGGGTGACTTTCGCTCACTCCTTCGCACACAGCACGTTGTGTTTGCGCGTGCGTCAACCTGAATGTTCATGTATCCCTTTCCACAAACAAATATTTGTCATGTGTCTATCTTTTTCGGAGATGAAGGTTCCTGGTTCAAATCCTAGTAAAGGTAGTTACTTTTGTACGGATTTGAATACTAGACAGTGGTTACCGGTGTACTTTGATGGTTGGGGTTTAATTAACCATACTCTCTCAGGAATGGTCGGCCTGGGTCTGTACAAGATTACAACTCATTTACACGTCATACACATCATCCTCATCTCATTGGGTCATGGGGTTGCTTATTGTTCTAAATTGAACAGATTGCAATGTACACTAATTAGGAATAAAAAAAAAATAAAAAAAAAATGTGTCTATCTTTGTTTCGTACGCATGTGGTAAAATTGTTACAATGATATTTTACAACCACTTGTCTCAGGGTTGTTGTATGACCCCCTCTCCACACCCATCTACTGCGACCTCCCAAACAGAGGCAGAGTTTGATACGATATGTATACTTTCCATGCAGCGTTTAGGTAGCCCTTGCTATGATGCAACTAGAGAAAAGTGGTTTAGTCGTGGAGGGGATGTACAAGTCAGCTCTGTACGGAGAGTATGCTGCGTGGGGGAAAATGCTCGGTGTGCTGGTCGTTCAAAATCAAAGAGGTGGTAGCTCACCGCTCAGTTAAAAGAGCTAGTTCTTTTGTGCGACTCGCTCACGAGTGTCACATCACTATCACATAGAATACCAAATTAAAGAGAATAGTTTCACAAAGGCGTGTTTTTTTTTTACTTTTACCTATTGATACTTTTGAAAGAAATTTCAATACAATAACATAGCTCAATGTTTGCATGTACTCAACAAGTGTGTGGTAGTTTACTGTTGACTTTACTCATAGGTTGTGTCCATAGTTTCAAAAGTAAAAAATTTAAATCCAAAATTTTAGTACAAATTATCGATTCTGAGGGCGCTTACAAATACCTTTTTAATAAAGTTAAAAAGTAAGACTGCTTATTAGCAAGTTTTCCTGAAAATTTGCAATCTGCAAATTCATACCAGAGAATTTGGCTATAAAATGGAATTAATTAATTTCAGAGGAGATAACTCTAATCAGTGATACTTATTCAGTCATTTATTGGAAAGTAAAATGATTCAACATACCTTACTTGAAGGCCTAATTATAACATCTCCTTGTTCCAAGTTCACCATTATTTTCTCCGCTTCAGAGAAAGATATATTTTGAAAAGCGGGGTGTACAATGACTCGTTTCATGTACGTCTGTCGTTGTTTAACTTTCTTTGCATCTTCTTCAACTTTTATGTCTTTCGTCTCTGCTTCATGATCATAGAAAGGGTCTTTAGGTGGTCTAAAAATAAAAAAAGAATATTGTAAACAAAGTAATGTAGAACGAGCATTCATGAGCAAGTCTAATAAAACAAGATTGATATTTGACCTTTAACTAAATGGGATGATAAAATAAAAAATCTGGAGTGAAACACTTGTATATGTCTTTCTCTTCTTACAAATTTCAAAAATTTGACATGAAAACATAACCTAATTTTAATCAAAGTGGATGACCCAAAAAAAAAACAACCTCTCTTCGACTTTATTTTAATGAGGGCAAGTTTCACCAACCAGATTTCAAACTACAATATTCTGTTTAAATAAATATTTTTTTTATAATATAAAAAACTTTTTAATTTACCTTATACTGCTTTTAAAAATTCTTCTACGAGTACTTTCGAGGTGCGCACCACTTCTTCAGGTAATGATAATAAAAATTCTAGAATACTATGAAGATTGTTTGAAGATGGTTTGATTCAAACCATTGACAAAGGAAGATGCAATCTTCATCATATTCTAGAATTTTTATTATCATTACCTGAAGAATCAGTGCGCACCGCGAAAGTACTCAAAGAATTTTTAAAAGCAGTATAAGGTAAATTAAAAAATTTTCTATATTACAAAAAACAAATATATATATGGATTCTACTGCTATGATGCTAACTAATAACTTAAATAATTATAATATTCTATTTGTAAATTTGCCCAACTTTTCCGCATTGCAGAGGACAGGACCAAGATAGCTATGATGGTAGCCAACGTTCGAACCGGACAGGCACGTTAAGAAGAGAAGATTTGTAAATTATATATTTATTATTTAAATAAAAAAAATAAGTTTTAAAAACCAGTCCTTTCATTAATAAAACAACTACATATGTAGCTTAAAAAATATAAATCTTTCCTATCATAATAATTTGTGACTAAATACAATTTAAAAATTACTAAAATTAAATGTATAACTAAAACTCACCTCCAGTCATGATTTTTATCAGCTAAATCGGAGCTTTTCGATGTAGCATCGATGGCAAATTTTTCTACATCAATTTTCGTTATACGGCAATAAATAAGTTGACCTCTGTTAACTCTTTCTTTTGGATCGGACACATGTTCGTCAGACAAATTCTTAATGTGTATATAACCATTAACACCATTATCTAATCTCAACCTAATTCCAACAGCTTGGCCGGGACAACCACCAGCATCAAAATGGTTCCATACCTACAACAAAAATTTTTAAAATATCAAAATTAAAATGCAGTGAATACTCTCGAATAAAAAAAAGTACTGATATTAAAACTTATGATCAGATCAATAACATAATTGTGACCTAATTCAAATAACTCAGTTCTTACTTCATTCATTGTTTTTAAATATTTTACCATCGTTTACACACACCATGCCGGACAGATAATAATTTACAATGTAATTGTGGTGGATAGAACAACCACAAAAATATTTACAGATAATATACGTAGTGCTAACGTGAATATCTGTAGCAGTTGTACCGTACAACTGCCAGCCCATGATGTAGCAGTCAGCGCAACTGGCTTCTACACCAGGGTCCCGCGTTCAATTCCCAGTCAGATCTGGCATTTTTCATCATTGATCTTCATCTATCATCCTTTGCATTATTTCCATTAGCACTAATTGCAAAACAATTGGAAAGAAAATCCAAAAAAAGTTGTATTTTACAAAGGAACTGTTTGTAAAGAGTAATGTTTGGACTGACCATTCAAAACTCTAAAGTGTAAAGGTATTTGTTATACTCCAGAGGTTCCCTTAAGGCGGGTACAGACGGATGCACCAGCATTACTATGGGGCAGTAAGTTACAAACATGAGTCAGATGGTGAAGTACAGATAATAGAACAGTAATGTGCTGGTAACGCAACATTGGTCAACTACTGTTCAACGTTGGCAGCACATCAATGCACCGTCCATCTGTTATTACCCTTAGTGTGCACTGCAAGGTTAATTTTATTAGGCTTTAAAGTTTATGTCGTTGTATGCATATCTAGACAAGAGCAACTCTGAAGCTCAATGTGCACTATGGACTGCTAAAGTTTGGGAACCCCTGGTATACACCATTAAAATTATAAGGTGCTATATTAGGAAGGAATTTTATATTTACAGTCGGAGATAAAGAAGTTTCACCTACATTGTACCATCTATCATAGAAATATGCAAACTACTACATTAAATTAACTGAAGAATACATCTACTAAATAGCCAAATATAAGATTTTATAATAAATATTATTAACAAAACCCATACACTCATCAATGTTCATGCACCCATGAACAGTGACAATAAGAAGCAAAACAGAAAGAAAACAGATGATTTTTGGGATTTACCGCACAACACTACAACGAAAATAAACCCAACACATACTAAAATTCTTCTAGGGGATTTTAATGCGCTAGTAGGACGAGAGCGTAAATACAGACACATAGTAGGAAACTACCCGGCGCATATGAGAACAAATAGAAATGGGGAGAGATTAATACAACTGTGCCAGACCTTTAAGCTGCAACTAATGACAACATATTTCAAGGCAAAACCGAGCAAAAAGAAAACTTGGGTATCACCAAACAAGATGCTGGGTGAATTTCAAATTGATCATGTAGCGATATCTCAACAGGACAAAAAGGAAATAAAAAACACTAAGGTCAGGAAAACGTGCAAAGTGTCTTCGGACCACTACTTAACACAAATCAAAATCAACTTCATCCCAGTAAGAAAACACAAAACATTAACACAAAGGATTCCACGAATAGACAGAGAAAAATTGGCTCAACTCAGACAACAATTTAACGAAGAAGTAAAACCACCAAGAACCTGGCAAGATGTTAACCAATTAATGGAAAAGGCAACTGAACTTGCAGCAGGGTCATTCCACATCAATTCAACCAGAAAAAAATAATTTTTTCACCAAACACGTCAGATTTTTATGAAACTTAGTACATTTGTTCTATATATAGAGATAAATAACACCACCAAATTTTAAATTTTTATCTCACATACTTTTTTAGTTATGGCACTTTAAAGTTTGGTCGTTTCTCAATTTCCGAGCCTTGGATAGTGCCCAGTAAAACGTGTATTAGGATAGAAAAAAAAATTCTCATTCACTTATTTGGCACCCAATCTTGGTGAAATTTTTAAGGTAGGTTTATATAAGTATAAGGAAGTTAAAAAAATATATAACATAACCCTAAGCTAAGCATAAAATATTATAAAAAAAATATTTTTTGAACTTTTTACAATTTAAAAAACGGGAACATGGCTCAGCGTAAAATTAAATATCTCAAAAAGGGAATGAGATAATCAAGAATTTTTTCCCCCCTAAATTATCTATATGAAATGGGCTTTAATTTAATAAAATAAAAGTTTTGTGTATTTTCTTCCTTCTATTAACTAAGGCCATTGCAAGTTACAATATATTAATTACAATCAAAGCGAGGTTGTACCAGTCTCAATGGCTACAGATTGTTAATGAAAATTAAATAAAATTTTTAATAATTTTTATTTAACATTTTAATAATTATAATGTTCTATATAAACATTATAATTATTATAATATTTATATAGAAGCTTAGTTTAACACAGTACTGTACCTAAGTTCAATGTCAACATTCATGTTTAAATAGATTAGACTACAGAAATAAACAGGCAGATATTCTACCTCCTAATCTGGGCAAGTTGCAACACGAGGTTTTCATGTCATGACAGGCTGCTTTTCTAGGCAGTGTATCTGACAGTTATGAGCCAGTCTGTTACTAGTGTCCCAAGAGGTAACAGTGTTATAAGCTGTGGTGGTTATAAAGTGGTGTTTACCTTTCTTTGGATTTATGATATTGTGTTAGTGTGTGTGTCTGAGTGTTGAATTGAGTTTTAACTAAGGTGCCAATCTTTAAAAAACCTAATATTAATACAAAGATTAATGATATTCCATATACTTGTATAGATCAAATTTTTGAACTTAATTTTTGAAATTTTCGTTTTATGATGCATTTGTAAAGAAGAGAAATTTAACCTGCTTTTAAATCAATTAGAAATGGACAATAAGTGTAGTATAGGGCTATTAAAACTGACAGAATGCCACAAATTAACTTATGTTACAAAAAAAGGGCTAGAAAATGTTAGTGATTTGTCTGAAGAAAATCTCAACTTGATTAAAATAAGAAGTGAATTAGATGATAAGGAAATAATTAACATTTGTTTGCATCATAAGAGTTTATTTTTGACCAAGTACGAATTCCTCCAAAAAGTCTGTTGTGATCCTTTTAAAAAACATAAGAAACCCATTAAAAATGGCTTAAGAGTTGTAAGTATTCAGCAGAGTCAGGCCTGTATCACAAAAGGTTTAAAGGTAAAACCAGGGGAAAAGTTGTGCACCAATTGCTCTAAAAATATATTCTCTACTCCAAATGACTGTGAAGAAGAATCACATGATGATGATCTTTTTACACTGCCGACTGAAACTGAAACTCAGTTACAAAAAGAAGAGGCTATTGATTCTCTAAATTCCTCTTTAACGGATATTGGTTGTTCACCTCTTAAATTACATGCGTTGAATGAAAACTCCAAAATTGGTTATGCACAAAATAAATTAGAAAAACTGCATCAAAATGTAAAAAAGAAAATTGAAACAGTTTTAGATGTTCAGTTGCCACCAAAAATACCTAAATTGCAAAAAACAGCTGAACAAAAAGCAGATGAAATGGACCTGCTTGTTGAGAATATAAAAAGTGAAGTAAATAAACTTTCATCAAAAAAGAAAATACAACTATTAACGATTCCAGCATCACTGAATTGGTCGAGAACAAAAATCAAAGATACCTTTGAAGTGTCTGATTATTCTGCTAGACAGGCACAAAAATTGTACAAAGAAAAAGGACTTTTGGCTGAACCTGAACCAAGAAGAGGAAAGAAACTCAGTCCTGAAGTTGTGGAGTTGGTCACAAATTTTTATCAAAGCGACGAGCAATCAAGAGTTTTGCCAGGTATGAAAGATGTAGTAAGCCTGGGAAAGAAAAAATATGAGAAGAAAAGATTAATTTTAAGTAACCTCAATGAAATATTTGCAAACTTCAAAAGGGAACATCCTGACATAAAAATAGGGTTCTCCAAGTTTTGTACTCTTCGTCCCAAATGGTGTGTTCTGGCTGGTGCTAGTGGAACACACTCTGTTTGTGTGTGTACTATTCATCAAAATGTGTTGCTCTTAATACATGCAGCACAACTGGAAGAGAGTCACAAAGATCTACAAAATCTTCTTTTATGTGAAAATCCAACTCAAAACTGCATGTTTAGGCGATGTGAAACATGTCCCTCAAAAGACAATCTGACAACATTCTTACAAGCAAAGTTTGAAAACTATGAAGAAGATGATAGAATAGAATTCAAACAGTGGGTAGCTACAGACAGGACACAGATGATAACACAAACTTCAACTATTGATGAATTTGTTGACGAGTTGGCAACAAAAATAGAAAAACTGATCCCTCATTCTTATATTGCAAAAAGCCAGTCCAGCTATTTTAAAAGCTTAAAGGATAACTGTGCGCCAAACGAAGCCATTATATCAATGGACTTTAGTGAGAATTTCTCATTTGTGATTCAAGATGAGGTGAAGGGTTATCATTGGACCTCAGACTCCTGTACTGTTCATCCAGTAATTATTAACATGTGTGTTGACGAGGAAAAAATAGTCTCATCACATTGTGTAATCTCCGATGACTTAAATCATGATGTTTGTATGGTTTATAAAATACAAGAAACCCTGTTAGAGTATGTCAAGGAAAATTATCCCAATGTCACGGATGTTCACTATTACAGTGACGGTTGCGCCGGACAGTACAAGAACAAATACAACTTCATGAACATTTCACTTCATGAAAAAGACCTCAAAAATAAAGGCCAATGGTCTTTCTTTGCTACAAGCCACGGCAAAACTGAATGTGACGGTATTGGGGGAACTGTTAAAAGGTTGGCGAGAAAAGCAAGTCTTCAAAGGCCTCTTCAAGATCAAATACTAACAGCAGCTACCTTTTACGAGTTTTGTAAATCAAACATATCCAAAATAAATTTCCATTTCATTTCAAAAGAATCAGCAGATGATGTTCGCCGACAGCTTGAAACACGTTTTGAAAACCTTAATACTCTTCCAGGTACCAGAAGTTTTCACAACTTTAGACCCTTGGACTCTTCAGGAACATTAGAAGCAAGGCGAATTAGTACTGATGAACATCCTAGCCTAACGTACAATTTAAGGAGAGGGTTGGCCTTAAATGTAAGAGAAGAAGATTTGTACCCCTCACGCTACATTGCTTGTAAATACGACAATCTTTGGTTCTTTGGGATAATAACAAATGTTGCCAAGGAAGATGGAGACGCTACAGTAAAATTCTTCATCCAGCAGGACCATCCCCCTCATTTTACTGGCCAAAACGAGATGATATATGTGATGTGCCGATTCCACACATCCTTGCAGTGGTTGAGCCTCCACACACCTCGACTGGAAGAACATATCAATTCTCACCAGAGTGCATAAAATTAATTGAAAAGCTAATGGTTCATTAACTTTCAAAGCCTTAAAATAAGTACAGTGAAAGGGTGAACTATGATTTCCAAACATAAAAATGTAATTTATCCTTGTTTAACAAGCTATACCCATTTATTGAAACCAGGCGAACTTCACATTGCTCGTAAGTAATATAATGTCACTTTCAATGGTATCAATAAATAGAAGGAAGAAAATACACAAAACTTTTATTTTATTAAATTAAAGCCCATTTCATATAGATAATTTAGGGGGGAAAAAATTCTTGATTATCTCATTCCCTTTTTGAGATATTTAATTTTACGCTGAGCCATGTTCGCGTTTTTTAAATTGTAAAAAGTTCAAAAAATATTTTTTTTATAATATTTTATGCTTAGCTTAGGGTTATGTTATATATTTTTTTAACTTCCTTATTCTTATAAGGACCTATCTTAAAAACTTCATCAAGATTGGGTGTCAAATAAGTGAATGAGAATTTTTTTTCTATCCTAATACACGTTTTACTGGGCACTATCCAATGCTCGGAAATTGAGAAACGACCAAACTTTAAAGTGCCATAACTAAAAAAGTATGTGAGATAAAAATTTAAAATTTGGTGGTGTTATTAATCTCTATATATAGAACAAATGTACCAAGTTTCATAAAAATCTGAGGTGTTTGGTGAAATGACCTGGTTGAATTGACATGGAATGACCCAGCAACAACCGTCAGTAGGAAACACGCTTGGTGGAACTCGGAATGTGAAAAGGCTATAGAAACACGGGAAAAAGCTAAGAAAAGGTGGTTGGAACGCAAAACGGAGCAGAACTGGGCGGACTTTAGGAGTCAACGACAACGAGCTACAAAAATTCTACGGAATATAAGAAGACAGCACCTCAAAATGCAGATAGACAATATAGAATTGGCCTTTGATATGAAAAACACCAGGGTTTTTTACCAAGAAATTAAGAAAAGGATTACAGGATACCAAGCACCAAGTCTGAGTTTTGAGGATGAAAGTGGCAGGATTGCGCATGATGACCAGGATAACTGTGAAATATTGGCCAAATTCTTTGAAAAGCTCCTTAACTGTGAGGAACCGAAGGAAAGATTAACCTTCCAATTTTCACAACAAAACATGAAAAAAGAACCGCCAAACGAGGAGGAGGTAGAAAAAGCAATTAAAGCTTTGAAGAATAACAAGACCTCAGGGAAAAGCGGAATTATCGCGGAAATTTGGAAAGTTGTAGATAAGCGATACATCAAAGAAACAACAAAGTTGTTTCAAGAAGTCTGGGAAAAGGTAGAGATACCGGAGGATTGGTTGACAGCTCTTATACACCCATTGCATAAAAAAAACTCAAAAACGGATGTTAATAACTACAGAGGAATATCACTCCTGGAAGTCGCTTACAAAATATTTTCTAAATTGTTACTAAATAAGCTGGAACCACAAGTAGATTATCTTACAGGCGAGTACCGGGGAGGCTTTAGAAAAGAACGATCATGCCCGGAACAATTATTAAGTCTCAAACTGCTAATGCAATATTATAAAATCAGGAACAAAGGGCTCTACATCACTTTTGTGGACTTTAAAAAAGCCTACGACTCAGTAGATAGGGAAACACTAATCAAAACGATGAAAGAAATCAGAGTTGACCAGAAAACTGTAAAGTTGATCCAACTTACCCTCACAAATACAGTGTCACAAATTAAATTCAGAGGTAAACTAAGCCGCCCTTTCCAAATTAAAACGGGCTTAAGATGGGGGATGGACTCTCGCCAATTCTCTTTAACTGTGTTCTGGATAAAATAATGAAAACTTTTAGGGAACAAAACAATTCACACGCAAAATGGGGAGTAAAGAAAGATAACCTAATTTTCCCATGTTTCGCTTTTGCAGATGATATAGCTCTGTTAGCGGAAACTAAAGAACAGGCTGTGAAACAAGTGGAAGATCTAAAAGAAATTGCTAAACAATCAGGACTGCAGATATCTTTCGAAAAAACAGAAATGATGGCAAACAGTGTAACAAAGGATAAATCGAAAAAGATCAATACCAAGTACGGAGAAATTAAAATGGTAAAAAAGTTCAAATATTTGGGTGAAGTTATAACACATAATGCCATTGATAAAATTCCACTTAAGGAGAGAGCGGAGAAGCTGGAAAGAGCTTTCAACACAGTTAGACACATATACAATAAAAGGAACCTATCAATCACCGCAAAGATAAGACATTATACAACGGTAATCAGACCTTTGGTTCTTTATGGTTCCGAAACCTTGGCTATGAACAAGGAAAACAAAAACTTGGCCCAAATTGAGAAAAGAATCCTAAGAATGATATGCGGACCACTCAAAACAGAAGACGGGTACAGAAGGAGACCAACATCAGAGATATACAGAGTCTTGGAACCCATAGACTCAGCTATAATCAGGCGTTAACTGAAATTCCATGCACACATTATGAGAATGAATAACCAAAGATGGGTGAAACAGATTTACAATAAAACCCTTTAACATGAAGAATAGTACTCATACATTCAGTAAAACAGTTAAACAATTCCTAGAGAGATATAAAATTACAGAAGAACTTTGGCAAAACAGAGAAAAGTTTAGACAACACATTGAAAAAGTGGAAGTCTTTGAATGCGAAAAACCTAAAAGTAAACCGGGGACCAAATGGACCCAAGAAAGAAAAGAACAATTTGCTAGCCAAATGAAAGCCTACTGGCAGCAACGGAAAATGAAGAATATAAAAATAAACCTTCCTAATTAGTATTTGCGTAGTCCTTAGAAGGCTAGACCGCAAAAAAAAAAAAAAAAAAATTATTAACAAATCATTACAACAGAAAAACTATATAGAATAATCTCTACAGAAACATATTTGGTTAAATAACATTTTAATTCTGGTGTTGAAAAAATTATAAATATAAAACTTACCTCAGACAACTCGGGAAAATCATTTTTCAAACAGAACGGACATTGCCAAAGACCAGTTTCATCATTTCTTACAGGGTTGGCAGCATCTAATTGGTCACCTTCTGGTTTCTTGTGAGATATTCCTTTAAAAAAAAAAAAAAAACAAATTAACAGAAATACAGTTAGTAAACTAATATTAACAAGTTAGTGTCGAATGATACCTTTAGGTGTCATAGTAGAGCAGAAACCAAATAAGCTTGCTGATGTAGCTGCGCGAACAGTTCGGATTCAATCAGTAGATTTTGTGTCTTAGAACCGAACTGCCTATTAACACGTTCAGCACGGCAGCTAGAATCACGGGTGCTTCGCTACACCGACCCGCCATTACAGAGAAAATATACCATGCCGCCTTAAGGCGGCATCAGGCCTCGGAAACGATCTTCCTTATTTCCTCATCTACTCACCGGCTCAATATAGTATGGTATTAAACGCGTTTGTTGTTTCTACGAAATTTATATTTGAAATTAACTTTTTTTAATTATTAGAAAAATTTATACTTATAAGTTATTAAATAATTGAAAATTATTTTTATGTGCAAAATAAAAAATACAATAATTATGTTTCATAATAAGAAATATTTAATTCACAAAATTTAATGTGTAAAATTAAAATTTTTTAAATGTAAATATTAAAATTTATGTAATTTTTTTTTAAAAAACCCAAAATAAAAACAAATATGTTAACAATAAATTAATGAATAATTTTTAGTGAGACCATGGCAATATGGAAAAATTAATAATAAAAGTACTTCGATTCGTACAAAATTATTTTATGACCGTAATTATATTAGTACAGTATATTATATAACGTACAGTAGGCCTGCAAAGGAAACACAGTGCATAGAAATCGCGAGTTCAGAAAGTAACAGATATATCTTTTGAGTAATAATTAAACTATTTTTACGTAAAAATGTATTATTTTTCCCTTTTATTTGTGAAAAGAAGTCACTGGGAACGAAGAAATTTGTAGAATAAATGATATAATTAAATAAAATAATAAAATTACACGATACTAGGATGTCCGAATAGACTACACTTTTAAAATTCGTTCAAAAATTCCCGGCAGTTGGTAACGAAAGACGATCTTCACAGTGGCGCTCATAGAATAGATCTAAACCTCTGAACAACCTTTACTAACACTGCCAGTACACCGGCGATTTAACAAAAGCTATAGAAATGTGGTATTGTATATGCCGCCTTAAAGCGGCACCAGTCTCTGGAATGAACCTCGATTTGCCGCCTTAAGGCGGCCTTCGTGCTGAACGCGTTAAATCACATGTTCTAAACGATGTATATTATCATCTATTAGTGACGTTAAACCAAACGTTAATATACGTAAAACCAAGTTCATGGTGATCGGTGAAGAGGCGGTCAACGCAGGAATCACACTCGCTGGCTCCGCCATTGAACGGGTGCACACGTACAAATACCTTGGGTGCTACATAAATGACAAATGGGACTACGGTCAGGAAGTTAAAGCGCGTATCGAGCAAGCCAGAGCAGTGTTCACGAAACTAAAACACCTATTGTGCCAACGTGATCTTAGTCTCAACACGAGGCTCCGAATTCTGAGGTGCTACGTACTTCCTGTACTTCTTTACGGGCAGGAAGGATGGACACTGACGAAACTTCTAGAAAGGAGGCTGGAGGCGTTTGAGATGTGGCTATACCGCCGCATGCTCCGTATATCGTGGACCGACAGAGTACGAAACACGGACGTACTGACTCGGATGGGCAAGGAGATGGAACTGCTATATGACATCAAGTGACGAAAACTGCAGTACTTCGGCCATGTTATTCGAAACGGGAAATACAGACTTCTTCAGCTGATAATGGAAGGAAAGATAGCAGGAAAGCGCCGGCCGGGCAGAAGGAAAGCGTCCTGGCTGAAGAATTTGAGAGATTGGTTTGGTCTCAACTCCACGTCACTGTTCCGAGCAGCTGTTTCGAAAGTTAGAATAGCAATGATGATCGCCAACCTCCGACACGGAGACGGCACTTGAAGAAGAAGAAGTGACGTTAAAAATATTTAGTTGTAAACATTTTATACAACAATTAACGCCTACCACATACAACACATTACCGACTAATGTTTTCAGGTCAGCTGAAAAATAACGTAGCGAGAACGACGTGACTCTGATCACAGCTGGTACAGCACCCACCCCCACCACTCCCTGAGGCAACTGAGCGCACCACTACCAAATAAACTTTCTGCACACTTCAGAAAACCAGTAAGCTTATTTGGCATTCGCTCTAACTCCTTTTCTTCTACAACTTCTGGCACTTTTACCAAATATTCTACATCCATTCAGACTGATCTTGTTTAATGCTAAACAGTAAACGTAATATTTAGTTAGTAGCTTCTGAAAATTTGTAAAACATTTTGTAAGTTTCAATTTAAATATTGCAATATCATAGTACAAACATGTTTTTTATTTTGATTCCTTCTACTACATTTGAGAAAAGCGGCAAATTTGTAAAAAAATATCATTTGTTTGGAACTAACTATTAGACCACAGGTATAAAAACAGTTAGAGCCTTTGTAGTGAGTCAAGTCAAAAATTGAATTGTGAATGAAAAGTGTTGTTGGGTCGTTCAAAAAAGCGTCCTTACAGGACCGGTTTCATACTACATTAAATAATACGTGTGATAGCAAGTGGTAACAACTTGAAAGAGATGAAAATCTGAAGATGCCAGATCAGGGCTGTAAGCGAAGTGGTTGAATGAATCTATGAGTTACTTTGTGGTGCCGGCTGTGTTGGGACATGCATTGTCACGCAACAAGCACATTCAATTTGTTAACATTCCCCTTCTTTTGTCCTGTATCACCCTCTATAATTTTTTTTTAGGGTTTTATAGTATCAAGCAGCATTAATTGTTTTCCTCTGGGGAAAAAATTCAATGAGGAGAATCCCTTTATGGACCTAAAATACAGACTATGATTTTTCGGGTCAAAACAACGGTTTTGAATTTTTTTCTCTGATGATGATAAGGGATGTCATAGCTGTATTGATTACTTTTCATCTCAGGGGTGTAGTGGGCCAAGCACATTTCATAGCCAGTAAAGAATTTGTTCACTTCCAGTTCAAGCGCTCTAGGACCATGCTCCTCACATTGCATTCGGGCGGGATTCAGAATAGATATTTATTTCACCCCAGTACTACAATTTTTCAGCCGATTGAGACTAACAAATGTGCGTTTTACCACCAACACCTGGTTCTTAACCTTTTAACTGCTATTAACGTATATATAGGTTCGGAGCTCGCGGCACTTACTGTGCTACTAACGTACTTTTACGTTATTGAAAATCAAACGCACGTGCTACTTCCACATTTGTACGTTCTAATGTTAAATCATTGGGAAATCATAACATTACATAATGGACATGTTACACCATCTACTGGTTATTACGTGAAACTTTTTGACAGTGTCCTGTATGTATTAGCTACATCGCATATTGTCAGATGTGTTGCTGTGGTATTTTGGTGTCTAATTTATTAGATTATTTTCAAGTTATATTTCGGTTATATCATTTTCTTCATTTTTTTATTATAAAAATAAATAAAATATTGTATTTTACAATGAAAATAGTAAAATAAATAAATATTTTTTTTGTAAAAATTTTGATTTTATTTTAAACTTAAAAGAAATAAGTAATGATTTAAGATGACACCAAAAAAGTCATTCCTAATTCAGCACAGGAGGTTACACATGACGATTCCTAAGGTAGCATTTAAAGGGTTAAATGCAGGGCTGCCAAAACTTTGTAAGAAACCTTGAAAAAATTCCCTTTGAGTTTCAGAGGCTCATTACTCTTATATTCTGGACATGCCTTGCATAACATTAAAGCCGTTAGTATAATGCATAATTTAATGAAAACATACCAATGACTGTGGCTGTAACCATTTTTCCAATATAAAATGTTTCCGGGCTTTCTTTTGTTAACATATCAAATAATTCTTCTGGATTTGGTGATGAGTATGGTTGTCTCATATCTTTATATCTATGATTCAATTCAGCCCTAATATCATATAACGTAATACTTTTATTACCAAAACCCTAAAAAAAAGAAAAACATAGTAATAATAAAAATAACACAATCGAATCCACTAAAAAAAATTTACAAAACTGTGTGTGGGTGTGTGTGCTTATGACCACATGATAAAAGTGAAAACTTGTATGAAATAAAATTATTTAATATTATTTCTATACTCATAATGTAATATTAGATATAAAATGTATAGTTATATTTGTGAATTAATCATTTAGTGGAATTTTTCTCTGATTGGGCTTCTTCATTGCTATTAAATTCTAAGAAAGAAACAATAGGTTTATGGAAACTGAAATATGTTATAAATACTTCAGGTTCAAATTTATTTAAATATCTAAAAAAAATCTCTGTCACGCGTTGTTCCGTATTTAATTACGCTGATTAGGCTTGCGTATAACACACACGTATTATATTAAACTAATCTCAAATGAAGAAATTACGGTTTCCCCAGTAAGGAATTTAATAAAAATAACCTTTTATTCCTGTGTGTGACGTGTGACAGTTCAGTTTTGTTCACTGTCCAGAAAGAGCGCAAGGTGTGCGTAAAGAAGTTTCCACTTCAAAAACCATTTGTTTTTAACATGGTACAAAAAAAACTTACAATAACAAAACAGGCAGCCTAGCATAATTTAAAAACTCAAACAGCACATTTCTGAGTTTGTTACATTATTCAAAGCATATCGATGTAAAGAGGAAGAAAAAATAAATATTAGGTAAAAAAACAAACAGAGAAAAGTATATATCGAAGAATGTATTGCTAGATAAGAATGCAGAGTTTTTGCACTGGTAACTAAATCTTTGGAGTGGCATGCACATATATACTCATTTCTGCTCCAGAGGCTTTACCAGAGCAAGGATATTTATAATTTTTTTCTTTAATTTACCACTGTAGGTACAAAGACTCCCATAATTATTTGTCTGAATCTTAAATATGTAGTTAGATGGTGCTGCTATCTTTGGGAAACATTTTGAACAAAATGCAAAGGTAAAATTTACACGTACTTCATTACAACAGATGCTTTTATAACAATGTAATCAATTGACACCAAATTAATGTTTTGGCTGTGTTTATAAACAGACTTTCCGACTTTTTTATCAATAATGTAAATTTTCTCCTAGTTTTACTATAATTTTAGAAAATATTGTTTATTTAAATCAAGGGGAAAAAATTACATTAGTGTACGTATGAGAGTGACAGGGAGCAGCACTACGTGCTATTAAAACCCACCACTTAAAAGGTTAATCTGTTTACGCAAACAGCGAAATGAATGTGCAGAAATTTTTCCTCTTGAAAGATTAGAATTACAAAAACCGTTCAAGCTACTCAACTTTGGAAAATGGAAGTAACAAACAATAACTGTACCTGTCTTTCCAATTCCTCAGCGAAAGCATCTAAATCTAAATCCTTTAATCTTTCGGGAGCTTCAAGAATTTCTTCTAAAGCACCAGCCGGATTAGCATCTTCATCATCGTATTCAAGAGCATCAACGGCCATTTTTCGTGCCCATTCATAGGTTTCTGGATGGACACGAGAGCCATCTAACACTTCTACATATGCATCAGTACTGCAATATAAACACACGAATGTTATTAAACACTAAAATTACAATTTAAATCAATAACTGTATTATCTGCCCATAACAGACAGGTAGAGTGTCAAATTATTTGCACTCAATCTGTTCGTTGCAGGGCTAAAATAAATAGTTCTGTTTCTTATCACATGGTCAGCCAATTAAATAACTGAATCATTTAAGAACAGAAGAGGTAGAAGTGTAAAAGACACTAATCAGAGTTATCTCCTCTGAAAGTAATGAATTTTATTATACAACCAGACCCTGTGGTGAATGAAGAGAAGGTGTCATTTGCAGAGTGGAAAATATGTGCTTTTCAGAGGGCCCGGCATGCTGATAAGCGTACTTTTCCACTCAGTAAAACCTCTACAGGTTCAAACCAGCCTTTTGGCTGATGACCTAAACAACAACAACTGTATTATCTGACAACTGACTACAAAAAATTCTCTATTTAGAAATCTACCATAAAATTATGAAGGCGTATACTACAAATTTTATGAATTTATTTTTCCAACTTACTGTTTAATCAATTATCATGTTTCACTTAATATTTTCTGTTTTTTTTTTATTGAGTGATATCATCATAAGCTTGTGTGTAGGTAATGAAAATATGCCAAACCTGATTGGGAATCAAACCTGCAACCCCTGGCATAGAAGCCAGCTGTGCTGACCACTACACCAGTACAACCCAACACACAATTAAACGAAATGACTGTATTTCAAGTTAAATCAATCATAAACCTTCATTACATAATAATAAAAGTTCCAACAGCTGATATAATTAAACGTGTCACTGATAACTTTATAGTCTCACGTTTAATTCCTGGTCAGGTCCGGCACTTTTTCGTCCTTAAAAATCATCATCACCCCCAACAGAAGCCAAGGCTTATATAGCCATCATCACCAGATAATAAAATAATTCCAAAAAAACTGCCACAATTTTGAGACTGCCAGATAAAATCACAGCAAAACCTCTAAATACTACAAGTATAACAAAAAGCAAACTATCGGACTGATCCAAATAGATGTTGATTCATTATGCTACCAGCAGTATAAAAACAAACTGGCTTCTATGCCAGGAGTCTACAGTTTGAATCTTGGTTAAGGATACAATCTCACATCATTACCTATGCATAAATCAAAGCTTACGCAGGTATAAAAAATCATCCATAACAGGTTTTCAATACCACGAGACCTTAAAATGTAAAAATTAATACAACATTGTACAACAAAGTTTATTAAAATGAATTGTTTCCCATTTTAGAACTGTATTCTAAAAGCACAAAACCACTAAACTTTTGAACAATTTTATTACACACTGTAAAATAATCAGTACAAATAATAGAATCGGCTGTAAACCAACCATTTTTTTAAAACATTTTTAACAAAATTATTCAAACTCGTGAAAATTATGTAGATATTCATTTCAAACAAAGCTATCAATTTTTGTTCTCATTTTGATTTTAAACTAATGGAACCTCTCAGGGCTGACAAAAGCCTGATTCCATACAAGTCAGAACATAGTAAATTACCGTTGTGTTATTAATAAAAATAAATACTAGCTAAAAAAAAAATATGAAAAATCTCAATAAAATTACTATTAATTTACCTGTCTCCTAAAGAATTAGTATCGATCTTAATGAAACCGGCACAATTAATGAAGACTTTAGGTCCCATATGACAATTGGTGACGAGCTGCGTTCTATTTTCTAATCGTTGATTCGTTTGTTTTAATAATTTAATAAGAGCTGCTGCTTTCCTCGGTCCAAGACCACAGACAAATTGTAAAAGGTTTCCGCTGTGTAGATTAGCAACTACTGCATTAACATCAACACCAACTTCATTGGTACGGTTTACAAATTCTAAATGCAATGCTTCCAATAATTCTTCTTTTGAAATTTGCTCCTAAAAAAAGTTAAATATAAATTACGTGATCATCTTTGGTTTTAATATAAATAAAATACTAAATAATAAGCATTGAAAAGTAAAATAGTTACGAGTTGTACTGGATTGCTGATAGAGGTATCAATGTTATCGGTTTGTTTGCTCCTTAACCCGGTTCAAACTGTTTATCTTATTTTAGGCCATGCACAATTGATGGTGGAGGAGGCGACAAAATGTGCTACAGCTAGATCAGTATAAGTTGGAAAATGGTAAATATTGTACTTTTCTAGTAGGGAATTCTTTAACACATCTAATAATGTTTACAGAAATAGAATATCATAAAAGGGAAAGGTTTTATTCCCTCTATAGTCTGTAGGTAGCAGTGATTGTTTTGAATAAAAGTCCGTCCAGCTCGTCTGTAAGTCAACGTACATGTATGTTCTTTAATTTGTGTTGAAGCTATGACAATTCTGTTATGGAATTTGCCCTTGGTGGGGTTAGCAGAGTTCTTTTTACTGTTCAGGAGGGGTTTACAATCACCCAGTCAAAAAATTTAACACTTTGCAAGGTTGCAAGGGAATTGTAACTGCTTCCGTCTTACCGCATGTACGGAATTGTTCAAAAAACGTCGTAAAGAAAAGAATTTTCTAAATTACAACTGTAACCGAGATGTAAAAATGGCTCTGTGATGTCACCATAAAGAAACTAAAATACCATCCAATATGGACTCACCTTCCAAAATGGACTCATTTTGAACATTTTGTAACTTCGTCAAATATTCACAAAAATTTAAATGAAAAATACACATTTATTCAGTAAACTCTTTTCTACAAAACATGTTTTATAAATTTTTTTGCTAAACTGAAATTTAAGCCCGTTATAGTAAAAAATCTTAAGTAAACAAAACTTTTTGTGCCCCTAACGCAAAGAATTATGACGCGATTTTCATGTTATTATACACAAAAGGGGCGTATGTATTATATGAATCAGCAGTATTTTGTTCAGAATTTTTATCAGTAATGACTTTAGATAAAACAGTTGTTTTGAGAGCGTGTTTTGATTTTTGCAATCCTTTTGTTTTACGAGAAGAAGTCCGTGCCGTAAGGGTTAAAGCCATTAATGCACAAATTGTACATAAGAGGTGGAATTGGAAAGTTTAAACACATATGCCACCATTGCTCAATAAAAGGGGCTAGATTTACCTGCAAGTGCAGATGGTAAGTTTGTTTTGTCCTTGAAATGTGAAACAATCACAGAGATACCGTTGTTTAATTGAGAGACATAACGTGGAGTGAGAAAATACGATCTGTAGTTGGGAGCTGACTTGTTTGCTAGTGCGGAATGAAGTGCAAGGAGGCCTGGTACTACAGTAGTTATTTGAAATGGTTTGTGACTAATATTTTTGGAACAGCGCGTACTAATGGTATTATTACTACTACTAGGTTATAGGAGGAGGGGAATCATACAAACAATCCTCTCCAACCGAATTTCTTACACTAGCAATCATCAAGTGAGCTCCCATCTATAGTTGCGGTGGATTTATTGATTTGCAGAATGAATGTTTGTTTGTATCAAATCTTGTTTTAAAACCAGGAAATCGACATTGGAGAATTAACTTTTAAAACAGCTTTTCAACATTATTACCCAAACCAGATAATTTTTTTATTTGGAACACATACCCAGGAATACTATAAAAATCTTTTTCAGGGTTTGAACAAAAATATTCAGAAAAACCTACTCTCTGGCGAGATGAAAACAGGATCGTCTCCCACAACAATGCACCAGCTCATTGTTTGTTCTTGTTCACAGAATTTATAGCCAAATAACAAATGATTGTGCTGCAAATCCCCATATTTGCTGATACAGCCACAATGCAACTTAATTGAAGACATCCAGGCAAATACAGAGGGTTCTTAAAAACCTTAAAAAAGAAAATTTCCAGTATGCTTCCAAAAGTGGAAACAAGGTTGGCGTTTCTATTTTAGTCAGAAGAGGAGTTCTTCGAGGAATATCCATGGCAATAACCTGTAAGTATTGCCATTTTGAAATTACACATTCAATCTTAAAACTTTCCCATCACAATTTGTAAAATATTACTTTAACAAAGATTTCACTGATGTCTTTTTTTTTTAAATAATTTAAAGTTCAGCATATGTTAAACCTAATAAGTGTCGAATGGTCATAATCCCTAATTTGCCATCATTTTATTTACAAATAAATAAATATGTCTTTGTAATCCTTTTACAGCAAACTAGCATAAAAAAACAAAAGTAATAAAAAAGACAATTTTTACAAAATGTATTATCAACTAAAAAAATTATTACACTCGGCACGATACAGCATGACCATCCTGGTTGTCTGCCAAGATTTTATTTTATACTAATTTATTTATTAGAAAATAGTAAGTAATGTTTGCGTGGAATTGTATTGAAATAAAATAAACCATATTATTATTATTAAATAATAGAAAAATAATAGGCCTAGTTGCAACCCAAATGCAAATAACACTCGTCTACCACAAAGCTGTATTTAAAAAAATAGCATACTTCACATTCATTCCTCTACAAGCTACATAAAAGTAAACATCAAAATAATTTTACAAGTTTACCTGAAGAGTGTGGTATCTTAAGCACATAATTTCATCATCTGAAGTACATAATTGAGAAAATTCAACTAAAGGATCTCTTATTCTGCGAGCTAGGGATATCGCTTGCCGAAGTAACAATGGATATTCTCGAAAATCACTCTGAAAAGTAATATATAATAATTAAATTTTTATAAAAATTAAAATAAACAAACATAGTCTTATTCAGTTTACAGGACACAGTTTCTACCAGAAAATACAGCTCAGGAAATAAACATAACAAAATTAATAAGATTACAGAAAAAATTCTTATTATCAATAACTTTCAGCTTCCAAATAGACAATTAGATCCATAAAAAATTGGGGATGCAAAATTAAGGCTTCTTATATTTTGAGGATTCAAATACTGAACACACAAATGAAAAATGGTTAAATAAAATAATAATCTGCCCTTAACAGACAGGTGGAGTGTCAATTTATTTACACTCAATCTGTCCGTTGCAGGGCTAATATAAATAGTTCTGTTTCTTATTACATGGTCAGCCAATTAAATGACTGAATCATTTAAGAACAGAAGAGGTAGAGGTGTAAAAGACACTAATCAGAGTATCTCCTCTGAAAGTAATGAATTTCATTATACAGCCAGACCCTGTGGTGAATAAAATGAAGGTGTCATTTGCAGAGTGGAAAATATGTGCTTTTCAGAGGGCCCAGCATGCTGATAAGCGTATTTTTTTCACTCAATGAGGAAGGCAATTGTAAACCAGGTCACTCCTTGTTTTACTTAGTAAAACCTCTATAGGTTCAAACCAGCCTTTTCCCTGATGATCTAAACAACAACATCTGGATAAAATAAGAATTTTGAGCCACCTAAGTTAATAATTATTACTGTAATATATGAATTGTATTTTAGACAAGTTCCACGCCAAAACTGCATTAGGTTTGATTTTAACCAAACTTAGGCCTTCTGGATATAGTCTTGAATTGAATATTTTTTTACAACAGAAATTAATAATAAAAACAACTCACCTCTCCTTTAATTGAATTAGCATAAACTTTAGAGAGCTCATTATCTAAAATTTCAACAGGAATTTGAGGGAATTGTTCATCTTCGACCAAATTTGTTACAATATCTTTAAGATCCATGGACAACATCAACGCCTCCCTTGATTCGCCTCCAATTACAATCACATGTGGCTTTTTAGTTAAAATAAAATTCTTTAGAGCTTGTAAGTCAGCTTCCTAAAAACAAACAATAAAAGAACCAGTAAAAATTACATAGAGATACAGTAAAGAACATGAAATGATCAGAAAAAAATCTGGTGTGAAACACTCGCACAACTTTCTCTTGCCAATACAAATAATTAACAATAAACCCCTAACATTAGTAATAAAACATTAAAAATAAACAAAAAACTAACCTCAATAAACATAACCTAATTTTAATCATGAGTGAAAGACGCTAAATGAAAATCAACCTCAGTTTGGCTTAAAAATACGGAAAATCACTCTTTCACGCTAAACTAGGCTCTGTGAAGAAAAATGCTCTGAATAAAAATTGTAGATCTCTTAATTTTCTATAAATTTTATTATATACACTTTTGTCGTAAAATGAGTACTAAGGCCAAAATAATCAAAAAATCAATTTTTCACACGTTTCCGTGAAAAAAAAAACAGAAAATCGCTAAACTAAGCGTTATACAAAAAAATGTTTGAAATAAAAGTTGTAGGATGTTAAATTCTCTACAATTTTAATTACATATATATTTTTGTGGTTAAATGCATAATGAAGCCGCAATCTTAAAAAACAATTTTTTTACGTATAAACAGCCTCACCAAGAATTTCAGCACAAATGGCACCTACCCTATCTTGTAGAGCATAAAAAATTTAGTAAACCAGGCGATTTTTAAAAACATTGTAGGACCAGTTTTCGAGAAAATCGCAAAAAAGTGAAAAATTACACGAATAAAGTACTACTTCCGCTTGACCGATTTAGATGAAAATGTTCGTGTCAGGTCCGGTAGTGATATGTGACTTAAGTTCCAAGTTTTAAGTTCGTACGATGTTCGGTTCTCGAGATATTCTGTTCATACATTCATACATACATACATACGCACGCACGCACGCACACACACAGAGACCAATCGCAAAAACATGTTTTTTTGGGTTCAGGGGGTCTGAAAACATGTAGATCCGGTGAAAACTCGATTTCTTAAAATCGACATGAAAACAATACTTTCCTTCCTATATATTCATATAGGCAAGAGAAAGTAAAAAATTACTAAAAATACTAACAGCTAGAAAATAAACCAGTATAAATTACCATGATCAGTAATTACAGGACACATAACAAAGAGAATAATAATACTGAAGATTTTTTAACTTTCTTCGGTGCATGTTCAGTAGTTTAGTCCAATACTAATTAATCTCATTTCTGTTTTATGCCTGACTAAGTCATGCATAAATGTGTACACAGGGTTGCTGATGAAAAAATGGCCAGACCTGACAGCAATCAAACCTGTGACTCCTGGTATCAAAGTTAGAGCAAACACCACACCAATATCCAGGCCAAGACAGCTATAAGTTTCTTTTATATCTCATAGTTAAATGATAAAAAATATCAGAAAAATAATTACAGTGAAACCCTGCTTAACTGAAATATAGGGAGCAAACCTGATTTTGAATACGTGGAAATTACTCCAGATTACATGCTAAGTCATACTTTAAACCTTAAACTACGGAGTGTTTTGCATGCTATTGTAAAAGTTCAAATTATCAAAACACGTTCCCGAATAACGTTATTTATCTAACTTTGTTACTGATAAAAAAAAAAAAAATTATGAAAAAAATTACAGACTTTTTTTATGATATGTACGGTTATTTTGAGTATAAAAACATAAAAATCGCTTGAGCTAGACGGCGCGAAATATTTGCGTGCACAAAAATTTGTAGGTTACTTCATATTTTTTGCAGTAACTCACTAAAATCGAAATTTAGCATAACAACACATTTTGTAGAACACAGTTTCCTGAGTAAAAGCATATTTTACATTACTATTTTGGGTATTAGCCGAGTAATTGCAGTTTGAAATTTGTAACATTTTCAATACCTAGTGAGTTAAATTCTTTTGTATGAGAAGAGTAGGTTCAGCGCGTTCCCACAACTTCCCAATGTCAATGTTAGGTTATTAGACACATGGAAAGTTACAATATACATACATAAAAATATTGGTGAATAGGACTTAAGGGGGTTAGAGAAAAGTTTAGAATGAGTGGGCAGACAGAGATGAAAAGTATCTGTTCTCTTACAAACAACCACATGCCATCGACCTTTGCTTCATTTAAACCCACAGCCTTGGTCGACCTAAAAGTACATAGATACATTATAAATGAAACAGAAATACCAACTCAAAATATGAATTATTTCTTAAGTTATAGCATATGAAAGAGACGAGACAAAGATGTTAAGTTGGTAATGTTTTCCGCCAGCCACTCGTAGCTACCACTAAAAACCCTGTAGTGTTTTATATAGAATAAAAGTACATTTCAAGGCGCGTAATTTGAGATATCACTCGCGCTGAAAACGTTAAAAATACGACTATGACTGTCCGAAGCTGGCACTGACAAACAACTCATATACGCTTCTCTTGTAGCCAAAGGGTTAAGGTTTAAAAATAATAAAAATAATTATGCAGTATTATTTTACAACTCTTTATCAGAACTTATAAAAGAAAATAAAGAAATTTCATGACAATACAATGTAATATTGTATCGTAATTAATATTAACTGAATCTTTCTTAAATTATTTATTCCTTTTAAAAAACCGTGAGATTTTTTATAAAACCATTTTTGGCGACAACATCATGCCAACGTTCTATTAAACGCACGTTCTGGAGGTGAAGAACGAATTCCCAGAATAGTGAAACTTTATGTTTGTAATCTATTTCGTTGGACAATGTTCTGTACTTCAACAACGCTACATATTTAAATGTTGTATTGTGCGAATACACAATATTGAAATTGAGTAATCACCGAATAAAAAAAAAAGTTTTTCAGATCAGTTTCAGTTAAGGCAGGTTATAATTGAGGGGTTTTACTGTACAACTAAATTAAAGGAGCTATAGTAACCACAACACAACATAATTTTTTTTTTTTTTAATTCCTAATATGTGTATGTTGCAATCTGTTCAATTGAGAACAATAAGCAACCCCATGACCCAATGAGATGAGGATGATGTGTATGAAGTGTAAATGAGGTGTAGTCTTGTACAGACTCAGGCCGACCATTCCTGAGAGAGTATGGTTAATTGAACCCCAACCATCAAAGTACACCAGTAACCACTGTCTAGCATTCAAATCCGTATAAAAGTATTTACCTTTACTAGGATTTGAACCAGGAACCGTCGTCTCCGAAAATCAGCTGTTACACAGCTGATTTTGGCGACGACTTTACCTCTAGACCAACCCGGTGGGCTACAACTTAAATGACTCATTTTTATTAATAGTAAAATTCATTATAATAATGATTTACCTTTTGAAATTTATCCTCTTCTCTGAATGAATTTTTCCGTTTAAGAACGTTCGGTAAACGAATAAATTCACTGCATTCACCATCTGGATAAACTACACAAGCGAAGGAAGCCTGGGAATAATCAGGAACATAAGCTAAAGCCATTATACGCAAGCCTTTACTTGTATCCCATTCATCATCTTCATCATCACCAAACTCAACAGTGATTGGTGAAACCTAAAATAAACAGATTTCTAATATAGTATACATGTATACAATTCATACAGTTTGCCTGCAGCTAAAGTACCAACACAGAACATACAATAACTCATGACCTGCATAAGACAACATGTGATGAAACGTGGTTTTTTACTTATGATCCGGAAACAAAGCGCCAATGAATGCACTGGAAGAGCCGAACTTCACCAAGAGCCAAAAAAGCTTAAATGAGCAAGTCAAAATTTAAAGCAATGATGATGGTTTTTTTTATATCCATGGGATTGTGTACCTTCACTGGGTTCCTGAAGGTCAAACAATTAATCAATGGTTAATTGAACATTGAAAATGTTGTATTGTGCGAATACACAATATTGAAATTGAGTAATCAGCAAATAAAAAAAGTTTTTCAGATCAGTTTCAGTTAAGGCAGGTTATAATTGAAGGGTTTTACTGTACAACTAAATTAAAGGAGTTATAATAACCACAACACAACATAATTTTTTTTTTAATTCCTAATATGAATCATACTTCTTGTGAAAGTACCTTGAGGTACTTTCTAAACTACGTCAAAGAGTAAGGAAAAAACACCTCGAAATGTGGAAGGACAAATCATGGGTTCTCCACCAAGACAATGCGCCAGCTCATTCTACGTTATCTGTCAAGAGGTTCCTAGCCAAGTAAAGCATCTCAGTGTTAGAACATCCACCTTATTCATCAGTGACTTCTACCTGTTCCCTAAGGTGAAATCTGGATTAAAAGGGACAAGATTTGAGTCTGTGGAAGCTGTAAAAGAGAAAGCGGCATGTGTCCTGAAGGAGCTGACAGAAGATGACTTCCAGCACTGTTTCTAACAATGGAAAATTCGCATGGAGCGTTGTAGGGATAGAGTAGGAGTGTATATTGAAGGTGACAATAAGTGATTATGCATACAATAAAACTAAATTTTGTTACGTCAGTCTCGTTATTTAATAGCCTACTGTGGCATAAACTCATTATCAAACTATACAGGAGAAGTACTATCGTTGCGATAACAAGACAATTTTGATTCTTTTACCATCATTTACTGTATGCACTTTTATGGCTTTAAAATGAGCTGATACTCTGTCAATCTATTGAATACATACCAATCAAAATTGAAAAAGAACCAATTAAAGAACTTCTTGAAACCAAAGGATCTAAGCTAAACCAGAACCAATATGGTGGCTAGTAAACATGAAAATTTATGACAACTGCATATTCTTTATGTTCAAAGATTATTTATAAAATGTACAAAGACGATAATGAAATAAATAATACATGTTGAAATTCAGAATCAAACAAGATGTAGAGATAAAGCGGATAATAGTGAGGTAATTTTGTAGAATCAACTACTGAACGTGAATTCTGTCATTGTCAACAGCCTTTGGCAGAAAGACTGACTAAAAAATTTCATTACATTACTTTCAACAGATTTTAAATAACAACTTTTTGTCTTACAAACGTGTAAAAATACTAAATAAACAAAGACTGTAAAAAATTATGAAATGTAAATGACATGGAAAAAACCTAGTCTACACATTCATTCTTTCCTGTAACAAATCAATACTTAAACGGTTGTTAAAGAATACTAACAAATTAATAGAACTAAAATAAAAATTTGATTTCCATTACTAACCTTCAACCAATTATATAGTTTTCTACAACAGCTTTTAAGAACACAGTCTTTGGCTTCCGCTAAAAGATGTCCACGAAGTTCTTTGACAAGATCTGGTAATAACATTTTCTTCATAGCTATTTCTACACATTCTGCTCTTAACGCATTCCAGTCTTGTACATGTTTACTAAATTCATCCTAAAAATAATTTTAAAAATATTAAGAGAACCATCAAAAATTAACTTTTAATATTGTATATTTGTATGGACAAAAACTTCAGGAAAGCTGCAGGAGCGAAGGAAAAACTAGCAATAAGTTTGCGGTAAGTAATAAATCGTCTAAGATAAAATACTTTTATTAGAGAACCTCAATTCAAATACGTTCTTTCAATTGGGCGTCCATGTATTTTTTATCGGCTTCATCGTATAGGATCTTCCGCTCTCTAATGCATTCAATTAGCTTCTCTTCGATCTCCATTTTTTTTTGTCATCAGTCTCTCGACTGGTTTGATGCAGTTCTCCAACCTGTTCTATCTTGCGCAAGTTCTCCATTTCTAAGAAACTAGATAAACTTATATGCAATAGAATATACAGGACGCCACAGATACACTGAAACCATGCGAGCGGCAGAAATTTCGTCAGAAAGCATACAAAGTTGATTGGTGGGGGACGAGTAGTCAGCTTTCAGAACGGACCAAGACAGCAACAAAGCTGAGTGGAGTTAAGCCCAGCGATGCTGCTCACTCCGCTACGCATCCTATGGCCGCCCAGACATACAAAAAAAATTGGTGTGAAACACTCACACGACTTTCTCTTGCCAATGCAAATAATTAACAATAAAACTGACATTATTAATAAAACATTAGAAATAAACAAACAACTAACCTCAATAAACATAACCTAATATTAATCATGAGTTAGACGCAAAATGAAAATCGACCTCAGTTTGGCTTAAAAATACAGAAAATCACTATTTCACGCTAAACTAGGCTCTGTAGAGAAAAATGTAAATAAAAGTTGTAGATCTTTAATTTTTTATAAATTTGATTATATACACTTTTGTCATAAAATGCATACTAAGGCTGAAATCTTAAAAAAATCGATTTTTCACATGTTTTCGTGAGAAAAACAGAAAATCGCTAATTACCGCTAAACTAAGCGTTATACAAAAAAATGTTTAAAATAAAAGTTGTAGAATTTTAAATTCTCTACATTTTTTATTATATAAATTTTTGCGCTATAATGCATATTAAAGCCGTAATCTTAAAAAAAACTATGTTTTTACGTGAAAACAGCCTCACCCAGAATTTCAGCAAACATGGCGCCTACCTTATCATGTAGAGAATAAAAAATTGAGTAAAGCAGGCGATTTTTAAAAAAAAATTGTAGGACCAGTTTTTGAAAAAATTGCAAAAAAGTGAAAAATTACACGAATAAACTACTACTTCCGGTTGACCGATTTTGATGAAAATGTTCATGCCGGGTCCGGTAGTGGTATGTAACTTAAGTTCCAAGTTCGTACGATGTTCCTTTCTTGAGATATTTTGTACACACACACACATACAAACACACACACACACACACACACACACACACACAGACCAATCGCTAAAAACATGGTTTTTGGGTTCAGGGGGTCTGAAAACGTGTAGGTCCGGTGAAAACTCAATTTCGAAAAATCGACATGAAAACAATACTTTCCTCCCTATATATATTCATATAGACAAGAGAAAGTAAAAATGGGTTCGTTTTTGCCCGTTTAGTCCACTACACTCAACTCAACTCAACTCAACTACGCTCGCATAACTGTGAATACGGCTAGTAAAATATTTAATAAATAGGTATGTTTACAAAATAATAAAAATTTGAACATCCTCCATTTTAATATTTTCTATAAGCATAAAAAATTGCCTACCGTAAACATTCCAAAGAATAAAACCGTAGCGGTTGGAGACGGTTTACCATTAAAAAACAACTTGACTTAATGAAAGATTTGTATTCAAGGGGTATTGATTTACTACATATATATCATACAAATGCCCATAACGGAAAGGTGGAGTATTAAATTAATTGCACTCGATCTGCTGGTTCCAGAGCTACAGAAAATAGTTCTGTTTCTTATCATATAGTCAGCCAATTATATGACTGCACTATATAAGAACAGAAGAGGTAGAGGTTTAAAAGACATTAGTCATTAGGAGTTATCTCCTCTGAGAATAATGAATTTCACTATACAGCTAAACCCTGGGGTGAATGAAGTGAAGGTGTCATTTGCAAAGGTGGAAACTGGATGCTCTTCGGAGAGCCTAGCATGCTGATAAGCACTCTTTCAACTCAGTGAGGAAGGCAATAATAAACCACCTCACTCCTCGAAACCCTGGGGTGAATGAAGTGAAGGTGTCATTTGCAGGGGTGGAAAGTGGGTGCTCTTCGGAGGGCCTAGCATGCTGATAAGTACTCTTTCAACTCAGTGAGGGAAACAATAATAAACCACCTCACTCCTCAGTTTTACTTAGTAAAAACTCTAGAGGTTCAAACCAGCTTTTCAGCTGTTGGACTAAACAAAACCATATCAGACAAATTAACAGACCTAAAATAAAGATAGCGTACTACGTTTTAGTTAAACAATAAACAAAACTGAATTCTTACCCGATAATACAATTGTTTAATTTCTTCTAAATACGATGTAGTGGTTATACCATCAATGTGTTCATTTATTGTGACTGTCAGAAGTTTATCTTCTTCTGCAATGTGTAATTTTAAAAACTGTTCACCAATTAAATCACGAACTGGTTTGCCTTTTATATACTTTAAACTGCAATAAAATTGTGACATTATTAAAAACACTAAAAAAATCAAAATTAAATCTACAAAATACAATAATTAACATTCCGGTACTCTAAAAGATTCTTACCAGATTTTATTAGAAAAATGAAATGTACATAGCATAAATGTACTACAATTACAGCACAATGTGTACCAGAGATCTCATTTCTGTACCTAAACCAAGTATATTATTAATTTAAACAAAAAAATTAGGAACAAACTTTATCATGATGCAATGATATTCAGACTGGTATTGCAAGTGCCAAGTGTACACTACTGTTATTTTACCATCTCTTTTATGCATCAAAACAAAATAGTGTTGCTAACAATTAAATTCTACACGTTCTTCAATTAAAATGGATATTTTAATTATTGGTGCAATAGCTACCAAAATAGTGAAATATCACCATCAAAAAATTTGAACGGTGGAAGTTCAAAGCTGAATGCCTAGACAATTATTTAGAAATCTTTACATATGCTTTCATTTCTTCATCTAACACAGCTCACTTAAATATTCAAATTCATATTTAAATTCAAACAAACAACACTTGGTTTTCACATCTTAAGAGGATTACAAGAAACCCAAATAGTGCAGAAATTATACTCACATCCAAAGATTAATTACCACACAAAGCTCTGGCATATTCTCTCAACTACTTTGAAAATGCAGTAAAATTTTTAAGATTTTGTACTTCTAGTGTATGTTTTACAATCAGCGTCAGCCTTCAGCAGGGGTTAGAGGGGCAACCGCTCCAGCCCCCACGCCCACAAAAATTTAAAGATTCAAATACTATACTCTGCTTTAACTTTAACAAGTTAAGCAACACGTTCTGGACTAACGTCTTGGTAAAGAAACCATTGACCAAAATATTATAAAAATACATATAACTGTGAGTCCCATTTGAAATTTAAGCTTACACATCAAAAATATCAGTGAAAACAATGAAAAAAACTTGGATGGTTGTGAAACATACGTTCCCTGATAACATTGACTTATATTATATTACAATAATCCCACTAATCTGGACTCCATTTGGTGGACAGCCGGTTAATTCAGGCAGGATTTAAAAAAATATATAACAGGATTAATTTTACCTTTCATTTGTATTAAGTCAACCTATGTTCAACTTAAAAAAATTCAGTTTTTAGAAAAAAATTATTTTTCACAGTTCCGACCTTAGGGGTGGGTGACCTGTGAGGTCACCCTGAGTAGTCCCGCCCTTGATGATCTAAAACGGTGATAAAGAAAGAGGTATTTCATCTCTCCCAGAAATGCCACACAAAAAAAGATTTGCTCTGGGCCCTGCTTCGGCTAACATCATCGCTGTTTACTACATAGACTTTCATAGCGTAAAATATAGTGTGTCAAGACAAACCTGTAACATGCATGATTCTCATCAATTTCTTTCATTCCTTTTTTAGTAGGTCTCACATCAATCTTAGCCCTTTCAAAGAATGTTTCTCTAACACAACTTCGGACAAGTGGCTCTTTGGCCAACTGCACTGAAACCATGAACTTAGCAGCGGTCAATACTTCATCGGGTGACACAAATTTACTATAAAAATAATACAAAATAATTTATATTAATATTATTTCAATGGCACAAAATAATACTAATAATATTTACTTCAAGAAATACACATATAAAAATATGACCATACATAGTAGTAACCCCGTGACATTCATAGTCGATTTCCTAAGTTTTTATTCATTGCAATACTCAATATAATGATTTTCACGGTTAATGAGCTCTGCTGTTCCCTCGGGTTTAAATCAATCAGAACATTTGCCAGCGTTGTCAGATTGTACGAATGTTTCAGCCTGACAAACATTAGGCGTGCATGCGTGTAAGAGCTGCAGTAATTCACTCGTGTCTTGCATCTCGTACTGAACACATCAATTATATAGCGTGTTAACATGCAATACTTTATAATACAATCAGGTGGTTCTGAGTACGTAGGTTATAATTAATAAAGAAAAACCAAAAAAAACGCTGAGAAAATATATAACAGAGCTATGAAAGCAAGAATTGGCAACGTTGCGAGCAAGTCACTGACTAGCTATGAAGTCGGTAGAGGGCAATGCATACGTTCAGAGTTCATCTGCTTTGATAAATAGTATAGGATATATTAAGTTAATGCAAAAATTACAGTAATTATATGAAATTTATCACCTTACCTTTGGTTGCTTATTTAAGTTTAAAAAAACTTACACGCGTTTCGGTGGTACCACTTTCTTCAGAGCATATTGGAATTAAAAATTAAAATTTAGAACGGTGTTTCCATTCAGTCATTTAGATTAACACTCCTAAATAACCAACCAAAGGTAAGGTGATAAATTTCATTTATACTGTAATTTATATTAATGATTGGCAGGATGCATTTAAAAAATTTATTTATAATGCAAAAATGTATAAATGTAAAATAGGGAATGTTATTACATGAAAGAATTTAGTAACGTATAAATACCACTTGAGCAGACTCTAAATTCGAAACATACGAGGTAGGGTCAAAAATTTCCCGGAATGGTCGCTTACAGTCACGTATTTGTAAGCTGAAAGGGAAATTTTTGTTTGTGAGGTTGGCATAACTGGTAGTGAATGTGCTTTTGAGGTTAGCAGGCAGTTGTAGTTGGTTCCGTGCGTTCGGTGTTTAATATTGTAGATCGTAGTTTCTGTCTTTCGTCGGATTGTGCAATGTCGTCATTAGAGCAGCGTGGCAATATTAAATTCTGTGTGTTGCTGGAGAAATCACCCTCGGAGACTCTTGAGATGCTAAAAAAAGCATACGGAAATTCTGCGATGAAGAAAACAGCAGTTTACGAGTGGCATAAGCGTTTTCGCGACGGTCGCACAACAATTGAAGATGACGTTCGGACTGGGCGGCCTTCCACTTCCACTACAGACGACAATGTTGAGCGCGTTCGACAAATTGTGCGTGCGGACAGGCGAACAACCATCAATACTATTGCCTCTGAAGTTGGTATTTCACATGGGAGTGTTCACAGCATTCTTCATAATGACTTGAACATGCACCGTGTTTGCTTGCACATTGTTCCAAAAATGTTATCCCCTGAGCAAAAGGAAATGAGAGTGACCATGTCCAGGGACTTGATTGAAATGGCTGATGCAGATGACAGCTTCCTGCGCAAAATTGTTACAGGTGATGAGACATGGTGCTTTCTTTACGACCCTCAGACAAAACGGCAGTCCGCTGAATGGAAGTCAAAAACTTCACCAAGAAAACAAAAATTTCGCTTGGACAGAAGCCGGGGTAAGGTGATGTTGGAGGTGTTTTTTGATTACCGTGGAGTGATTCATTATGAATTTATTCCTGAAGGGAGAACAGTAAATAAAGAATTGTACACAGAGATCTTAAAACGGCTACGAGATGCAATTCGACGAAAACGACCTGAAAAATGGGCAGAGAATGACTGGTATTTGTTGCACGACAATGCCCCAGCACATCGATCCCTAATGGTGAAACAATACCTTGCCAAGAATAATGTTACCACTCTGGAACATCCTCCATATTCTCCCGATCTCGCACTACCAGATTTCTACCTGTTTCCAAGGTTAAAAATGGCATTGAAGGGACATCGTTTTGCTGATTCGTCAGAGGTGATTGAAAATGCGACGGAGCGGCTGAAGGAACTTTCAAAAAACGGCTTTCAAGAGTGTTTCCAACAATTATATGAACGGTGGAATAAATGTGTAGATGCAGGAGGAGAGTATTTTGAAGGGAAATAATGTAAGAATGTTATAAATATTTTTAATAAATTTTTAATAACCAATTCCGGGAACTTTTTGACCCTACCTCGTAGATGAAATACTGTTGAAAAATTTAAAGATGCTATTAGCAAACACCTGTTTGAATACAATTGGATCTGACCACATCAAGGTGACAAATCTTTTATGGATCTTCATAACATCAAGGATGTATGATAGCTATTGTAAAGAGCATGGTGCATTAGTCCAGCCTCAGTTGACAAGCCAGTTGCCATTTAGTTATGAGCAAACTTGTTTTCTTGTTTCAAAACACTTAAAATAATCTATTGCCAACTTTATTATTTTATCTCTATAGTAGCAAGTCATAAAATGTATTGGAAATAAAAGATTAAAATAATTCGTGTACAACTTTAAAAATCTGAACTTCTTGATCAGTATAAAAATGGTGAAGTGAAGCTTTCTTCAAAGTAATCAGTCAACCTTCCTTTAGAGTAGTTCAGTCAACAGTTTGGTACATTAAAACAATAAGAAATCATACAGAAAAGCACAAAAGAAGGTATTTTAAACTGACAAGATAGGTCTACAGATGACATTCTTTTTTTTTCTTTTTACTTTTGAAACCTCATAGGATCACTCTAGTTCAAGTTTAGGTCTGTTCCAGTGTTGGGTTTCTTTGAAAAGCACGCTCTCCTAAGCGAGGCTTCCATTCATTTGACATTTTAAACTTTCTAGGATGTATCTTTCCTGAGTGGGGATAAATCCCCAAGCTTACAACTACAAATGTGATTTGTAGAGGGTAATCTCAGCTGCACAATCTGTGAACAGATGCTGACCACTAGATCGCTTGATACAAGATAGACGTGAGTGAATTTCTGTTAAATCATTTTGGTCTGCGGGTGGTATTTATAACATTAATAACATTAAATTTACAAGGCTCTGAATGTTTGAGGCGTTTATACGATCATTTCAGTGAAATGGCAGAAATAGTCACTGAACAACCTCCATTTCCTGCCAGTGAAGGCTGACTCAGAAATTTCCTAAACTTTAAAAATCTACCAGTTTTTTTGTAAATTAATCAAAGTGTACTAAAATTATTATCAACACTGGTTTTTTTAATTTATTAGTTTATTTTACGTTGCATCAACATCTTGGTTATTAACGACTTACTTTGGGGAATGAAGCAATGAATTTTGACATGTAATAATTTCCAGATCCTAGCTGGTACCTTCCACTATGTGGGCTAGGGTGCTAACCAAGACGCTATGGAGGCGGCCAATAATGCTTTCAATTGGCATAACCCTGACAAATAGCGAAGAATTGTAGTATTTAGACAACTTATCACAAAACTTCAAAAAATATACTTTATGAGTTAACAAGTTCTTAAACACGAATAAAAAGTAACATACCTTGAAACATATTCTTTGGCTACTTCTAAAGGAGATGCAGATTCTTGGTCAACTTCATGTCGTTGATAATTATCTCTAAGATTTTCAGCAAATTCATCAGGTGTCAAACCAAACCTTTTGGCAAAACCATCTGAAAAGTGGAATAAGATGATCTCGCTTTAAAATTTTTACTAAGTATACACAGAAAATTAAATTTTATTCTACTGTATTTCTATATTAATATAATATAAAAGTAACGTTAGTGGTTGTATAAAATTATCTTAGAAACTATCCAACCAATTTCAAAAATTATTTCCCTTTTGAAAAGCTTGAAAGCATGCTGTAATTTTAGATTTAAAAAAAAACAATTTAACTTTTTGATGTTGTTTGGGAAGTTTAGTTCTTTCAACTATCAGTATTATACCGTCTATTAAATGAAATGTATTGTATTATGCAATCAGATATCAGGTAAGATCCAGTAATGCCCTACAATGACATTATCCTTAACACTTTACTTTTGTCAAAATTTTTAAAAATTATTTAAAAGGGGCATACATCCAAAAAGCAAAGAGCATACTGAATTTTAAGAAATGAAGTTTTCATACTTTTTCTTGTCTGTTGTTTAGGTCATCAGCTAAATGGCTGGTTTAAACCTCTAGAGTAAAACGAGGAGCGAGATGGTTTATTTCTCATGAAGCGAAAAAGTATCCTCAACAAGTCTGGGCCTTTGAAAAGCATCTACTTTCCACTCTGCAAATAATATCTTCACTTCATTCACTACAGGGTCTGGCTGTACAATGAAATGTATTATTCTCAAAAGACATAACTGTGAGTAGTGTCTTGTACACCTCTACCTCTTCTGTTCTTTAATGATTCAGTCATATAATTGGCTGACCGTGTGAAAAGAGAAAGAAGTATTTACGCAGCCCTGAAACTACCAGATTGAGTGCAAATAACACTTCACCTTTCTGTTATAAGCAACTTTTTTTATAACCCATACATTCAGTTACTCTCAAGTCATATTCTCCCCTTCCACTGGTGATTCACACTAATGTCAACGAAATTTCTGTTTCCAGTACAAATTGATTTAATTTGTGCAGTTGTAATTTTGCTTTCAATGTGTAAGGTTTTGTGAGAAGTTAAACTCTTTAAATTTAGTTTGTAGCAAGGAGGGGGAGTGTTTTGCTAATCACTATTGTTACTAACATTTTCAGTAGTAAATAACTAACAAAAGTTAACAAAAAACATCTACTAACCTATACAACTAACAAAAGTTAACAAAAAGCATCTACTAACCTATACCAGCTTTTCTGCACATCGAATAAGGTCCAGACCTTACTGCTTGTTTAATAGTATCCTGGGCAACAGGAGGTTCTTCTTCCTCTTCTTCTGGTTCTTCAGTTTCCTGCGTTTCGATTCCTTCATCTTCTTCACCATCTTCATTGACAGTCTTTTTTAACTTAGCCGCTTTCTTTGCTGCCTTTGCCTGTTCTCTTTCTTTGATACGCACTGCTTCTTGCATAGCACTGACTTCATGAGCATAATATAATAGGAAATGTGAATGGATATCTTTTAATTCTTCAGTTGTTTGAACTGCTTTTAACCTAAAAGAATAACAAACAATTAAAAGATGCTTTTATATTTTTTTTTTAATTTTTACGATTACCATTCGGAACAATTTTACAAAAAAACTTTTGTACTTTTTGCTCATATTAACTGACCGTTCCCCAAGTACAAATGCAATGAAATTCACATTATTCTTGGCAATTTTATGCGGCCTGCCGGCTTAATTACAGATATTTCCGTTAAGTTTATTGTTTCAAAATAAAAGGCTTGGAAGGAACTTTTCAATATTGCCATGAAGGTTTCTTCGATCATAACATCTATGAAAGCTCACATACCTGTTTAAAAGCCATCCAGCGATTTTAAATTTAAAAAAATAAAAAAGGTACCACTTTGTGAGTTCTTAAACACGAATAATTATTTCAAGTTGCATCAACATCTTGGTTATTAATGACTACTTTGGGGAATGAAGCAATGGATTTTGACATTTAATAATTTCCAGATCCTAGTTGGAACCTTCCACTAAGTGGGCTAGCATTATTATACTTAGATGCTCAATCAGTGCTTCCCTACGGTGTTATTGCCTGGAGAGGAGGCATTTGATGCTCACATAATTCCGCTTTTAAGGGAACAGAAAATGATATTGAAAGTAATAAGCAAAAAACACCAATGTTTTCTATCTGATGAGCTTTTTAGGGATTTTGAAGTACTAGATATATAACACAGCTATATGCATGAGAAGTTCTTACTCCAGCGTTTAAAAAAAACACCTTCCCCTCAACAAATCTACAATGCCATGCACTACAAAACCCAAAACAGGCACTAGGTTACACTAAAATCCACACAGCTTCCACCAAATTATACCGAAGGGAATTAAGAGTTATTTGCTGCTAAACTATTAAATCTCATGCCAAATAATATCAGGAATCTACCACGCATCATTAAGTTAAAAAAAGTAGTCAGTCTGTGGTTGCTTAGCAAAGATAGACACAAAATCCCAGGATGCTGATTCCTAATCCTTAACTGATTCACATATTTTATTTTTAAACTATAAAAACAGACTTCTATTGTCGGTTGAATTCCTCCAGGTATTCAAATGATGTGGATCACGTTGGAAAACCAAGGGGATTCGGCACGAGCAAGATTAGAAGAATGGGATTTATGGGACCCGAGGCAAACCCCAATGCAATAAATGACATAACGGGAGAGGAAAAAATAAAATAATTTAAAATACTAAAAGTAAAGAAAATTGATTTACCTGTCAATATCTTCATCTTTAATTACTCTAACACTATCAGGAATTGGCTTATCCACATCTTTCATCAACTGTTCTGCCTGATAATCTCGCATTTTTTCAAACAGCGTTATTAATGTTAATTTTCTACTCCGTAACTGACACCACTGAAAGAAACAATAAAAATCTATAAGTTTATAATGCAGATAATTTCTTAAATAGTTTGAACATTATTTAGTACACCACTCATTTTTTATCTTTACCAAATTACTGCTGGACAATGCCCATAACAGGCAGGAGGAGTGTTAAATTATTTGCTCTCAATCTGCTAATTCTATGGGTAAACAAAAAATAGTTTTATTTATTATCACATGGTCAGGCAATTGTATGACTGAAGCATTTAGAAACAGATGAGGTAGAGGTGTAAAAGACACTAGTCAAGAGTTATCTCCTCTAAAAGTAATGAACTTCATTTTACAGCCAGACACTGTGGTGAATGAAGCGAACTTGTCATTTGCAGAGTGGAAAGTAGATGCTTTTCGGAGGGCCTGACATAGTTTACTGTTCCAGTCTGTGAGGAAAGCAACGTTAAGCCACCTCACTCCTCATTTTACTTTGTAAAGCCTCCTCTAGAGCAGTAGTTCTCAAAACTTTTTTTGGTCATGGCATACTAGCATATGTAGAGAGTTCTCGCGACATACTAACGTACAAATTAGAAAGAAAGAGTACCCAGTAATAGCAATGGAAGCAGTTAATACCCTGTTACATTTTTCAACCACCAACTTGTGCGATTTGGGCTTTTCAACACTAACGAATACAGAAATCAAGAAACTTGAGAGACTTCTCCCAGTTGAACAGGAAATGCGAGTGCGTTTGTCTTCAATCCCACCACAAATTGAACTTTTATATAAGAAGCGACAAGCTCAATCTGCTCATTAATAATTTTAAGTTGGAAGGCATACGCCATTAACCCATTAACATGTGATGACGGCGAAACGCCGTCCACCATATTTGTGCCGTTGTATACAATGATGGCGATTCAACGTCCTCGTACTTTATTTAGTCCCGTCTACGTAGTTTTTAAAAACTTCTTGATGTAGCAGCACTAATAAAAACTACATAATTTTTGCTTTATTTACATAGATGAACCAAAAGTGCGAGCAAAAAAATTATTTCAAAGACAATAAAAGTAATTCTTTGTTCTAAATGGTTACTAAATTCTTAAAAAATGAAAAAAAATTAAACGAATTGGTTAAAAGAAAAAAAAGTTATTGTCTATTTACAATATAGTGTCATTTCATGCAAAATTAAATCCAACTGCAAGGCCTCCAACAGTACAAAACAATTCATAGGTCAATGGGTTAAATCGCTTATAAAAAAAGTTTAGGTTCTTGAATATTACTAAATTGTTCTTTTTTCAAAAAAATACCGAGTAAAATTATTTCAATTTGTTTTATTTCACAAAGTCTCAGAAGCTTCGCGGTACACCCACTGAGAACCACTCTTCTAGAGGTTCAAACCAGCCTTTCGCCTGATGACCTAAAAAACAATCTTAGGCCAAAATGCTAATCTGAACCTTCAGAAATGCAGAAGATATAACTAAGAGACAAACTTGCTCAGCAACAGCTTTTCTAAATAGTTCTAAAATTTAATTTAACATGTGTTAGATAACTCCTTGAGGGAGAAGTCTACCTTTTTATAAAAATTTTTACACTCAATAATTGTAATAGTTTTCTGTATATCACTCAATAAAATGCATCACACCCAGTTTATAAAATAGGAGTTTCGTAAAAAGATCGCACCTGTGTAATCTTTACCCTACTCTTACAAACTTATATTTTGTGATAAATTAAATACAAAATTAGCTTCTAATACAGATAAGTCATACCAGTTTTAAAACATTCCCGAAAAGACAATACATAAAAATACTACTAGAACTATAAATTAAAATTTTTAAAATTGAATTACCTTAGCATCAAATTTATAAACTTTCCACAAATCATTTATTGATAATTCCGGTTGGACGTATTCTTTTCTATAAAATGCTATGAATGGTACTTCATAATGTTGATTTCGCATGAAATCCAATGCTTTCTTTATTTTACCGATAGTCTGAGGTCCTTTCCTTTGTTGTCTATCCAATACATCCTGGAAAAGATAAGAAAAATTTTTATAACTTATCAAAGAATAAATTAACACAGAAAATAAAAAACAAGGGGGTAACCAAAAGAAACTGAACTAACTTTTTAAAAGTGTATTTGTTTAATTTTTTAACAAAATAGATTAATTTTCCTTCAAAATACTCTCCACTAGTACTAACACAACTGTCTAATCTTTTTTCCATTATTTAAAACACTTTTTTAATTCATCCTGACAGGGCATCCATAGTTTTTTTCTTCACCTCAACTATGTCGATAAAACACTTTCCTTTCATATCCTGTTTTCATTCAAACCTATAGCACCATGATTAAGTCACCTGTGATGACCTTGGGAAAAAATTTGATCATTTTGAAATTTTTTTTTTAAAGCATAGCTTGCTACTATATTACCTTGTTTTTGTTCAACAGTCAAGGCACAAATTTGGCAGCTACCCTTTTCATCCTTTCTTCAAATCTTCCATTATAATTTGCTGAACTCAATTCAAAGTCACTCCTGACAGTTACACAACTACACCAATAGCCATTGTTAATCTTTCAGGAAGATTTTTGCAAATTTTTTAACATTTTCATCAGTTCAGGCCATGGAAAGATGATCCAAGTGAGGTTTATCATAAATTGAAGTTTCACCTCTTTTGAAACAGAAAAACCACTCAAACACTGAGTTTTCATAACAGATAATCCTTATAGGCTGTTTTTAACAATTGAAGAGTTTCTGTGAAAGTTTTTCCAAGCAAGAAGCAAAACTTTACAGCCACACACTGTTCACCAGAATCAATTATTGTGAAACAACAAGCACATAAAAACTATTACTAAAAAATTTATGCAAGGCCAATAGAACCTTCCATAATGACAACGCTTAGCTCACTGACTTGGGAATGGTATCTCTATACGCTCCCTAACAATACAACACGATAATACAAAAACTCTGCCAATTACAACATCGGTTCAGTTTCTTTTAAATAACTCCTCGTACATTAAAAAGAATTTTCTAACATGATATTTTTATGAAGAGTGAACTCGTTTCCCAATTCTAACAATAAAAAAATTACTCAAGGCTGAGCAGTAAACAATGTCAAAAGCTGAAAAAAGTCACCTTCTTGAGTAACGTAAATACACACAACACGCATGAGAATGGATTATGCCCTCAGGTATTTCTTGGATCATAACTTCCATTCAATCTTATCCAGCTAGTCATCTTCTCTGAAGTATCTCAGCCTCAATGCCTAACAACATTCCTACCAGGATCTCAATCTCCGGCATCCACTTCCGTATCACTTTTTTGGCCAACTACTGGTGTAGTGATCATCAGAACTGGCTTCTTTGCCATGGTCCCGAGTTTGATTCCCGGTCAGGTCTAGCATTTCTTCATCACTCACCTTTATCTATCATTGGTATTTGCACTTTATCTTCTCCATAGACAGAAATACCTTCAATAATTGCTTTATAAAACTGCCTTTTAATTTCCATGGTTCTATTCCACCTCAAAGTTAAAAGATGGAATGATTTTCCAGTACCTCTTCCTTTTACGATCCTAACAGCAATTTCCTCTGCATTTGAAGCTATCTGGATACCTAAGTAAGTTAACTCATGGCATGGTTTCAAGAAATGGGACTATAGTCCATTACTAGCCAACCACACCTCCTACAACTATATACTTTTATTTTGTCAAAATTTCTTTTAAGCCCCTATTTTAAATATTCCTAACATAACTTCTGAAGCATGTAAAGAACATTAAAAAAACCTAGAAATTTACCTGTTGTGATATAGCCGGCTTCTGGAAAGCATGCTTATAAATCCATTTAGCCTCTTCATCCAATTCGTCAGAACCTTCAGGGACCGCGGTCACTGGGATATCACGTAATTGCATTCGTTCAGGAATATCTGTATTTCTTATCTAATGTTAAGAAAAACAACAAAACAAATACAATATTACATTTAGTAATTTTTATCTTTAAAGATCATTACATGTAAATTACTAATAGTTGTATCCTTTCTAAAAGTTTGCTTATGCACTTAAGCATAAATGAATGTTAACACAAAAAGAAATACAATATTTCATTTAGTAATTTTTATCTTTAAAGATCATTACATGTAAATGAATTAGTAGTTGTATCCTTTCTAAAAGTTTGCTTATGCACTTAAGCAAGAATATCTCTTAATTTTAATGTTATGTTTTTTTTAGAGAAAAAACTTATAATATTTACCCTTTTTTACGGCTTTCTTTTTCTCCAACTTGTTACGAGCGTTTTCGCGGTGCGGACCGCTTCTTCAGGTAATCTTTTCGCCTCTTCAAAATTAATCAGGTTATCTTATAAAAGAAAAATCTTTTTCTATGTAAGTAAGAGAGAGGAATAGTACATCAACAGAACTGCGTACTGGTGTTGATACGATAAACAATGCAAAAATGTGTTAAATTATCAGCTTGGAATAAACAGAATCATTACATAAGCATTAATTAAACCTTAACTTCCGAAATTCATTTTGGTAAACACAATGAAAACTCAATACAATTACCAGTTTCTATAAAAAATACTCATAACTTAATATTTTAGTGAGCCCTTTTTAATGCTTTCGATAAGATTAAGCTGAATGGTGTAGTTCTTAATAACATAAGATATGCTGATGATACAGTCATGTTTTGCTGATTTAGCAGAGAGGCTTCAGTGCTTGATGAATGGTGTTACCAAAGAGAGAAAGGCTCTTGTTATAAAAATTGGCCCATTGAAAACTAAGGTGATTTTAGTCAGTAAGGTTCCTCACACAAAATGCGACTTAATTATTGAAGATCAACGTTGAGCAGGTTAAGAAATTTAAGCACTTAAGAAGTTGGATTACAGCAGATCTGGAGACACCAGAAGTGAGATTTTGTATTGAAATGGCTAGGCTGTCATTTCTTAACACGAAGCATCTGCTTGTTAACAATACAATTTCACTTCCTCTAAGATATAGATTTGTAAAGTTTTATGCATATATACTCTGTCCTGCCATATGTTGCGGAAACATGGACTTTGAGTATACAATCCATGCATTGTTTCGAAGCTTTTCAGATGTGGGTGTTTAAAAGAATACTCTGGATTTCGTGGACTAGTCATGTTACCAACATCAATGTTTTGAGACATATGAGTGTGTACCATGAGTCAATGGGTGTAACCCAAAAAAGAAATACTACCAACTTATGTAAAATGTTCGTAAAAAAAATGTAAAATCTTATTAAGTAAAATTCTACATACCTCATTATCCAAATCAGTAAAATGGCCACGTTTCAATTCACTAGGTTCATAAATTTCAAATATAGATTTTCTCGTTGATTTCTTTCTAACAGTCTTTTTGGGTTTATGACTGAAAAAATAAATAAATAAAATTTTTATGACAAAAAACTAAATTCATTAGAAATACATACAATACATATGTATCGTACTGTCTCCAGTGCATTTTGAAGTAGAAACAACTGAAAACAAACTAAGAAAACTAATGTAGAGGTACTAAACTTCCGTAAAAACTCTACTAAAAAAACTCTACTTCCTGTAGTTGTCACTAGGTGAGTCCGGGGGCATAGGACTGCCCACTTCTTCTACAACTATATAATTCTCCCGCTCCATGCTCCATTTTTCTGTCCACTATAGAGTGAATTGGAGGCATATTTTAACTTTAATATGATTTAAAATACGAAGACTAAGGAAGATTCTTGAAGCTTATTGTTTTTAGATCATCTGGTCATATGAGGAGAGACCAGTAAACCAATGCTGCATGTACAGAATGTACAGCACTATGTGCATATCCCTATCCTGTACTCCATTCAGATGTATGAATGGAAATGTACTACCTCAACAGGAAGTTAGTAAACAGGATCATTAAGCATGATGAAAAGTGATTGAAGTCAAGTAATACTGTAAGATAGGAAGTTTAATGGCAATAGAAGTAGATTATAAATGAAGTGAAGAAAAGCTTCAAGCAAATTAAAGTAAAACAACTGATAGCAAACAATCATACATACATTAAGATACGGAAACAGTTTGCGAAAACATTTATCTGCAGTATTTTACTATTTGAAGTGAAACACGAGTTCAGGAAAATCAGGATTAAGCAAGAATGGAAGTGATGCGAGATAAATCCAGAATATGAGCTGAACCAAACGATGAATAATGAAGTATAAATGGAAATTTTATGCAAAAGATAAGTGGATGCAAAAGGAATGTGAAATATACTACGTATAGTATAGGACAATCATTTTGTTGTGAATAGTTTGAATGATAAGATGCTAAAAAATAAAAGGAAGGCTGAGGAACTAGAACTCAGAAGATAGTAAAGAATATGGGATTCACTAACTACAGATATAAGAAAAATGTTTACTAAAAGAAACTCATAGTTACTATGACAAGGTAAAGCCTTTACAATATATATGAATGAATTACACAATATTAACTTACCGTCTTTCACCTTCTTCTTCATCATCTTCCAGATATTCATCTTCCTCATCCTCTTCATCATAATCATCATTATCATACTTATCAAATTCATCATAATCAAAGTCAACACCGAATATATCTTGAGCTTCTTGAAGAGCGCTGAAAATAAAACAACAATTCTATTACAACATACTCAATCGAAAACTAATACAGAAATTTAATATAATCAACAACTATATGAAATAACATCTGTACTACACAAATGCAAAAGTCCTCACCGACACTTATCATTTCCTAATTTTTAATCACAACAATACTAAAAGCCAAGCCAATGGCTGTGAGTGCTGGACTACGCATGCGCATATGTAACTTCGACCCCGCATACCCCTCCGACCAACAGTAAAATGTACAGTCAGAGTGTTGTTGAAAATTGACAACACCTATTGTACTTTGTAGGCATGCTGTTCCATTGTTGATAATATACGCTGCACTATTGCAGTACATACAAGACTATACTAATGCAGACACACGTTTTTCCCAGCACTATCCTTACGAAAATCAGGCTATACCTCGTTTATCCAGACTAATTGCGATCGGACGCATTCTGGAAAATAAAAGATCTGGATATACCGGAAACAAAAGGGAATCAATAAAAACCAAATTTTAATGGGAAACTTATATCTATTTATACTTTTTTGGACATAAACACAGAACAATATGTTCATATAACAAAGTTTTAAAATGTAATACCTGATAAAGTATATAACTTTAAATCATTTGATATATTTAGAAGGAAACTTAAATGTTGGATTTTTCCCAACAACCAGAAAGATTAGATGACACGTACAATGTTATTTGTTATCATTATTCAAAACTATAACGATGATTTGGTTTACTGGGGTAAAGGTTGATACTGCGTGTAAATTGAGTGAGGGCATGTTGTGTGACTTATTTTTTAAAGAGTTTTTCTCAGTTTTCAAAAAAGAATTATTTTGTGACAAATCCCAAGCTAAGTTGCATAATGTTCCTTTCCTAGGCAAGGTAGTATTTTGGTTCTTAATTTACTAATTTATATATTTTTATTTTAATTCATTCATGTATAAGATTTATTTCAGTTATTATAAATGAATGCCTGTGTTAGTTATAGGATATTTTATGTTAATCTCAATATAAAATTATATCTCAACAACCATGAGCTTACAAAAAAAGTAAAAATTTTAAATATTTAAAACATCTGGTTCTCAAAAATATATGTAATCAAACTGAATTGGTGAATCAACTCGAATAGCTATAAAAATACAGGCTGTTTCCTAAGAACACAGACTGTTTAAACATTATATCCTTCTAATCGAGAAAAATAAATAAACAATTTACTCATTTCCCGAGTTACCTTGTACATGTAGGCGAGGGACAAAGAGGTAGGATCACAATTCTATAGCTACATGCACCAATTCAGATTGGAGAAACTTTAAACATTTGGGAAAGATAAGTCTTTTTAAGATACAATTATTTTATTATCAAACAAAAAATATGAAACTTCATCGACTAAATAAAAATGGTACGTACGCATCTGAGAATATAGGCTTCTTTTTCTTTTTAACTTTGACAGGTCTATTTTCATCATCTACGATGAAATCATCATATTCATCACTTTCGTCTCCTTCCTCTTCTTCATCGCCAAAATGTTCTGTTTCACCGCGACCACGATCAGAGCTCTCATCTTCCTGTTATCAAGACATAAAAACCTTAACATGACACGATTTATTTTTCAATTATAATGAAAAAGAAGAAACTTCACATCTTCCTTAATAATATCAACTTAAACCTAAAATGATAATCTTCTACTACTAGTTTTACTAAAAAGCAATAAAAATGTTTAAGATAAAACTTTATACAATGAAAAAGAGCCTTAACCAACTAGGAAATTGTGTCAAATCATTTTTACATTGTGCAACCAAAGAAAATACAACAGTTTGAACGTGACCGAAACCAAAAAGCTCAAACTAGAAGCACTGCCAAGCAAATCTGAACTGTACTCGCTATTTTTACAGTACTAATCATTATTGCTTTAATGTTCCAAATTCGTTGATTTTTTTTATCTGTTCTTATGAAACATTTATTTCATAGTTGGTTGGAAGAAGTAAAACTTAATTTACTTTTAGACTAAGAACATAAAATCTTTGGACAATAGTTTTAAAATGTACGGTAAATGTCGGTGCTAAAATTTTCAAAGGGTGAACAGTTCAAAAAAAAAGAGCTGTAGTAGAAACTTTAATAACTATCAAACATCCAACGTAAATATTTTCTCTTCCAACTGCTTTGCACGTGTTAATGCCATTGAATTCATTTTGTACAAATCATACTGTTGATCACGTAAAAGATTATTGAGCACAGACAGTTTCATTAAAGTTATAATACAAAACCATATTTCAAACTAATGTTGCAACACTTCATCAGTTTCCCAGATATTTTATATTCTTCGTGAGAGTCGCAAAGCTATAAAATTACAGCCATAATGAATTAAAATAGAAACCATCCTATTAAGATAAGATGAAATCTATACTTACACTTAAATTAATTATAAAAACAAACTAAACACTAAATATTACATTTGAACATGTTAATTTTAACAAAAAAAAAATTGCAAAAATAATTATATAAACAGTAAAAGCCAAACCTACCCTGTCTTCTATTTCCTAAAGCCAGCATCACAGGTGAATGTGAGAAAAAGGACAGGAACAAAAACAAAAAGCATTAATCAACAACGTAAAAACAAACACAAAATCTATCCAGTATATTAAGTACTATAAAAAAAACAAAGATAATAAACCAAACAAACATACGAGGAGGGACTCAAAATAAAAAAACCAGACTGAGAGCACGCTGCCATTCGTAGACGTAGTAGAGTTCTCTCGCTAGATGGGGTTAGTAGAGACCTTCAACAAACAACTGCCCAGACTTTGTCAGATTATATGTTAACAATTGATCATAGTGTTATGTTTGTCTTGCTATTGCCTTGTTCCGCCTGCGATGTCGTTATGGCAGATTTAAAAAAAACAAAAAGTGTGTTTGAAAAATTTTGTTTCCTGCTTGAAAAATCGGCAATAGAAGCTTACCAAATGCTTCAACCGGCTTTCAAAGAGGATGCTATGAGCCAGAAACCCAGCAATCGTCAAGTTAGTAGAAGACTTCCAATACCCCCAGGCCAAAAAACCAAGGCAAGTGAGGTCGAATGTGAACACGAAGATAATTGTGAACATCATTTTGATGTTCATGAAATTGTGTATAGGGAATTCGTTCCCCCTGGCCAAACTGTTAAACAGCACTTTTATTTGAAAATTTTAAGACGTCTGTGAGAGGATGTGTGGGAGAAACGTCCGGAATTTTGGCAATCTTGTGATTGGTTCCTTTGTCACGACAATGCCCCTACGCACCAAGCTTACGGGTGAACCGGTATTTGGCCTCTTCAGGGTGGTCTGTCATTCCTCACCCTCCATATTCACCAGACCTAGCTCCACGCAACTTTTTTTTTATAACAAAATTATGGCTTTTTTTTGGTTCCCTCCTCGTATATGTAAAAATAGGATTCTATAATAAGGATCAAAGGTTTAACTTCTAATAACATCCTTCGTAAAAAAACAAAAAATGATAAAAACAATTCTAAATAAATTGTACGTTGACAAACATAAGCAAGCACAAAAAAGCAGTAAAAAAATATTTTATTGCCATTATAAGAAATTTATAGGAAGAACCAGTGAATAGGATGCCCAATAGTCATCAGATTAACACATGTCCATAGACCTCCCAGCTCAGTCAACCCTGTAATCTTCCCTTGTAATATTAATTTCAACACTGAAATGACAAACATTGTTGTCCACAACAGAAAATACACATTTAAAGAGGTAACTTTACTATAAGCAACTTGTTCACTGGTGGCAATTTTTAAAATTGTCAGCTATCATTTTCCTTTGTCGGTCTGTTACAACCAGATGTCAGATGATAATGGAGATTATCAGAAAATAGAGACAATTTTACAAATCTGCATAATATGAATGAGAAACAGTTGACGAAACAAATTTTTACTATGACATTCAACAATGGATCCAAGACATCAGGAAGTTAACAAGGATATCGAAAAATTTAGACCTAACCGAGAAAATATAATAGACCAAAACAAAACTAATAATGTCAAGGGCTTCCATATTATGAACAAAAGTCGAACTTTTAATTGACAGAAAAGAGGAGAAGGCCAACCGTGAAAGAATATTGAAAAAGCGTGGTGCAAAGTATTTCCAAAAATATTTCAAATTCTGCTACTTTAACTGATGAAAAATGGATGATTTTTTCAGGAGGAAGAAACTGAAACATAAATTTTCACATCTTAAAAACCATAAGAAAAATATTCATCGTTACTTGGTTTACCTTTACAAATTTTTTTGTGGTCAGGAACAAGAATTTTAACAACATATCGTAGAAAATAAAATTAATGTAACCCATCGTAATCATTAATGACAACACTATTTACGTGACTTTACTAAAAAAATACATAATAATATTTACAAACTAAACTATTAATAATAAAGCAAAAAGTGCATGAGAATATTACACAATAGTACCATATACTATACATTTATCTTACATCTAAAATTAACAACAGTTTCACAAGAACCAACAGAGATTTTAAAATCAGAAAATATTACCTCAAATAAATTTTTTCAAAAATAACAAAGCAGTACGAAACTTGAGAGTTGTACAACAAATATATTATGTGAAAGACCATTTCAATCAAGCTTAATTTTAAAATTAAGCAAATCATAAATATAAAATACAGTAGTTAGTTTTTAATTTAATTACTGCTACCGTTGGAAACTACAAGACTACATTACATAATGTTTTTATCATAAACTTGAAATACGGTAATCTGCAAACAATCCGCTCTCTTATTGCAGATAGCAGGCATCATGAAATTTTAAAGGCAAACATATGGATGTAGTAGAGAAGAACGTTATAAGAATGCTGAGGTAAGGAAAGAGCTTAACATCTTCTCCATAAATGTGCAAAATAAATTACAGTGGATAGAGCATGTGGCATGTGGATGAGTGAAAATAGGATATTAAGCAGGCAATGGGTTACAAACCAGAGGGAAGGAGAGACTGAGGATGCCCGAAGAAGAGATGGGCAGATTTCAAAGGTTCGGAACAGGCCTAATACTAACTTAAAATACCGAAATCCCTCACCAATCGTGGAGTACATGTGGCATGAAAATAATGGGGTTACGCTTGTTTAAGTAAATATGTTTTTTTCAGAACAATTTTAATATAATTTATTAAAGAATTCTGGTAGATTTTCAAAATTTCAGAATATTTCTCAATGAGGCTTTAATGTAGGTCTATCAATGATGCTATTTTTCCCGACTCACTGAATAATATTACTGTACAGACACCATGCTTTCTCCTGAATTAAATTGAACTGATGGGTATACTTTTTTAGTTTTACCTTCTATCCTAACTAAAAGCATTTGGCATGATTTCAATGTTATAATTGCGAAATAATGTAACTTTATACAATTGGAAAGTACTTTTTTATATATTTCTCTAAAATATTTCTGCTTTTTAATTGCTTTCTCCTTTTTTCTTAATGTACCAAACCCTTGACTCATTTACTCTAAATAAACCATGCCATTAAGACTAAACTTTCGCCACTCTAGAAGTTTAATATTTTAATTAATGACATTTTTACACAAATTGCAGCTTAAAATTAAAAAACCCATTTGTTGTTTTTGTTCAATACAATGAGACATTTTGCACAGCTTGAAAAAATAGAGATAAAAAAATCAACTTATTGTACCCGAATTTGAAACACAAAAACAAAGTTATGTTTTATAAATATTTTTAAATCTTTTGAGAGTTTGACCAGGTAACTATGAACAACAAGGGATTGTACCACTGTAATAAAAGATTGTTCCATCATAATATCACCTTCAAATAATAGAGATCGGATTTAGGATAATTTCACTAGAATATAAAAAATTCCAAGGTTCAAGGTCAACAGATTTGCCAAAACCCTTCTCAAGCATGATTTAACTCAAAAGAAGTCACTCAAAAAAGGGGGAAGGGGTGGAAAGAAGAGAAATCATGCTGAGATAACGTTATCCAGCTGATAAAGAACCACAGTTCTGTGAAGTTATGCCTAACGATTTTCCCGCGGCCAAGTCGAGATGGAATAGAACAGAACCGAAAGGTTTTGGTGGATAGTTGCCTTCAGCAGAGCTCCATATACCCCAGGTGATAGTTCACCTACCTGGGTACCGGTAAATTCAGTTTCCTCTCATTAAAAAAAAAAAAAAATGATTAGCCAGAGTTTTCACAGCAACTTGTGGTGACATATTCTCTCCATACAGAAGTAACATCGAATGGCACTGTTGCACAATATTAGTTTGACCTTGAAACTTGAATTTCTGTGCTTTTATTACAATTAATCAGCAATTTATAACAATATTAGGTGGCACATAAGTCACTTTCCTCATGCAATGGAATATTTTTTTTCAATAAGCTCGCCTCTCGTCATGTGGTCTTGAGTTCGAATCCCATTCAGGCATGGCATATTTTCATACGTTACAAAAATCATTTCATTCTTCACCGTCTGCATTAGCAGTAATTGCAGAACAGTTGGACGTTAAACAAAAAAAAAAATAATTTCAATAAGCTGTTGTATCAGTCAACAGCTGAAAGGCTGGTATGCTTATCAGCATGCCACACCCTTAACGATGCAAATGACACCTTCACTTCATTCACCACAGAGTCTGGCCATGTAATGAAATTCATTACTCTCAGAGGTGATAACTCCGAGGCCCTAGTCCACTTTGAACATGGGAAAGTGACATTTACACCACCAAGTATAATAACAAGACCACCATGAATTAAACAAACGCAAAAAAAAATCTGTGACAAAAGAAAACAACAAATACGTGAAAACTAACAAGGTTAGAAATAAAAAAATTGAAGCATTAATTGAAAATTTAGTTTTAACAAAATCACAATTAAAAAGTGAACCAGAAATAACCAATTTTACGTTTCAAATAAAGTTGGTTAAAATCAACAAACTGTCACTCTAGTGTGGAAAACCAAATGATTTCGAAAACGTATTCTGACCACATTAAAAAAAATAACAGAAAAAATTTTCTTACATTATCGGAGCCGCCTTCAAACAGTTCATTCGCAATTTGTTCTCTCGCCTCACCCTCATCTTGTTCACCCCCTTCATTATCCGATTCTTCATCTTCAATTCTTCTTAATCTTTTAAATCGTTTCTGAAAATAAATTTGATGAACAACATGAATATATTGAAACCAAGACTGTTGATATTTAAAAAAATAAACCCAGTTCACTTGATCCACTGTTATAATGACAATAATATTTGAATATTAGAATCTTCTACCCACCGGGTTTGTCTAGAGGTTAAGTCATCATCGCAGGTCAGGTGATTTTCAGAGAGGGTTCCTGGTTCAAATCCTAGTAAAGGTAGTAACTTTTCTACGGATTTTAATACTAGTCAGTGGTTACCGGTGTACTTTGATGGTTGGGGTTCAATTAACCATACTCTCTCAGGAATGGTCGGCCTGGATCACACCTCATTTACACGTCATACACATCATCCTCACTTCATTGGGTCTTGGGGTTGCATATTGTTCTGAATTGAACAGATTGCAACACACACACACACACTAGAAAAGTTTAAAAAATCTTTTAACAGAATGACACTTGAATTCCTTTAAAAGTTCTTTTAGGTTAGTCTATCAAAGCACTACGAGAAATTCTGAACAGGAAATTTGGAATTCGAATGTTTGTTAGAAACATTTTTTTTAGCTTTTATGAGGCGTGTCTGGAAAGTAAATACTGTTTTGAAATATAAAAAATTTTACAAGATAATTTTATTTTTAACAAGAAAGATCATACCTTAAATTACTTTTCTACATAGATTCCACCATTTTTCAGGCACTTGTCATAGCAAATATCTAAATCTCTTCAAAGAAATATCCCCCCCAGAGAAGAGAGCCATAACTTTACAGCATTTTTTCGTTATCGCATTTAAAGTGCTTACCACCAAGGTCACATTTCATGTGCAAGAACAAGAATGGTAATTGGACCTTACAGGGTCAAGGACAATAATAGTAACATATAACAGGTAAGAAATGTACTATCACAGAAAGTTCATCCACAGTCAACCTGCGATCGTCACAGAGCGCATTTTCGATTTTTTCATGATTTCGCTAGTCACAATTGAAAATCTTCCGCTTCTCTGATCACCATGCACAGACGTACGACCGTTTTTAAACTCACGACACCACTTGTACACACTCGTACGATTCATAGCTTTATCACCATATGCAGTTTTCACCTCATTATAAACCTCAACCAGAAGTTTTCCCTTCCAAAGAAGATAACGGATGACGCCGCATATTTCACACTTGGCAGGAGATTGGATTGACATTTTTCACAAAACGTGTTGTCATGTCGACAGTTCTCAACGTAGGTACCTCAAATCGGTCTCGTTTTAAAGACGAAAAGTCAGGCTACATGTTAGTGTAGCCAGCATGTCAAAAATAAAATCCCTCCGGCCGTGAGAGCCTCAGTTCACTTACTTTCTGGATACGCCTCGTATTATAGTTGCCTACAGTTTTCCGCAACAACTATAAAATAGTACTATTATAATGCATAATAACATTGTGAATTGTGTTTAATTCTATGTCCGATATACCAGATGCTGGGTTTAAAAGAGTTACCTAAGCCAAAATTACATAAAAAAATAAACAACAGATGATGGAAACTTATTTAAAACTACAATATGAATTTCTTTAATTTCTTATTATTTCCTATCATATTATTAAATTAAAATCCCAAAAATGAATCACTTGAAACTCTTAATAGCATTTAAAAACAAATTCTTGTAATGCACCCTGCCAACCATTTAATTTATAAATTACAATATAAATGATTATTTCTTACCTTTCCTTTGGTTGCTATTTAGTTGGTATGTTTAAAAACTTACGTACGATCGGTTCAGTGGTACCACCTTCTTCAGAAGATTTAAAAAATTAAAATTAAATTCAGAATGGTTTTTCCATTCAGTCATATTAATTGATACAACATGTTAACCGATATTAAAACTAAATAGCAACCAAAAGAGCGAGATAAGAAATAATCTCTAAAAGCATGGTTAAAAATTAAGAAATCCAATAACATACCCTCCTTTCGACTTTGACTCCAAGATTTTCTTCAATTAAATCATAATCTTCATCTTCTAATCGATCATCAAACTCCTCATCATCACTATTTTTCCGTTTTTTAGACCCTCCCGAACCATCCGAATCTTCCCCGTCCGATTCATCATCTTCAATTGGATTATCATCGATAAGATCTTTTAGTTCTTCACGTAACCTATCATCATCTGGAAAGAAATATTAAGAAAATACATTTTAACAATGGGCAACTTAAAATTTAAGATGACAAACACAGGTATAGATATCCGAGTCACAAGAATGCCTTTTGTGTTTAGATGGGCTGTGAGGAAGGGAAGAGAAAATCTAACAGTGCTGCCAACCATAACAGAGAGACTAAATTTCACTACCGTGCAGCAATTGCACTGTTTGTAAACCACATTTTGTCTTTCAATTAATACATTTAGTTGTGACTGACACTTTTTCTACTTAAACCCCATTTCCTTTTAAATATAAATAAATCTTAACATATAAAGTTTCCAATTAAAATTTTAGCTTTTTTCTTAAATACAATATGTCATTGCATGACATATTGTTTTATTAACCCTTCACAGTTGATTTTATAAACCTATTTTATAAATGCTATTTTGCTTAATTTTTTCACTGAATAATTATTTTTATTTATTTTTGTATACAACTTTATATGTATATTTTTTTAAGAAAATTAACTATAAAAACTATTATTATAATTATTTTTACACTAATAAAACAAAAAATAAAACTAATATGAGCTCTTTTACGACTAATCAGTGCACGGTGTTCAAGCGCACTAGTGACAATACGTGATACGGTAGGGCACTCTGCCAGCCAGCCAGTTTCGTTCACTACAATCTCACAAGCTCATTTTTCATCAAAAAATTCTGAAAAATTACTTTTCCTTCCTAATGAATCTTATTTTATTACACAATAAATGTTATTATTATACTCAGATATTTAGATACAATACGCTCGTACAAAGTTAGACGTTTAAATCTCATCGCATTTTTGCGTATCACGTAAGCTAATATAACTTCTTTTCCAGGACGACATAATAAGCATTTTTTATTTTTTTATAAATATAAAATTTTATCTGTAATTTGATATATGTTGAGCAGAAACAGAAATAATAAACGAGCTTGAAAAATTATCACTTTTTGAAGGGAAGTTAAAGATAGATCACAGTTTCTGGTGTCTCCTTCCTGTTAGTATTCCAAGAAGCTGAATAATTTTTTTATAGTTGGGAACTTTATACCAAACATATGTCAATTTTTAAAAATCAACTATAAACGCACAATATCAGTTGTACAAAATTTTAACAAAAAGAACCGCATAGTAAATATAACAGAAAGAGGGTATGACGTCCCTCTCTTTCGGGCCTGTCAAAATGTATGGTAGGTACATCATTTAGAAAAAAACTTATTGCTTATTACCCCAAATTGAATTGCAGACATTTTCCCCGTATTTATGCGCACGCAACCAATTTCAACAGCGACCAAATGTCAAAACGATAACCGCACGAACAGAACACAACAAGTAGTGAGTACTACTTTAGAGGCAGCCTGTATCAGGCTACGATGCTGTGGTGGGGGAGATACTGCGCATGTGCGGCCCGCACGCTACCGTAGTTGGTTATAGTTATACACTTTTATTGTTATTTTTTACTTAAAATAATTGCTTATTATTAGTATTTTGCATATTGCGTATTAAAGTGAAAAATAGACAATAAAATTCAGATAAGCTATGTTTTTCTAATTGAAACATATCTTAAAGTAATGGATAACATAAAAACTAAACTGCGATGACACAGTACTCAATCCTATGGCCATTAACTATTTCATACAGTGAAAATGAGTAATATTTAGTAATTCTGGAACAATTTGATTGTCAACCATTTATAATAAAAGATAATACATTAACAGAAGAGAATTCTTTTGAAAAAAAAGCTCAAATGACTCAAACTATTAAGTATACATATATCGTGAGACATTATTATAAAATTTCTAAGCAATTCAACTCATGTCTCCACAAGCAAATAAAATTGATTTGTTGTTTAGATCAACAGCCGAACGGCTGGTTTGAACCTGTAGAGGTTTTACTAAGTAAAACGAGGAGTGAGGAAGTTTACCATTGCCTTCCTCACTGAGTGGAAAAGTACACTTATCAGCATGCCGGGCCCTCTGAAAAGCACATACTTTCCACTCTGTAAATGACAACTTCACTTCATTCACCACAGGGTCTGGCTGTACAAAAAAATTCATTACTTTCAGAGGAGATAACTCTGATTATTGTCTTTTACACCTCTACCTCTTCTGTTCTTATATGATTCAGTCATTTAATTGGCTGACCATGTGATAAGAAACAGAACTATTTATTTTAGCCCTGCAACGAACAAATTGAGTAAATAATTTGACACTCTACCTGTCAAATTAAAATTAAATTAAATTAATTTATTAAGCATGAAAGGGCTAGCAAAAATTTCTTGAAAAGCTCTATAAAATACCTAAAAACAAATACAAACAATATTTTAAAGAAAGAAAAATTTCTTTCACATGATGTACCTTCATGAATTTAATCAATAGCACTTACCATCTTCTTCCTCTTCATCATCATCGCTTTCCATCTTTTTCATCCGTTTTAATTTCTTTCTGTCATTTTGATCTAATTCGTCCTCATCCTATAAAAAAGTAAAAGGTATTTCCTCAATACTAATTTATATTCAATAATAAATCTTTGTAATGCTCCTCCTCAATACGAATTTATATTCAATAATAAATCTTTGTAATGCATCCCTGTAGCTTCGAATCAATTCTAATGTATAAATATTTTAACAGGTTGACTGCCATGAGACACATACGTAAATATGTCTTGGTATGACATCCACCACTACTACAAGACATAAATCTGTCTCGCATAACTTTGCCATGGCTGCTGCGAGACATAAATTTCTGTCTCGTTGCAGACCGCTGTTTACAAAATTTGACAGCTGACAAAGTGTACTACGGTTGGTACATAGGAGTATATGTATAAAAAGATAAAATTACGAACTTTTTACCAATGAATTTAGCTTTTGCGTATTATTTATTATTAAAATTATTTTGTTAACAATCTTTAAAAACATTCAGTGACAAACATATTTTTTTACTATTAATAAGTTTTCACCAGTAAGATTCTTGACCGGTTTTTTTGAAAAACATGTTTCAAAATTTTAAAAATGTGAGCTTGGCCTAATTTAGTTCATCTTTTGTAAATAGCGTACAGTAAATTTTGATTAGAGAACTTTAATTTTTGAAAAGAACCAAAACATATATTTATTTTTTGATTTATTTTGTGGAACTGTAAAACAAGAAGAACTGTTAATCAAGAATATCACATAAGTAATTAATATCATTTGGCCTGTAATTATGGTAAGTTACAAAATACTGCTTTGTTTTCCTATTATTACTAAAGTAATAAATAACTTAAGTGTGTTTACACTTTTTACTTTCTCTTGCCTATATGAATATATAGGAAGGAAAGTACTGTTTTCATGTCGATTTTTCGTAATTGAGTTTTCACCAGATCTACTCGTTTTCAGACCCCCTGAACCCAAAAAACATGTTATTAGCGATTGGTCTCTGTGTGTGTGTGAACAGAAAATCTCAAGAATCGAACATCGTACGAACTTGAAACTTAAGTTACATACTACTACCGGACCCGACACGAACATTTTCATCAAAATCAGTCAATCGTAAGTAGTAGTTTATTCGTGTAATTTTACACTTTTTTGCGATTTTCTCAAAAACTGGTCCTATGACTTTTTTTAAAATCGCCTGGTTTACTGAATTTTTTATTCTCTGCAAGATAGGGTAGGCGTCATGTTTGCTGAAATTCTTGGTGAGGCTGTTTTCACGTCAAAACATAGTTTTTTTTAAGATTACGGCTTTAATATGCAATTTAGAGCAAAAATTTATGTAATAAAAGTTGTAGAGAATTTAAAATTGTACAACTTTTATTTCAAACACTTTTTTGTATAACGCTTAGTTTAGCAGTAATTAGCGATTTTCTGATTTTTTTTTTCTCACGAAAACGTGTGAAAAATCAATTTTTTTAAGATTTCGGCCTTAGAATGCATTTTACGACCAATGTGTATATAATAAATTTTGTAGGAAATAAAACGATCTACAACTTTTATTTAAAGCATTTTTCACTACAGAGCCTAGTTTAGCGTGAAAGAGTGATTTTCCGTATTTTTAAGCCAAACTGAGGTTGATTTTCATACTGCGTCTTTCACTCATGATTAAAATTAGGTTATGTTTTTGAGGTTAGTTTTTTGTTTATTTCTAATGTTTTATTACTAATGTTAGGTTTATTGTTAATCATTTGCACTGGCAAGATAAAGTTGTGTGAGTGTTTCACACCAGATTTTTTGTTTCAATTTGCAATTCACTTTGAGGCATGAAACAATGTCTAATCATCTTTGGTCGCTACGAGACATAATTTTGTGTCGGCTATCTGTGTTTTTTTTTTAAATGAAAACTGAATGTAAATTTATTATAACACAATAAATATATATTTAGGGTTGAAAACTTTCCTATTGTGGAAAAAAAATGTTTTAACACTGGTGCAAGTTTTTCATTATTTAGGTGTAGCGTTCTTGGATAGTACTAATATTTTAGCGAGGCAGTCAAGCTGTTAAATTATTTGATCAACCTCGATTTTTATTACTTTATTACTTTACTTACACATGTTTCAATGGATCCACCATCATCACAGTATATAAAATATCTTTTTGAAACAAATGTCCGCGTCACAGGTAATAGGAACCTGAGTTTGAAGCTCAAAATGTTAAAAGAATATGGCATCGATTTTAACATACTATGTAGAATTAATGCCTATTTAATTCTGCGTTGAATGGTGAAAACTTGAAATTTTTAAAAAGTGATAGTGACATTAGAACAAAAAAATCTGGTGTGAAACACACAACTTTCTCTTGCCAATGCAAATAATTAACAATAAACCTAACATAAGTAATAAAACATTAGAAATAAACAGAAAACTAACCTCAATAAACATACCTTAATTTTCATCATGAGCGAAAGACACAAAATGAAAATCAACCTGTTTGGTTTAAAAATACGGAAAATCACTCTTTCAAGCTAAACTAAGGCTCTGTAGAGAAAAATGCTCTAAATAAAAGTTGTAGATCTTTTAATTTCCTATAAATTTGATTATAAACTTTTATGTCATAAAATGCATAATAAGGTTGAAATCTTTAAAAATTGATTTTTTACTCGTTTTAGTGAGAAAAAACAGAAAATCGCTAATTACCGATAAAGTAAGCGTAATACAAAAAAAATGTTTGAAATAAAAGTTGTAGGATTTTAAATTCTCTACAACTTTTATTACATACATTTTTGCGCTAAAATGCATTTTTAAATCGCAATCTTAAAAAAACAATTTTTTTACGAAAAAAAAACAGGCTCACGAAGAATTTCGGCAGACATGGCGCCTACCCTATCTTATAGAGCATTAAAAGTTTAGCAAATGAGGCGATTTCAATAAAAATCGTAGAAGCCATTTTTGAGAAAATTGCAAAAAAGTGAAAAATGACACTACTACTTCCAGTCAACCGATTTCAATGAAAATGTTCGTATCGGGTCCTCTAGTGGTATCAAACTTAAGTTTCAAGTTTGTAAGATGTTCTATTGTTGAGATATTCTGTTCACACACACAGACCAATCGCTAAAAACATGTTTTTTTGGTTCAGGGGTCTAAAAACGTGTAGATCAGGTGAAAACTCGATTTTGAAAAATCGACATGAAAACAATACTTTCCTTCCTACCTATATATTCATATAGGCAAGAGAAAGTAAAAAAGTACCCGTTTTTGGAGATTTGTATGAATTATGCAAACTTATTGGCCTATAACTTAGTACATACTCATGTGATTTTAGTGAAATTTCATCAGAGTATAGATTAGAAAGTTTTTATTGTGTACACAATAGTATATACTATATACTGCAATAGTGCAATGTATATAATCTTCAATGGAATAGCATGCCTACAAAATATTATGAGTGTTGTCAATTTTCAACGACACTGACTGTATAGCTAAGTGTAGGCTGAAGGGGTATGCAGGGTCAAAATCAAGTACGTGCACGCATAGCCCAGCAACTGAATCAAGTTATATGCAATGGTTTCTCCCAACCTGCAAACTTTTATTTAACTGGATGGTTTTAGAAAAAAAACGAACCCCAGTGAGTACATGACAACATGAATGACATCTATAACTAACTTTTTATAATTACTAGAATGAGCCCAAAAAAACTAACCTAACATAGGCGAATAATGATATTCTTATGTCTCCTAATAAAAACTAAATATGTAACCACAGTTTGATCAATGCATTTCAATATTTTTCTTAAAATTATAGTTTTATAGAGAAATTACTACGAACCTCATTCTCTTCTGCTTCTGAATCTAAGAAGTCAGCCATTTTTCAGATCAAATGACTGTAATTATATTCTTCTAATATAAAGTAGCTCAGAAACTGAGCAGTTATGGTCTCTCTCTTAATTTAGTTATCGATTAGTAACTATTTTCAATTTTAAAACGCTGTTTACCTGAAAAACAAACAAACAAGAACCATATAAAAACTTATTGTGCTGTTACAATACTTAAACATTTAGGTTAAGTTTCAATTCAAAATAAATACATAGGAACTTGGCCAACACTATGCAACTTATCATAACAGTGTACACATTAACGTTTCATTTTCACTTGCTTATAAATCAGAAATATAAATCAAACTAAAAAAATTTAACTGACCCATAAAGCGGATCAGTGTTGTCCACAAGGACATAATGAGCTAGAGTGATCTACTCCTACAACTCAATTCAATCCAAACTTAATTTAGACTTAGTACGTATTTAACAAATACTAATAAGAAACTAAAGAATAACAATGATATCGCATGCTACACTACACAATTATTTGCATGAACCCTACAGGATTCCAGTATCAAATAACCGTATAAATATAACAACACTTAAGACACATTACATGTAGATTAAAAACATATGAACTTCTGTGTACGTACGTGAACACGAGAGGGTACGTAACTAATTATAAAAAAAGTTCTAAATGTATATAAGGACTATTAACCTTTTAACTATTATCAAAAAACTTCCGAATCATCAATACACAAAATTGCGAAAACGTATGTCATGAACAACGCAAATTAAACTCGGGGACCATACAACGTGCTTAATGCTTTAAAAATAATTTTCCACGAAAAATTAACTAGCTTTGATATCAACTTTAATATTGCACTTCGTCGGAGACAAAATGTTTCGACATTTTAATCACAAAAGTGAAACGTATGGGGATTCAACAAATTAAGTCGCACATTCCAGCTCTTCAATAAACCCAACATCATCATTACTTTAACAAATAATTACTGTTATATATTGAATAAAAATCACAATATTTTGAGCACTTGAACAAAATATCATGGAATTCAAAATATTCTTACAGCTACACGGAAAACTAAAAGCTTAGGCCTTGAAACAGGATACAGCTCTTCCAGATAAGATGAGAATAAAAGGGTTTAGACTTCAAATTACGAATTAAATTTTCTCCGGCGGTGTATGTTATATATTTATAATACAAAGATAAAAATAAATTGTCTCATTTTAAAAAAGAACATTTACTACCTTTACGGCAAACAATAAACCGTACTAGCAAAACGCCAGTATGCAGATTAACAAAATGACGAAGAATCAGAATCAGTGCCGTCTAGATGTCAGTACATCTGTCCACTGCATAGAATATGTAAACAATTTAATTTTTTAATTCAACAGAATGTATCAAGCAATTTACAGAATAAACTTAAATATGCACAAAAATAGTTCTCGTTTTAAAATATTCAAATTATATCAGTACGCTGGAAGTTATATAAGCATTATTTTTTCAAACGTTGAATTACAACGGTATGTTGTAATTTTCCGTTGTGGTGGTAAACAGGAACACCTTGAAAGACATCTTAACTTTCAATACTCAAGCAGTGTAATATACCGTATTCATCAGCTAACATACTAAGTAAAGCCCTAAAGAAAAATATAAAACTTTCTAAAATATTAAGGTTTCATTTAAACTTAAAAACATGAGTCACAAACGGAACTTTCATTTGAAAAGAAATAACCTGGACTAGTTATGAAGATTTTCTTGGGTTATAAAATATGATACACGGAAAATATTGGTTAAATATAATTTAAAAATAAAACATGTATATTCTTTTGCAATGTTAAGTTCAACAGAGCAGATAAAAATAGAGTACACAAGCCATTCATGAAGCCTTCTGCATTGTTTTGCTAACTATTTAGAAAGGTTCGTTGGCACCAATGATTTGGCGGGTTTAAGTTCCTTTATTATTTAATTTAAAAATACAAGTAAATCATCTATAACAATGTATATAAGGTAGGCAGTCATAAACCACCTCACTCCTCGTTTTACTTCATAAAGCCTCTAGAGGTTCAAACCAGCCTTTCGGCTGATGAACAAAACAACAATTTATAATAATTTACAAATTTTTAGATTATCTTTTCAGTGATAGGCCTATGGATTAATGTATTGTTTCATCATTTTTACTACCATTATCATTAGTGGTTTTAAAAATAAGACTAAATCCTACTAAATAAAACCCACGAAGGAAAATAATTGTAATATCAGTAATTACATTTGAAAAATTATCTGTAAATAAATATATTATAAATTACATCGTGCATAACTCTGCTGCTGAAAATTAACCGAACATTTTTAGGTTACGTTACAAAAAACTTCAAATTAAGAAATAAAAAAGAAATCAACTCTTTAACAACACGTTAATTAACATGCCTTTCAGCTATTTACAAGTGGTTTACAGATTTCATGAATTTAGATTATTTACTTTTGAAAGAATACATAACCTAACAGTACTTTTAAAAATAGTACGACCAGTATTTTCAATAATCTTTCATTCGCAAGTTTTACTCCTTTTTGAAAATTTAATTAACATAAAGAGAAAATAACAGTCGAACACCATAACAAACCTTTTAAAAGTTAAAAAAATAAAATAACAAATGTCATACCTGGACGCCTCCGTGTCACAGTTGTTAGTGTGCAAAGTGAAGAGCGATGTTTTTGATTTCCAGCTAGGATATAGAAAATTATTACACTTTCAAACCCACCATTGACACTCGTGACCAAAATGTTGATGTGACATCAAAAAGCTAAAGAAACTGTCATACCTTGTGAATACTACTATTGAGACAATTTTAACACATAAATTTCGACGAATCAAACCTGGAAACTCTCCCGTAGTGTAGTGGCCAGCGCAACTGGCTTCTACACCAGGGGTCCTGGATTCGATTCCCGGTCGGGTGTGGCATTTTTCATCTATTACTTCTAATAGTCTCCATTAATATTAATGTGCAAAGATAGTAAAACTGACAGGAAAAAATGTTGACTAATTACTTGACTGCTGAGGCCTAAAATAGTAGACTGACGTTTCCTTCATATTCTGATAACTTTCATCTTATTAATTTATTCATTATTAAATGAATAAATGACGGAATAATAATACTTCGACAGGAAAAAATTACTTTACTACACTTTTTAAACGTTAGAACGTCAAACGATGTAAATACACGCAAACATTAATGAGTGTAATTCTCAACTGAACTATAGTAAAAAACAAATGAAGACCGATATAAAGCTAGGCAACCAATAGACCAATCAACGTTAAGATCTCTCGGCATAGAGACTACTAACCAATCAGCAAATCCGTTACTGTTCTATCGTTTCACATCATCCGAGGTAGAAGTTCACTCCGAAAGAGCAATATTTTAAAACAAACGTAGCCTATTATAACCTAAAAATTTTGTCGCTAAACATAAAACAATTTTTTGTTACTTTAAATTTATTATCCCATCAAACTATTTAAATTAATACACAATTTAATCTTAAACATCATTTTAGTTGTAACTATCATACACCTACTAAGAGATGGGGAAAATATTTAAATGAAAAACAACGGAAAACAATGAATGGAATTTCGGATGAAATACTATAAGTGTACCATTTTAAAAATCTGGAAATTTTCAGCTGTTCGTTGGCCCATTCGGAGATTCGGTGTTTTTATAAACTTTTAAGCGTAGAATAAAAAGAATTCCTGGCTAACATATATTTCGAGTCATTAGCGAAAAATTCAAATCGCTATCTTTATTCAGGGGTAGGCTACATTCCATCGCTGTGTATGAACACAAAATCGTACGAATTTTTCAACTTGGAACTTAAGTTGGATACTAGAGGGGAGCCGATACGAACAATCTAATCAACATCGGTTAGCTGGAATCCTACGATTTTTTTTTTCTTTTTTATAATTCATTTATTTAACGTCGCATCAACTACAACGGTCATTAGCGACGACGTTGGGGTGTAACTATATACAATGGAGGATGAAATGATTTTTTGTAACGTATGAAAATATGCCATGCCTGAGTGGGATTCGAACCCAGGACCGCATGATGAGAGGCGAGCACGTTACCAACTGCGCCAATGCGGCCGGCCCTACGATTTTTATTAATAACCGCATCGTTGACTACAATTTTGTGTTCTATGAGGTGGTGCAAGCGGAATATCTGCTAAAATTCGTGGGTTGGGGCTGTTCTCTCGTAAAAAATGATTTTTTTTTGTTAAAGATTGCAGCTTTAATATGCATTTTATGACAAAATTGTGTGCTATAATATACCCTAATTAAAGTTATGGAACACTGTATAACCTACAACTTTTATTTTAAGCGTTTTTATAAAGAGTTTCTTAGTTTAGTGTATCAGTGATTTTCAGTAGTTGACTCGCTGAAATCAATTAAGAAATTAGTCTTTTAAGATGGCAGCTTAATTTGCATTTCATAGCAAAATGTTTTATAATATCTAAACATATTGTAATGTGTTTCTGTCCAAAGTATAAATACAGTGATTTTTTCCTATTACACTTTTCTTTTTTTTACTTTTGAGACCTCATAGGATTACTCTAGTTCAAGTTTAGGTCTGTTCTAGTGTTGGGTTTCTTAGAAAAGCGCGCTCTCCTAAGCATGGATTCCTTTCGTTTGGCCCACATTTTCTTAAAACACTCTGATCTTTGTCGGTAAACACCCTGTAGTACACTCTTCTGGTTTTTGGTTCAAATGTTACCATATTAGTGTCTGGACTAGTTGGTTGTACTTAGCTGATTTTGTTAGCAGGTCTTGTTCAGTGATTCCAAGTTCCTCCACATCTCGCTGTACATCCTTCAGCCACCTAGGTCTTGACACCTTATTCCAATAATGGTTGATCAGCTGGTTCACAAATCTGGACTTTCCGGCTCAGAGTATGTGTCCTAGGAATGATATTCTTTTCTTTCTAAAGTTATTTGTTAGTGGGGGATTAGTTTGTAGATTTCTTTGTTTGGGATTAACCGCCACTGTCCTTCCACCATGTGCCTTTTGTTCATGCACTTCCTAAGTATTTTTCTTTCTATTTTCCCCATTCTAACAATGTCTCCTAAGCATAATGGCCCGAATAATGTTTTGCTGGAATAGTGGATTCCTGGGAGAACCAATGTTTGGTAGTGTCTTAGTTTAGTTTTGGTTGACAGACATTTCTTGTTGTAGATGTTTTGAGTGGTTATCAGAGATTTCTTGAGTGTATTAATTTTTTCTTGCCATATGGGCCTTTCATTGATTTCCTATTACTGCCGGTCATCAAGATTTTCAATTTTCTGGATCGCTTCCAGTTCCAATTAGTTGATAAATGAGATAGTACTGTACCTAAGGATTTTAACGATTACTAACTGAGGTATAAAATTCCTTTATTCAAAGGCTTAAAATTATAAGAACGTTTTGCAAAAATTTAAAAATTGGGTTTTTAACATTCTAATGAATTTCATTGTACAGCCAGACCCTGTGGTGAATGAAGTGAAGTTGTCATTTACAGAGTGGAAAATATGTGCTTTTCAGAGGGCTCGGCATGCTGATAAGCGTACTTTTCCACTCAGTGAGGAAGGCAATGGTAAACCACCTCACTCCTCGTTTTACTTAGTAAAACCTCTAGAGGTTCAAACCAGCCTTTCGGCTGTTGACCTTAACAACAACAATAAATCATATCATACAGAGTGTAAATGAAGTTGACATAATAAATTTGAATGAGTTATGGCTAACTGAAAATTGTTTGCCGCACAGTCAATGTGGTGCTATACTACATGTAAAATAGAAGCTTACACTGTACGTGTTCCCTCTACTTACTTCCTCGTTCTTATTCCAAGTAATCAACACAGGTACTGGTAGTTACAAAAGTATATCTCTAAACTGTTATCAGTGTTTAATACTTTTATAACTATTTAATTTATTAGTAGGCATCATAGCAGTAGAATCCATATTAATATTTTGTTTTTTAAACATATATAAAAAATTAATATAATAATTTCACTAACCTTCTTTTTAAACTGCGTCACCTTTATTTTATTCCTACTTACACGTGTTTCGGTGGATCCACCATCATCAGAGTAAATGAAAAATTGAAACTAAAAATTTTTTTCAAACTGCAGGATGCATTATAAAGATTTATTTTTGAATATATAAAAAAATTTAGTAATTTACCTTACACTGCTTTTCAAAATCCTTCTTATAAGTACTTTCATGGTGCACTCTGCTTCTTCAGGTAATGTTAATAAAAGTTCTAGAATATTTTATGAAAATTGCATCTTCCTTTGTCAATGGTTTGAATCAAACTGATTATAAAATGGAAAAATCCACTGCTATTGCTATCTGTGTCATAAATTGGAAATAAATTTTATTATATATAATTTATAATAGATTTTAACCAACTATCATTGTCAAACTGCTACTGTTCATTTATCAAATTATTATTATTAATATTTTTTTAAATATGCACTTTTTCTAAAGTTTGAATGTTATATTTATTGTCATTTATTTCCAGAACAGTAATGTCATCTAATGTAGAAAATTTGTGGTTATTTAATGATGATTTAATACTTTTGTATGAATTTCTTTCTAGTAAAATTATTGTGGTCAATTGTATAATCCTATTTTAGTTTATATATACCATGAACCGATTGGTACATTTATAAATAGCATGTTCATTGTTGACCATTACTGCAGTACTCTTTAATCTCTTGTGCACTGAACAGAAACCCAAACTGAACTGGTGAATTTCTTTGCACTATAATATAAACAACCTTACATTTTGTGTTGATAATTATAAAAGCAAACACTGAAGAGTATAATACAATCTAATTAATCAACAAAAAGCGATTGGACTATTCTGATATAAAGTATTTATTTTTACATTTGTACCGCTGTAAAAGTACAATTGTGCAAACAATAAAAGTTATGGTAATTCCTAATTACTATAACTTCCATTACTCAGTAACAACCCATTAATTGAATAATGTCTGGGAAAAACCCCAATTGTTAGAATAAGTTATATTAGAATAGTAGTTAGACAATAAGTTGTAAAAATATAGTCAACTGTCAATCATCTGGTATTCTTTTGACAGTTATATTTTCTTTCTCTGTTTTTGGGTCTTTTTTCCACCTACCAACTTACAACTAATCACTGGGATGGTTCTCCTTCCCGTTAGCCCTCCAGGTTGGTTGAACGGTTGGTGGGAGAGGGAGGCTTGTCAACCAGAGGTTTCCTGGTTCGGATCCAGGAAATTAAAATCAGTTTCCTAGGGAGTGAAACTGTTAGTTAAGAAGGAGCAGCATTTGAAGAAGTAATTAGGAAAACGAGAAGAAGAAGAAATGGGGAAACATATTAAATTAGAGGTAAATTTATACATATATTTATTATGGGTTTGTTAAGTTGTTTTTGTATTAAGTCACGACAGAAAAAAAGTTGGCTATATTTTTAAACAGTTTAAGTTTAATTTTGTTAGTAGTTTCATATGAGTATTCATTATTTCTATTTCATATAATGAATTAATATAATAATTTCACTAACCTTCTTTTTAAACTGCGTCACCTTTATTGTAATTTCTACTTACACGTGTTTCGGTGGATCCACCATCATCAGAGTAAATGAAAAATTAAAAATAAAAAATTTTTTCACATTTATTTAAAATTTACAGAAGATTGTACATCTTCAGTCACTTGTATAAAACTGATTTAAAATTAATTTATTTTAATTTATCCCTTCTCATATTTACTGTAGATAGCAGCAGCAGTCAATATCACTTCATCATTCCTAAATTTTATTTGTTCATTCAAAATGTCCTGCTTTTGCTCTTTCAAATATTTATAAATATGGAACATCTCATATTTCTCAATTTTATTTTTATTCTCTATATTACATTGTTCTATTATATTGAAATGTTCATCTATTTTACCAAATTTATGTCTTTCTTCTTTTATATGATTGGTATAGTTAGATATAATGTAGTCACATTTCAGTGCTTTTTTATGTTCATTATACCTCACTTGAAAATTATGACTAGTCATACCAATGTAAAAATTTTTACAATCCTCATTACCACAATCTATTTTATACACACCCTTTTTATTGCTTAGTGTTTCATTTATATTATTTTTAATTATATTTGTGGACAGTAGTTTTTTATTATTACATATGTATGCGATTTTATAAAATTTATTTAATGTTCTGTATAATTTATTATTAATAGTTTTATTGTATTTTAATGCAATAAATGGTTTATGTTTTATTTTATATTATCTATTATAAGGGTGGTTCCACCGAAACACGTGTAAGTAGAAATTACAATAAAGGTGACACAGTTTAAAAAGAAGGTTAGTGAAATTATTATATTAATTCATTATATGAAATAGAAATAATTTCAAACTGCAGGATGCATTATAAAGATTTATTTTTGAATGAGTATTCATTAGTTTAATATTCATTAAATATTTAGTTTAAAGCAAGGAAATATAATTTATAAACAAATTTTTGAAATGCATCCTGCCAACCATTAATATAAATTACAGAATAAATGAAATTTGTTAGATTAAAAGTTTTAATCTAAATGACTGAATGGAAACACCGTTCTAAATTTTAATTTAATTTTAAAAATATGCTCTGAAGAAGGTGGTACCACCGAAATGCGCGTAAGTTTTTTAAAATTTAATAAGCAACCATAGGTAAGGTGATAAATTTCATTTATTCTGTAATTTATACTTTTATTTATTTATTTTTCTCATGCTCTGCTGATAGAGCTGGCGCCCACTTCTTTTTTTATATATATATCAAGCGAGTTATTCTACAGCTCTGGCCGTCTCTCGCATCCCATACGCCACCCCTCTCTATCCATCCAGTCTCCTTCCTCCAATTGTCTAGCATGCATATCTTTCGATACTTGCTTTATCCTTGCTTCAGGTGGTCTACCACGCTTATTTCGTCCCCAAGGGGTCCAGTTTATTACTTTCTTTGGCCATCTCTCATCTCCCATTCTTTGCACATGTCCCAGCCATACCAGACGTCGTTTTTCGATTTCCTCCATTGTGGTGTCTTGTTTTTGTGTACGAGCTCTAATTTCGGTGTTTCTAACCCGGTCTACCCTAGAAACCAGACAACTTCTGCGTAAGAAGTCCATTTCTACCGCATTTATTTTCTGCTGATCTCTCTTGGTCATCTCCCAGGTTTCTGATCCATATGTCAAAATACTTTGCACAACAGTATTATATAGACGAACTTTTGTGCTATTCCTGATACTTTTTGACCAGAGTACCGGGTTTAATTTTTGTGTTGCCTGTCTAGCCTGTCCAATCCTGTTTGTTATTTCTTTCCTAGAGTTTCCTTCCGACGTTATTACACTTCCCAGGTATTTATATTGATCACATACATGAATAGTGTGTCCATATATCTGCAGATTTCTTGCCTGCCCTGCTACCACTAAATATTTGGTTTTTTGGTAGTTAATCTTCATCCCATTTTCCTCATAAGTCTCAGCCAGGTTTCTCATCATGTATTCAATATCGTGATCATCTCCCGCCATTATTACCTGGTCATCAGCAAATAACAGCGAATACATGTAATCATCATTTATCTTAATACCCATGTATCTACACTTCCTTTTCCACTCATGTAATGCGGCCTCAATATATATTTTGAACAAGGTTGGTGATAGGCAACACCCTTGACGTACCCCTTTATTTGTTATAAAGGGAACTGATATTTTATTTGAAGTTTTTATGACATTTGTTTGATCTGTGTACATTTCCTTTATGGCACATATGTAGTGTTTATTGACATTTAATTTATCTAGGATTGAAAAGAGTCTTTGTATAGGTACGGTGTCAAATGCTTTTTCAAGATCAATAAATATTACATGGCTTTCCAAATTTTTTAATTTCCGCTTTTCTATTATTTGTTTCAGTGAGAATAAATTGTCGGTACATGAACGCCCTGCAGTGAATCCACTCTGTTCTTCTCCTATAATTATTTCTTTTTCGAGTCGCTTCCTTATCACACGTCCATATAGTCTCCCCATTGAGGCTAAAACTGTGATTCCTCTATAATTTGCGCAGTCATTTTTTGGTCCTTTTTTGTGGATTGGTGTCAGGTAACCAAGCTTCCAATCAGAAGGTAGTTTATCATGCGTAAAGAGGCATCTATTGAATATGTATGCTATTATTTCAAAAGCTCTTGAGTTTGCATGTTTTATAAGCTCAACAGGGATACCTCCTGGACCAGGAGATTTACCACTCTTCATCTCTCTAGCAGCTTCTTGCACTTCCTTTGCTGTTATTTCAATCACTTGATCTTCGGGTATATCTTCTATTTCTCTAGGTTGCAAGTATTGTGGTCTATCTTCTTTTAATATACTAGAAAAGTATCTCTGCCATCTATTAATTCCAATCATATCCACCGCTGTACCTTTTTTATCCTTCCTCAAGTTTTTGATGACTCTCCATGCTTCCTTTGCTTTTGTGCCCCCTATATGTTGTTCCACTTTGTTACATGTATTCTCCCACTCATTATTTTTAGCATGTCGGGTCATTAATTTTACTTCTTTACGTTTTTGTTGGTATGCTCTTCTATCACAGCTGTTTTTTGTCATAAGCCAAATATTATATAATCTTTTCTTTTTTTATTATTTTTTTAAATTCATATTAAAGTATTTGCCCACCAGTAAAGTTGAAGGTGGTGCACATTAAAATAATACATCAAAAGTAAAAATAGGCAGTGATTTGTATTATGCCTATAACTCATTAGATTATAATCAAGAATATGGGTGTAGTAGTACGTTTTGCAGCACACTATACAAACTGCTGCAATTATTTTACCAGTGTGGGAGTGCTAAGACATATTACAGAAGCCTAATCAAAACCTATCCCCTCTCATATTTATTTTGTACAAGTGGCTGCAGCAGTCAATATCATGTCATCATTTTAAAATTTTATTTGATGTATTGTTACTGAATAATTACCGTACTACTGGTGGTTTAAAGAATATATATTTTGACTATCAATATAATACAGCTGTTGAAAATACTTGCATAGGATGTTTAAGAAGATAGAAATAAAATAGTAAATCATGGTCAGCCAAAATTCTTCGTAAATTTGGAAATTCTTCTTCTTAACGATATATCCTTAAGTTTGCATAAGTACGTAATTTTTATAACTTACTTTTAGATATCATTTAACCCTTTCAGAGCGAAACAATATTTAAAAGTTTGATGTAAAGTGCCGTTTAATTTGAATAAGAGTGTAGAAAAAGTGCCAGCCCTTATTTCAAAAACTCGCAGACGTAAGCCTGCCATTGCCGACCAAAATTTCAACGTTACAGAAAAATAAAATTTCCTGTTAAAAATTAATTTTTATTATACGGTAGATTTTGGGTACTTGACATTTGGTAACTTCACACAAGGAACTTATTACTGTACATAAGATCTAATAAACTTTCTGTACTACAGAAATTAACTCATAAATTATCATACCAGAGCTGTAACCTGTATTGGATATCAAGCCCCTAAATTGCATAAAACGATTAACAGCAATGCACATTATATAGTCTCAATCACATACCTTAATTTAACAGAGGCTATCCAAAATATTGATGTAACTCCTCAAATATACAAAAGAAAAGTAACCAACTGGCTGATTAATTTAGGGAAAGGGCAGTCTGAGGATTTAATTAGTTCTATGTATTCAAACTAATTGCTCTTCCTCTTGTGTCAGCTAAAAAATTTTTTGTTAACATTGTAATCGAAAGTCTGCTTCATCCTTTGCCATTACATGAGATTTTATTTTTATTTTTTTTAATTTAATTTTTATACTAAAATCCTTTTTTTGTATATTTACATTAAGAAATTTGGTTGTATGTTTTTTTGTAAATTTTTGTTTATTTTCTTTATGTAAATTTAGTGTAGATATAAAAAGCTATTATTATAATAGAATAAATAAAATAAACCAACTCATACTCGCGCACAGGCTAGACCTATGCGGGTATTAGGATATAAGATTCATTATACTTGTTTTAAGCAATAATAAATACATAAATAAATAGTGTTCATAAAAAAAATAAATCGTTCTAACACTAAACATTTTTTTTAGTATATTTAAAGTCGCATCGACAGCTTGGTTATTAGCAACTACTGTAGGTTTTGGTACCTTAATGGTGGTTTTAACGTGTTAAAATTTCCAGACCCTAGCTGGGTATTGAACTCGGGACCTTTCACTTTGTAGGCTAGTGCACTAATCAGTACACCACGGAGGTGGTTTCAAAAAACATTATTCCATTAATTTTTGTTTAAAAGTTTTTTTGGAAATGTTCAGTTATCCGGATGTTGACACTTTATGCATGACTTACAGACGTCCAGTAAACCGGATGTTATCACTACGTAAAAAATATCGACGTCCTGTTTTCCGGACATTGGTGCTGAAAGGGATAATTTAATAGGAAAACATATTGAATAAATAATTAATTTTACTAAGAATGGCGAGGCAGACAAAAGACTGGCAGAGATGGCCCATAACGCACACAGTGTCATAAAAGCTCTTCATAGGGAGAGGAATAGAAGAAAATTCGTAGCACAAAACAGGCCTAACAAAATTTTAGTGTTTTAGATAACCAAATTTTAGAGAGTAAGCTCCTACTATACAAGGCCATATTGCAACCACTGACTTATGGACTTACCATGGACTTATGGGTTACCGCTTTGGGGTTCAGCTGCAAAATTGAATCTTGCTATCATCCAACGATTCCAGTCAAAAGTTTTACAGATTATAACAAATGCTCCATGGTATGTGACAAATGATGCACTGCATAAGGACTTTCGTGTCAACACCATGAAAGAAGAAATTACACAGCAAAGTTCAAAATGTCAAGAAAAATTAACAGATCACCCAAATTCTTTGGCGCTCAATTTACTTGATAATAGCAAAGACGTAACATGACTAAAAGAATAAAATTGCTTGACTTTCCATTTAGATATACCGACTAACCTACATTGTAAACAATTGAAGTCCATATTAATCTCTATCAACACCATCTTCTTCCTCTACGGATTCTACTTTATTCATCTTTTATCTAGATTTAGCCCTCATGTTTTAAAAAATTGTAAATAATTTTGTTTTCTTTTGGAAGCAATACCATTGAGTATTGTCTTCATCATGTGAACACTTACATATTATTTACTGATAGTTTTTGTTTTTAAACTGATTGTAAATAAACTCGGATGTTAAAAAAAGAAGATAACCAAACAATACAAAAAAAACATAAACAAATAATTCTCTTATAAAATGATATACGTTTTATTCAATGTATCGCCTAATAAATTAATGTTAAAAAATGAAATAATTAATTTTTACAATTATAAATTATTTATCGCTACTATCACTATCATCAGAATTTTCACTCCCAGAACTTTCTTTCTTTGAAGTCTCATTTGTTTTCTTTAATCTTTTCTGTTTCTTTTTTAATCGTTTTGCTCTTTTTTTAGATGTTCTTTCTTCACATGCCTGTTTATTTTCAAGTATTTTTTGGTGATAAGCCTCTTCTAGTAATTCCTGTAGAAAAAATATAACTTATTAACTAAATAAAATTTATTTAGTTTTTTTATTGCAATACATTAATGTATTACAATGTAAAGATACATAGGAGTGTCGATTATCTGAATGTCAGTCATCAGAATCGTCATTTATCCAAACCACCATCGATGGAAAAACTACATATGAGGCGTTCCGGACCAGAAGGGCGAACTCAACATAGGGTCATTTTTTGTTTTTATTTTATTTGGTATCTTTGGATTACAAACTTTAATGTTATAGGTATATTTTGTTGAGTTCGCCTTTTAAATTATATGAAAAGAGAAGTAGAAAAAATTAGGGAGTTTACTTTGAACGATAGTTGCGCGGACCAGAAGGGCGAACTCAACAGCAAGGCGTTAGTCTTGTCACCTCTGCGCTACTGATTCCACCCCACTTCTACCCTTTCCTCTTACTATCGATATGCATCATACACTCCACACGTGTTTTATATCTGCCCTTGTTTCTCTATTATTAGTCTGTCTTTTGGTGAGTGATTTATGCGTGTATACTCTGTTAGTCTGCTACTGAACATTTAGTCATGGAACGTGATACAGGTGACAATAGGGAAGACGAAGAAGCTGGGTATTCCCGAAAAAGACGATCGAACCCACAAAATTGGAAGAAGAATTTAGCAAAAAAGCAACGGAATACTGGTCAACAGTATGTATCTCGTTGTAACAATAGTGTTGTGGTTTCCAGGAAATTGGTGAGCGTTGTTCTAGCGGCTGCTTCAAAAATGTTGGAGTTAATAATATTACTTCTGTTTTTAATGATTTTGGGCCATTGAAAATTACGATTTGCAAAATGCCTACCTCTACAAACTTCTTCATAGTACTGATTGTAAGAGAAGTTATGTAAAAGGTAGGCCTAGTCGAACTTTGCGAAGAATAAGATATACGATTATTATAGGCACAGTTATCTACGATGTTTGCCGGACAGCGTTTTATGGGATTTATGGGATTAGTAAGAAACGTCCACGTATAGTCTTAGATAAGATAAAAGTTACTGGTAGTGTAGACACTGACCGACGAGGAAAACACGGGGAGTGTAATAAAAATTTATTACAAATAATTAAAACATAAATTTTTGTTGAGTTCGCCCTTCTGGTCCGCAACGCCTCATATTTACTCATGCAGAGGCCTTTACTGCCCTAAAAACTGTAATGCTATGGTGCGGAAAACAGCATGAATTTGGGGCTGCTGAAGCATGGTTACTAAAAGGAATGAGAGATGTTGCTGCCACAAAAATAAGTCCAGTCTTAGTTGAAAAGAAAATTTAAGATTTTTTTAATAATTACTGTATAGTATAAACAAGGTTTGATCAAAAAATGACAAAAATTTTAGTTTTTCTTAAAAAATCTTTATTTATTCATCTATATCAATTTTGTCCCCTTCAAAGTAATCTCCCTTAGATATAATACACTTTGGCTAGAGCTTTTTACAATTTTTGAAGCATTTCTGGAATCACTTTCTGGTATAGCTATCAGTTCCTTTAGTGATTCTGGTTTTATGTCATCAATGGTGGTAAAATGTTGTCCTTTCATGGATCTCTTCAGCTTCGGGAATAGAAAGAAGTCACCAGGTCCATGTCCGGTGAATATGGTGGCTGAGGTAACATAATAGCGTTGTAGTTTGCCAAAAAATTACGGACAAGCAATGAAGTGTGAGTGTGAGCTTTATCATGATGCAATTTCTACAAGTGGTTTTAGCACAATTCTGAACATTTTTGGCGGATTGGTTCACGCAAACCACGCGTAACTCCCGAGAAGTATTCCTTATTGATCAAACCACCACTGTCAGGAATACTCACTTGTACAAGTGTATTGAAAAATATTTCCTAAAGGTTTTACCGAAGTTTACTTTGTTAATTTATTCAGTTTTGAAATTCATTATTTTTCCCTTTATTTTTATGATCTTATTGATTGTATTCTACAATTGCAATAAATTAGTGATTTTTTAAATCAAAGTTTATGTTAGCTTTTATTAACCTGTTCAATTAAAGTTCAAGGCTGGCTCATGCAAGCTTGAATCGCATCCATTAGACTGCTTACACACACAGCTGGCTTGGCGGAGCATAGTCGACCAATACTACTCAAACCGGCGGCCGACAATCAAACACTCAAGTCGACAGTCCTGCTACAAACCTGATAAGTATGTAAAGCAACATTGATGTCAATGGTCGACTATGCCGGGCCGGCAGAGTGTATAAGCAGTCTAAGGTTTTCGCAAAGAAAAGATTGTATACTGTTCTAACAGCCCTTTTATGTTAGAAAAAGAAATTACATCTTAGCCTTAAAGACTAGGTTGTAATATATAGAAAAAATTATCAAACAGAAAATTTATAAAGAGATTTTGGATTAATATAATAACATTATTCCTAATTTGTGTACGTTGCAATCTGTTCAATTTAGAACAATAAGCAACCCCATGACTCAATGAGATGAATATGATGTGTACGGCGTGTAAATGAGGTGTAGTCTTGTACAGACCCAGGCCGACCATTCCTGAGAGAGTATCGTTAATTAAACCCCAACCATCAAAATACACCGGTAACCACTGTCTGTCTAGTATTCAAATCCGTATAAAAGTAACTGCCTTTACTAGGATTTGAACCAGGAACCTTCGTCTCTGAAAATCAGCTTTTAAACAGCTGATTTTGGCGACGACTTTACCTCTAGACTAACCCGGTGGGTCAATATAATAACAAAAAAAAAATTTTAATATAATGACAAACAATAAAAAAATTCTAAATATGTACCTTTTCAGCTTTTTCTTGAATAAATTTCTGTCTTGCGTATTCTTTCCTTCTAAGATGTCTATATACATGAAATTCACCGCTCCCTGCTCCAGCACTAGATCCCATAACATTTCTAACAAATTCAGGCACATGTGGACTCTTCTTTTCTTTTTGTCGCTCAGATATGACCACTAGTTTGTCCTTGAAAATATAAAACAAATTATAGAAGCCTATAATAATACAATTAAAAGGGCCTGGCTACCTAAAAACATACTATAGTTCAGCCGTCCTTAGTTTGCTCCTACCGTCAACAAACCAAAGCCAGCTATGACAGGGTGTACGCTAGAGTCCACGACTTTACGGATGTCGTATTCCTATTAAGTTAACTATTTTTTAAATTATAAGTACTTAAAGTACTTCAAACATCAGTCATGATATGATGTAGGCCTAACCATTTCATTTATAAAAATACTTTTAAAAGTATTTTCTATTTAAATACTTTTAAAAGTATTTTGTTGTTTCTTTTTAAACAGCATGTACACATTTTGATATAGGTAATGTGCATGCTCAGAGACGTCATTATTTGTTTACATTAGGAGCAAACTAAGAGAGGCTGGACTTTACATTATCACAGTTAAATTGATAAGGGTCTATGGTACAAAAACGTGAGATAAATTACAGTACTATAACAGAAATCATAGGACCAATCGCTAAAAACATGTTTTTTGGGATCAGGAGGTCTGAAAATGCGTAGATCCGGTGAAAACACGATTTCGAAAAATCGACATGAAAATAATACTTTCCTTCCTATATATTCATATAGACAAGAGAAAGTAATAAAATAGGTGTTGATCATTATTTTGATTAAATGTTCTGACTTAACTTACTTGGTTCCTCCACGCTACATTTTGTACAAAGGCCTTTATACAGATAAAGCAAATACAGAAGTCCGTCTGGAAAAATAGTTTTTAAGTTACGGTATTTGAAGAAGTTATAAAATATAAACTCAAGAAATAAGATTATGAACAGAAATGGTAAGGACTACATTTATGAAGATATGAACCAGACTTTTGAGGTACTATATCTTTATAATTAATACTCTTTTAAGGAATGGAGACATGTTGATCAGAAATGTGACAAAATCCTGGCTTTTGAACTTTGACTATTTTTCCCTTGCATTAATAGTTGCATGGGCAACAAAGAGAACAAATGAAGTAGTCCTGTGTCTCATGAATAACTAAAGATTGATTTATTAACAATATAAAAACAAGGTGACAATACTTCAGCCATTTTATGCAAGGAGAACAATGTACAGCCTGCTTCAATAGATTATACAGGGTAAAATATCAAGAAAAGGGAAAACCGGGAAGACAAAAAGCCTTATGACTGAATAATTTAAGAGTACAGCATACTTGACTCAAATAATTAGTTGAGTCGTTAACTGATAATAACTTAAAATGTCTTTCATTCAAAAGCTCAGAGTGAATATCTGTAAAAATGTCATACAATCTTTCTATCAATAAAATAATGAATTTTCATCATTCATCCCAATTAAAATCTCAGATATCTCTCCATTTTCTTTTTTACATTGTCATATCTTTATTAAGGAAATTAATCCATTTATGTTCAATGTCTTTGCTTAATTTTATCGTCGTTGCTTAAAGTTTTTGTATTTATAAACTGATTGTAAAAGTAATACACTGTTAAAAATAAATGTTCAATGTAAACAGTTACATAAACAAACACATCCTTCATGCATACATCTAAGTTGTTATCTTTATAAGCTAGGCTAACAACAGTGATATTTTCAAATGAAACAAAATATTAAAAATTGGATTGTTACAAGAGAAAATAGCTCTGCTGCTTCTCTATAAACCTATTTGGAGAAGTAATGTTCAAGGTCAAAGTTGCTATTATGGTAATCAACTACTGTCAGAAGAAGGAAATTCAATAATTAGAGGTTATAAAAGGCAATTAATTAAATTAAAAGCTTACCATTACAGAAACATGACTATTTTTTCAGCTTCTTTAATATTGTAAAAACCTTTTAACTGAATGAACTGTTATAATTTACAGTGGTATACCTCAATTATTAGCCAGAAGGGTTAGATCAGACAAAAGTTACTACTAGTTCACCATGGATCTTTTTTCAACGGGAAAGTTTAAACTTTTGTAAAACTACTTTAAAATGGAATAAAATTATTTTTTTACACAAAAACAATGGCATGACCTTAATATTTACTGGAAACCAGTGCTATTTGGTTACAATTTCTAGACATACTCAAACTGTTGTTTAACTACAGCTGCCCAGCTGGTTTACCAGTTAAATCACAATTTTCTGTCAATAGGCAATAGTTCATTAGGGAGTAAATAATATTACAGATTTTGGTTCTGAAAACTAGAATTGCATGAAAAATGTAAAGTATCTAGGCCTATCTCTAATAAATTAGAAATAATTCTAGATCTAAATTTTACTAGAGAACTTAATAAAACATACTAAATTAAAATTAGAGACGCAATTATAAAACAACCAACAACACTATTGGTACAAAATACTTACCGGATTTTTCATTAATTTCTCCAATTTCATTCTTTGCAATTCGGTTGCATTTCTTGCTACCGTTGGTTTAGTATCATCTGAATTATCGTCGTTCGACATTTTACTTTATGAAAATAATAATATCGTTTTGAAACAAGTATTAAATAAGTGAAAAATAAATAATCAAAATTAACCCTACATAACCTACAAAAAATTATTTCTGTTTAGTAGCCACTGAATACATTAACACTACCATTTTGTTAATTCTGTATTCTGATATTAAATTACAGTCTTCACTTACACTTTTATGTACAGAATTCTTAGTCCACGTTTAATAAAATGTCACAACTGTAAATGCTGCTACTATCTTAACAACTCAATGGTTTTCTGTTTACAATGTACATCAAAAAGTAACCGCTGTTCAGGTGTACCAACACAATTGATACCAAACGGTGGGGGAATCTAATATGCTTTCACCGACATGCTACATACATGTTATTATACTAAAGTTACACAAATTATGTGAATCTACGAGCAACAATCTAAAACATTTAAAACAGATCACACCTCATACTCATATTTTGCGACGTTGTGGGCCGTGAATCTTGGTTTTTATAATATTGCGTTGGATTACTATTCGTGTTGACGTCATAAATGCAGCCTGAATGTGTCGATATTTTACAAGGCCGGATAAAATATTTGATGTCAATTCAAACTCTAGTATGAAAATATTTATAATAAAATGTAAATTATACAAGAGCATTAACTAAGCCAGAAATGTGAAAATTGTTCTACTTAGAAGAAATTGTTTTCACTTGTAATCATTCTTAATAAAATGGCTTCATATTTTAAAATCCAACAGCCGACTTGTTGAAGTTAACAGCCGAAATCTAAGTAGAACATCTGATTCTATTATTGAGGAAAATAACAATTGGGATAGTTAACTATAAACAATATTCCTCACGAAGAATGATTGCTTATCATTAGGTATATTTCAAGCGTTCTGAAAACCAATTACTAAATTGTAAATGGTACTTTCTCTGTGTACACCGCAGCTGTATTACGAAATTCATTCTTCAGAGTACAAAAAAAAATAAGTAGTGTAATAACTTAAAATTTTACTGTTCAATAATTCATCATTTAATTGACAGAACATGGTGGTCCTAGTACTGACAGTCCTGGAACCAGCATGTTCTCAATAAATATGAAGTGTGAATGAATAATTTAACACAACATGTCTTGACATATTTATTACCAACCATTTTACTACAAATTTTTTTTTAACTGTACGCTTTGCTATATTATTTTGATACTGCTGTAGTGTCTATTGTACTTCTTTCCCCCAATCCCTTTTACCATTATGTGTTTGTTACCATCTGCTAAATGCTTTCCTGTCCATTGCCATCTGCATCACTTCTTGCACTGTCCTTCTCTTTCTACTTAGCCATAATGTATTCTTCCCATTCCAGTCTTGGCCAGGCCCTGACATTCACCCCTTTTATCTTACCTCCATCATCATCCTTGATCTCCTTTTTGCCTACCAGCAACACCCTATGGTTTCCCTTTCCATAATCTACATCAGTGGCCTTTGCTGCATTTCAGTTCTCATCAGATATATTTTTAAATTGATTCCTTCATGTCTTTCCTACAACCCTTTTCAATTATTACATGTCTGTGGATGCAATTCAACTATCATATATTTCTAATCGAGGAAGATTTTCAGCCCAATAGTATATCAGTTTCAGGTGGTAAACAACCTCATTTTTGTTTCTATATTAACCTCCCTCTTTCCTGTAATCACTACAATAGGTTGAAGGTGAATCTGTGAAGCTCTCATGACCCAACTGTTTACTTCTTCATCGACTTTTCAGTCACTGGCAGTTATTGAGTGTAGATATTCAAAAGTCATTTAGTAAATTATTTTGGCATAAGATGCAGAAACAGGAGAATTATTGTCAAAAAGAAGTAAAATTATGATTGTAGCCGTGCAGATAGGCTTCTTAAGAATAAGTTATCAGATCTCAAGGTTGGACCATACAAGGAATAAAATAATCTGAGAAAATAGTAGAAAGTCCAAACAGTGAGTTAGATGAAGTAGAAAAATAATACACTGTAGTGGTAGGCGCATCTATGTTGGATAAATGAAGAGAGGTGGCCCAGCTTAAAGTATGCAGTAAAGCAATGATGGAAGATAATAACCAATACAGGCCTGCAGGAGAGTGGATGAATAGAACAGTTTGATATTAGGGATACAAAAAAAAAAGTAATAATAAATGTCTGCCCATAACAGACAGGTGGAGTGTCAAATTATTTACACTCAATCTGTTCGTTGCAGGGCTAAAATAAATAGTTCTGTTTCTTATCTCATGGTCAGCCAATTAACCCTAGAAAGCTAAGGTTATCAAAAAGTTTCATTAAAGCTAATGTATCGTAAAATTTACGACTGACGGTATGTATATAAAAAAAATTGTTTTAGGCGAAAAAACTTATTTTTATTAAATACAAAATTATTAATTATTAATTTTAAAAGTGTATATCTTAAAATAATATTTTATGCTATGAACGGTTTTCAAAGTTCTTCAGCACACTCAACACAGCACTTTGCACAATGCTCTGCACAAATCGGCTTGATGCACGCACGGCAGTACACGGACGTCATTCTCCTCTTGGCTGATGGACATATCTTGCAAATCGTTCTTGCACCTTGTTCAGGATGACCAGCTTGAGGTTTCGGCAATGGTACACCCAATATATCTGCAATTGATTGCCGGAGTTGCCTTCGTAAATTTGGGGTTTCCAAACGTACCCCTAACCACGGTGCCACTAGTTCATGATGAAGTTCTTTTGCAAAATTTCGCCTTGACTTTGGTTTTTGGCCCAGCTTAGCAATGTTGTGGACATAAGTAACGTAAGAATTCACCAATATGATGTTTATCATACCGAAAAACATACAGATTGGCCACCTTCTGGTTTTTCGGCTACACATGTATTCGCTAAGGCTAATGAGTCGTAAAATTTACGAGCGGTATTCAAAAAAACGGACTGAAACACTGCGCTAATTGCAAACGGAAGCACGACTAGACAGGTCAGTATGGTATATGAGTAGACCGTAATGGACGAATCTATTGCTTGCCACTTCAGGGGGAGGGAACGAAAAAACTGATTCGCGCTCGTAGGAAATACGATACATTAGCTTTCTAGGGTTAAATGACTGGACCATTTAAGAACAGAAGAGGTAGAGGTGTAAATGACACTAATCAGAGTAATGAATTTCATTATACAGCCAGACCCTGTGGTGAATGAAGTGAAGGTGTCATTCGCAGAGTGGAGAATATGTCCTTTTCAGAGGGCCCGGCATACTGATAAGCATACTTTTACATTCAGTGAGGAAGGCAATGGTAAACCACCTCACTCCTCGTTTTACTTAGTAAAACCTCTACAGGTTTAAACCAGCTTTTTGGCTGATGACCTAAACAACAACAATAATAAATGTACAAAGTAGCAAAAAATTAATCTAAAGTCTTAACCTCTACCAATACTGATTTATTCAGTAATGAGTAGGCTAATGTTACAATAAAGAAAAGGAACAGAGCCACATAGAAAATAAAACTCAAGTGCAAATTATACATTTAATGGTAATCATTTATAATATAATAATATATAATAATTTGGTTACTGTAACCTACTTCATTTACATCACCATTTTTATATCACATTGAGATAGTAAAAATTTTTAAAAGAGAAAAAATATAATTGATATTATATAAGTAATTTTAATAATAATAATTATGATGAATATAATTATAATTGTATTATATAAAATGATGATAAAATACAGATTAAATTATTTATTATAACAATTTATATTAGTATTTAAATTCTATAATAAATATTAAATTGCTGATAAAAATTTGTTAGTAGGTAGAAATGTAATGATTTGATTGTATAACATAATTTTTTTTAAGTGTAAATTTATTTAAAAAGTTTTATGTATTGGTATAATATAGTTAATCAAATAAAACAATATCATTGACATAATAAAATAGGTTATTCTTCATAAATTTGTTAATTTGACAAATTTATAAGTCACTTGTGTATTCAAATCAGTTAAACTATAGGCTTTTCAGAACTATTTAGTTTCTTAACCCTTTCAATCCCAAATTTTTTAACTTTACACAAACAAATATGTGTACATTGTTTCATACACTTTACTGACATTTAAGTGAAATAAAATCACTTTTAGACCTTCAGGTTTTTTTTGATGGCATGACAAAAAAGTGTGACACATGTCACATTGGGCTTGATGGTATCAAAGTTCCCTACAATATGAATAAGTAAAAATCATGTGCAGGCTTCCTAAACAAAATTCTCTTGCTTAGATTTGTAGCAAAGCATTATTTAAGGCTTAAAAAAGGTTACAATTCAAAAATATTGGTAAAATGGACAAAATCAGTATTTACAGCCTAAAAAATATACTTGTATGTACATTCAACATACTCGAAGAAATGCTACTTTATTTTAGTAAATGAACACGAATATTTAAGACTAAAACTAACTTTAAAAAGAAACTAATGGTCGGATCCGTGGCGTAGTGGTCAGCATTTTACTCTGCAAAACGGAGGTCTCAGGTTCAATTCCTGGCTAGGGTACAGAAAATTATTACACTCCCAAATCAAATAACATCCATCGCTCTTTAATCAAAAGTAGTCGCTAACAATTAAAGTTTTTATGTCTGTCATTTCACTCCAATGTGACTTCTATGCCTTACTGGGTAAGAAAGGGTTAATTGGTGGTATCAAGGTACTGGAATGATAGTTTCTCATGACATGTCCTTGTTTTTAATGGAGGCAATTTTGTAATTGGTCAAAAAGTGTCTTATCAAGCACATGATCTGATAAATCATCTGATGAACATGTTGCTGTGGTGTTACTATTGAAACATTGTTCCTTCTCTCTCATTTTAACAGCCGGCCGCGTTGGCGATGTTGGTAACGTGCTCGCCTCTCATCACGCGGTCTTGGGTTCGAATCCCACTCGGGCATGGCATTTTTTCATACGTTACAAAAATTCATTTTATCCTTCACCGTCTGCATTAGCAGCAATTTGCAAAACAGTCGGACGTTAAACCAAAAAAAAAAAAAAAAAAAAAAAAAAAAAAAAAATCTCATTTTAACAGAACTCTAGGTAAGATTTGTTGTTTAGGTCATCAGCCGAAAGGCTGGTTTGAACCTGTAGAGGTTTTACTAAGTAAATCGAGGAGTAAGGTGGTTTACCATTGCCTTCCTCACTGAGTGGAAAAGTACACTTATCAGCATGCTGGGCCCTCTGAAAAGCACATATTTTCCACTCTGTAAATGACACTTTCAGTTCATTCACCACAGGGTCTGGCTGTATAATGAAATCCATTACTTTCAGAGGAGATAACTCTGATTGAGTGTAAATAATTTGACATTCCACCTGTCTGTTATGGGCAAACTAATTATAAGTATAATATGGAAGCATCTTACCAAAAGAAGGGATAGGCTAGTGGGGCATATCCTAAGACATCCAGGTATTGGGCTATCAAATAATGGAGGGTAATATTGAGGGAGTAAATTGTAGAGGGAGGCAAAGGTTTGAGTATATAAAGCAAATTACAAAAGATGTAGGGTGTTACAGGTATGTAGATATGAAACGACTTGCGCAAGATAGAACAGGTTGGAGAACTGCATCAAACCAGTCGAGAGACTGATGACAAAAAAAAGGTAAGATTCATAGAGTCTGTGCTGTTGAGTCGTGTATTTTTCTGTGGAACTGATTTGTAAGCATGTTTCTGAATATTTTTTAGTACAGTAGAAAATCAAAATTCGAACCATAAGTAACACTGGGACCGTAGATAGTTCGGATTACCAGTTTGTTTGGATTTTTGAACATAACCTAGAAATGCTGATTCATAGTTTTTTTTTGTAATCCCTAATTTGTGTACGTTGCAATCTGTTCAATTCAGAACAATAAGCAACCCCATGACCCAATGAGATGAGGATGATGTGTAAATGAGGTGTAGTCTTGTACAGACTCAGGTCGACCATTCCTGAAAGAGTATGGTTAATTGAACCCCAACCATCAAAGTACACCAGTAACCACTGTCTAGCATTCAAATCCATATAAAAGTAACTACCTTTACTAGGATTTGAACCAGGAACTTTCATCTCCGAAAATCAGCTGTTAAACAGCTGATTTTGGCGACGACTTAACCTCTAGACCAACCCAGTGGGTTGATTCATAGTTAAGCATTTTAAAAAGGTTGCAATAAATAAAAACAAATACTTCTATGTACTTACATATATTAAGTTGCTTTTAATGAACAAATATATAGGTCTATATAAGGTAATTTTAAGGGTGGATGAGCTCTGAGCGTATGCATTGCCCCCTACCCACTTTATAGCTAGCCAATCACTTGCCAGCAACATTGCCAATACTTGCTCTCATAGCTCTGTTATATATTTCGTCAGCCATTTTTTTTTTTGGTGTTTCAATAACAATTATAACCTATGAACATACAACCAGCTGATTAAATTATAAAGTATTGCATGTTAACACGCTCTATAATCGATATGTTCAGTACAAGATGCAAGACACGAGTGAACTACTGCAGCTCAGTATACGCATACACATGTAATGTTTGTCAGGCTGAAACATTCGTACATCTGACAACGCTGGCAAACGTTCTGCTTGGTCTAATTACGTGAAACAACAGAGCTCATCAACCGTAAAAAGCATTATAGTCTGTAATAATGTAGAGTTAGAGATGTATTGTACTTAACTTTCACCAAAAAAATTATGAATTTAAATAATAAAACTACAGTATGTACTTTGCAGTAGGTGCAGTATGTACTGCAAATTAAATTGTAAATGAGCAAAACACTATGTACGGTTAAATTTATGTTGTACAGTGTAAACGATGCTTTAATTTTGTTCTCACGCAAATTAAAATAACAAAAAAATCCTCAGATGGCATTTGGATTATTGACACTATGATATATTTAAGAAAATATTTTCTGCAATTCCAAATGCAGATGAATTGGTATTTAGTATCAGTTACAAAAGCTAACCTGAAAATGCCTGTCTGTGGAAAAGTAGACAAGTAGAAATGGTAGATAGTTAGATCGATTGGAACCAAATTGAGCAGTGGAATATGCACACTGGTTTATTCTTTCCGTGTTAATGATCCATATCATTAGAAAGAACCATTCCTGTTATTGATGTTTATAAGCCAAAAGGCTGGTTTGAACCTCTTGAGTCTTTACTAAGTAAAACGAGGAGTGAAATGGTTTACAATTGCCTTCCTCACTGAGTGGAAAAATATGCTTATCAGCACGCCCAGCCCTCCAAAACTCATCTACTTTCCTCCTTACAAATGACACCTTCACTTCATTCACCACAGGGTCTGGCTGTGTAATGAAATTTATTACACTCAGAGGAAATAATCTGACTAGCGTCTTTTACACCTCTACCTCTTCTATTCTTAAATACTTCAGTCATATAACTGGCTGACCATGAGATAAGAAATTAATTTTTGTAGCCCTGTAATTAGCTGATCGAGGGAAAATAATTTAACACTCCACTTGCCTGTTATGGGCATAATGATCCATATCATTAGAAATAACCATTCCAATACTCACACTATTGAAGAAGCAAAATATTTCAGAAAAGCTTACAGTTTTACCTAACCAAATGCATGTGAATTACTTGTCAAATTAATATGTTTTATTTTTATTTTGATATCTTATTGTATAAATTGAAATCACAAAATATTTTTTTATAAACATCACCAATAAGTCTATTACAGATTTTGTGATATGTTACAGAGAGCTCATAACATTAGTATACCAAAGTGTAATGAACAATAAAAATATTATTTTCAAAAATAGACTACAACAGCTTTTCTGTGAATATTGTAATAGTGAAAGGTTGCAAGAAAAATCTGGTGTGAAACACTCACACAACTTTCTCTTGCCAATGCAAATAATTAATAATAAACCTAACATTATTAATAAAATATTAGAAATAAACAAAAACTAACCTCAAAAACATAACCTTATTTTAATCATGAGTGAATGACGCAAAATGACAATCGAACTCAGTTTGGCTTAAAAATACGGAAAATCACGCTTTCACGCTAAACTAGGCTCTGTAGAGAAAAATGCTCTAAACAAAAGTTGTAGACCTTTTAATTTTCTATAAATTTAATTATATACACTTTTGTCGTAAAATGCATACTAAGACCGAAATGTTAAAAAAATCGATTTTTCTCACGTTTTCGTGAGAAAAAAAACAGAAAATCGCTAATTACCGCTAAACTAAGCGTTATACAAAAAATTGTTTGAAATAAAAGTTGTAGAATTTTACATTTTCTACAACTTTTATTATATAATGTTTTGCGCTAAAATGCATATTAAAGCCGCAATCTTAAAAAGAAAATGTTTTTACGTAAAAACAGTCTCAAGCAGAATTTCAGCAAACATGGCGCCTACCCTATCTTGTAGAGAATAAAAAATTGAGTAAAATAGGCGATTTTAAAAAAAATCGTAGGACCAGTTTTTGAGAAAATCGCAAAAAACTGAAAAATTATACGAATAAACTACTACTTCCGGTTGACAGATTTTGATGAAAATGTTTGTGTCGGGTCCGGTAGTGATATGTAACTTAAGTTTCAAGTTTCACGTTCGTACGATGTTCCCTTCTTGAGATATTCTGTTCACACACACGCACGCACGCACGCGCGCGCACACGCACACACACACACACACACACACACAGACCAATCGCTAAAAACATGTTTTTTGGGTTCAGGGGGTCTGAAAACGTATAGATCCGGTGAAAACTCGATTTCAAAAAATCGACATGAAAACAATACTTTCCTTCCTATATATTCATATAGGCAAGAGAAAGTAAAAATACTATACATTCTTCAATCTTCTAATAATCGTGAACTCAAAAATAATTAGATATTATTTCTGTAGAATAAATATTCAATTGTTTTTATGTAGATTTTTCCAAATCGAGTTTTCAGGCCCCCCGAATCTAAATCACTAAAACGAAGTTTGTAGCGATTAGTCAGTATGCGAACAAAATATTAAGAACGCATAGCGTCCAAAGTTGAAACTTAAGTTAAGTACCACTACAGGACCCGACATGAATATTTTCATCAAAATTGGTCGACTGGAAGTAGTAGTTTATTCGTTCAATTTTTCACTTTTTTGCGATTTTTTTCAAACAGCTCCTACATTTTTTTAAAAAATAGCCTCACCTACTCAATTTGTTTATACTCTACAAGATAGGGTAAGCACGATGTCTGCTGAAATTCTTGGGGGGGCCAGTGCTTTCATGGTAAAAATATTTTTTAAGATTGTGGCCTTTATACCCATTCTAGAGCAAAAGTATAGGCTTATACAATCAAAGTTGTAAAACCCTACAACTTTTATTTTAAAAACATTTTTTGTACAATGCTAGTTTAGCATCACTTATTAGTGATTTTTTTTTGTATTTTGCTCATAAAAATCGGTAAAAATGGGATTTTTAATACTGTGGCTTTAGTTAGTATTTTATGAAAAAGTGTATATAATTAAAGTAATAAACAATTAACAAATCTACAACTTATATTTTAACCATTTTCTTCTACAGAAATTTAATTGTTTAGCGTCAATTAGTGATTTACCGTTTGTAAGTTGAACAGAGGTTGATTTTAATTTTGTCATTCGCACATGATTAAAATTCAGTTATGTTTATAATTTTAAATTTGGCAAGAGAAAGTCGTGTGAGTGTTTCATTACAGATTTTTTTGGCCTATAATAATTGTACTTCCATTTGCAGAACTAAATTTAAAAAAAAGAAAACGAATGGTCATCTATAATGGAATGTTATAATTATATTTTCTTTTCCTTATAAGTGTGGTAACTACATAAAATTTTCTTTCCAACCCTTTGTTCTTCACTAACAAATGCTATTAAACAACCAATTTGTGATGTTAGGTTAGGTTATTTGAAAGGATGAAATTATTGAAAACTGTTGTATTGACATAATAGAAAAATAGAAAATTGTAGATATGGTTATGATAAGACACATAGACATCATTTAGATATAACTGTATGAACAGAAATTTATAAATTTATGATAAATCAGCGGTTATGATTATTAAATTTTTCAAAAAATTGATAAAAGTGAGAATTACAAGGAAAGAACAATAATATCTAATGTTGAGCTTAGGATAAGAAGAATGTTAAATAGAATATGACTATTATAACATTATGAACTACTATTTTTAAAAAATATTAAATTTGAAATAGTAAATTTTATTTAATAATTTTTAAAATGCTAAATACAATATTATCTTAAATATTAATAAATTACATGGAGTTTACTTTACCAGTTTCTAAAGAAATTGTAAGATTGTATGAACTAAGAGAACAATTTTTTAATGGTTCGTCTAATGATTTAGCGAAGGATAGATTTACAATTTTAGAGACAAACTGTTAAAGTAGAGAGTTAAGGAACCAGTATTAATATTGTAGTGTTTTAAAAACATGTTATATTTTACAAGAAAACTTCTGCGCAGCTGAGAGAAACCTTCTTGAAATACTATTGAAGCTTTCATTGCTGATTTTTCAAATATGAAGCAACATTTCAAACACTCTTTGTGCCTTTAAATCTGTCCATAATGATTTTGCACGAAAATGGGAATAGTTGTGAAAAACAATATCATAGCCAAAAATAGTGCTTTATTGAAAGCACTGTAATTGGCAAAAGTTTACTGTTTTACCGTATTACTAGTGGTTTAAAAAAATAGTTAATATATTAAATATATATATTTAGTTTAAGCATGGATTAATTTTTGACATTAGATTTATGACTAGACTTTGCTCATAACGATTTTTAATAATTATTTTTAATTTTTTTTTTATTCCTAATGTGTGTACATTGTGTTTTGTTCAGTTCTGAACAATAAGCAATCCTATGACCCAATGAGATGAGGATGATGTGTATGACATGTAAATGAGGTGTAGTCTTGTACAGGCCCGGGCCGAACATTCCTGAGAGAGTATGGTTAATTGAAACCCAACCATCAAAGTACAACGAAAACCACTGTCTAGTATTCAAGTCCGTATAAAAGCAACTACGTTTACTAGGATTTGAACCAGGGCCTTTAGTCTCCGAAGTCAGCTGTTAAAACAGCTGACTCGTGGTGACAACTTTACCATTAGAAAAAACTGGTTGGGTTTAAATATTTAAGACAAAAATATTTTTGTAAAATACCAAAAAATTATTTCCAAAACAAAATAGTTTTCAAAAATTAAAAAAGATTAGCTGTGGTATATTTGAGGCAAAAAATTTAGGAACAATACTGGTATATGTACTATGAATAAATATTTAAAATTCATTCAATAGTATCTAATCAATTTAAATGCACATAGTTTCAAATATTGCTTCAAATCTGTTCATCTTCGTACCAATATCTGTCTTTTGTATAGGTTAGAGTACAACCTAAATAAATGAAAGCAGACATTTGCTTCAACACAGAATCTCTAACCAATATCTTGGAAAGGATTACTTTTTTTTTGTGGATGTCCAAAAACTAAATTTGCTACATATTTCTTACACCTGAAACATAGAATAATGTTGTCCTCATAACTAACTAAAATTTTACACATAAATTAATGCACGTTTTTTACAATCTTACAAAATTTTAGAAACATTTTAAATGTAAATATATAAAATATATTTTTGATAGATAACTCTTAATTATAGAAATTCAAAGTAGAATAAATACTTATACCTATATTATGAATTTTTTAAATTTAATTTTTAAAAAACCATCAAATTTTTTAAAATTATTATTAATATTTACAATATTTATATATACAAATGACTCTTATTCTCTCAAGCCCAAATATCTTCTTTTATATAATATCTACTAAGAAATTTTGTGCATAGTTTTCAATTATAATAAACATGATTAAAAAATATTTACAATTGTAATAAATAGCATATAAAATATTCAAACACAGTTTTAATTCTTTTATAATTCATTTATACAATAAAAAATTGATTTTTGTGGTTAAATGGAAAAAACAATAAAAAATCTTATACATTAAAAAATAAAATATTTTTTGAAATTTCTTTATTAAGCAATATTTACAATTTTTTTAAATTGCATTTTTTAAGTATTAGTAAATATATAAATAATTTTCTTGGAAGTTAAAAATGAAAAATGAAATATTTACACAATTCAGACTTCACAAAATTTCAAAACAGTATACAAATTGTAAACTTATTATCAGACATTGAATTACTTGTCCAAATTTAATGGTTAAATAATAAATCAATTTGTTTGTTCAGGTCTTGTTCTTTAAGCATTAATAACAGGAGCAATTACAGTCAAAAATATGGTGTATTTAATAATATTCTAAAGTAATATGAAGCAGTTTCTAGATTATTTAAAAATTCACTGAATTAACATTTTAATGGAGAGGTATAATCAAGTCAAAAAATTAAATTTAATGCTTCAGAATTTCCTGAGTTCAAACAAGTACTTACTTTTAACCTACAATGACTAAAAATTAATGAAAAGTTATTTTTGAATTGGGATGTTGTAAAAATCAAAATTTTATGGAAAAAATTCAGCTAAAATACTAAGAAAGTTGGTGGTTTTTGACAGAAAACTTGAAAGGAAAAGAAAGCTCCAGTTGAAAGAAGAGTATATAATAGGTGGCAGTTTTTAAAATTGTCATCTATCGTTTTCCTAAGTCCGTCCATCACACTCAGATGTCAGAAACTACGAAAGATAGCAACAAATGGTATTCGGAATCGTAATCTACAGAAAAAGTTAATGGGCTTAAATTGGGTTTTAAGTTCCAATTTTGATCGAAAGTGGCCCAAAACTGGAAGTCAAAAAAATCAGTCTTAAACTATAGGAGATAGCAATAAAATGGTTTACGGATTCATAACCTACAATAAAAGTTAGTGGGCCTTAATTGGGTTTGAAGTTCCAATTTCGACCGGAAGTGGCCCAAAACCGGAAGTCAAGAAATCAAAGTCAGAAGCTATAAGAGATAGCAATAAAATGGTTTTTAGATTTGTAATTTACAAAAAAAGTTAATGGGCCTGGATTGGATTTGAAGTTTGGTTTTGACTGGAAGCCAAGAAATCCAAATCGCAATTTGGAAACAAAAATAGTGTCATTCTATTCCTCTTAAAGAGTAGACACAGAAATCACTAATCGTTTTTGTCATAAGTCAAAGGTAAGCCTTTTTAAAAACTGGCGTCAGTCATGAGACAAATTGTCTCAGTTTTGGTTGTAATTTTTAATGATAATAAGGTTTTAATTTTTGGTTTTAGTTTCTTTGGTTTATATCTGACTGTTATGAAAATTAAGGCTAATTAAGACGGTGTGTTAGATGAAAATGAGTGATGAAAACATTCCAGACATGACTGGGAATCAAATTTCAGATCCCTGGTAAACAAGTCAGTTGTGCTGACCACTACACCAATCATGTAGAAGGCCATACAGGCTGTATATTTGTAGAACGGACAGTTCTAATTTTCTGGGTATGACAGACAACATATTTACATGCCAACCATTTTAATTGTAATAGCTTGTGTATTTATCCAGTTATAGGCAATCCAGAGGAACACCATTTCACCCTTTTCCTCTAATATTAGAGGTTGCAACACTTTTTACATAGTAATTGTAAGAAAAGAACTGTAATTTTTTTCAAATTATTGTAAAAAATTATATAAAATTTTCATTTTTTGACATGAATACCCCTTCAAGAAATTAAAAAAACTTGTGACGAGTAAGAAAACATTATAGGAGCCATCCAAATAGATACCCGTGGTTTGGTGGTACAATTTTTTTTACTTTCAAAACAAAGCAACACCAAAGAAAATAGTTTTTCATACTAATTGACTATTAATGAGGTCTATTAGTCTAGTATTCAGATATTTCAGTGGAATACGAAGATAGTTAAACTTTTACTTTAGAGTAAAATGGTATCCCGCAGATACTAAACTCAGTTTGTTAGCAAGGTTATTAAAAAATATATATATCTGTCATAAATTTTACATTATTTTTTTCTGAATTAGGTTGAAAAAATTAGCAATGAAATAATTTTTTTTATCCCCAACGTGTGTACTGCCCGTCCCCAAGCTTTGTGCAGATGCGGGATGAAGGGGAAAGACAAAGTACCAGACAGCTGTTACGTCATAACACTGTACTAATCATCTCATTGCTCTTTGCTGGGCAGTAGGCTGCTTAGTGCGTGACATATGTGGGTGTTGTTTTGACTATTCGCTGTAGATGGCGACACAGAATATATGAAGTTTGGATAGTACCCTTGACTACTACAAACATAATACAAGTAAAACGTTACTACTACTAAGGCAATCTCTCACAGTAGTAGTGACGTAATGCATACCTCTCAGCTGCACAAAGCTTGGGGACGGGCAGTACGTTGCAATCTGTTCAGTTCAGAACAATAAGCAACCCCATGACCCAATGAGACGAAGATGATTTGTAAATGAGGTGTAGTCTTATATAGACCCAGGCCGACCATTCCTGTGAGAGTATCGTTAATTGAGCCCCAACCATCAAAGTACACTGGTAACCACTGTTTAGTATTCAAGTCCGTATAAAAGTTACTATGTTTACTAGTATTTGAACCATGAACTTTCGCAGATTTTTAAAAAAACGGAGGAGAAATATGTTACCATAGAAAAAAAAGTATCTGAATTTGGAGTACGGATATTAAAGGAATATAAATTATGTTCGGCGCCTCCGTAGTGGTAGCGCGCTAGCCTTCCACACAAAGGTCTCGGGTTCGATTCCTAACCAGGGTCTGAAAATTTTCACCCACCGTTACATATCCCACTGTTGTCGCTAATGACCGAGCTGTTGATGGGACTTAAAAAATAAATAAATTACGTTCATAATAAATATTTTCCCACCGATGTTCTTTACATTGTTTTCTTACTACATAACTGAGAATCAATGTTACTTAACTTAAAAACATTTTTTACGAAAATTTATTATATTTTTAATAAAAGCAACGAAACCAAAATACTTTATTTATAAACAAAAACCAATAAAAAATATCTTTTAAAACCTCTTTCTATTTACCACCCTAATCCTGAGGAAATAACAAAACAACAACAACAACTTATAAAATGCACAAGAATTCTAAAAAGAAAATTGTATAATTGGTCCTTTCAAAAAGTTTCTTTACTTAACAACATAAAATTTTATTTTGATAAACAACATTATTAAAATTAATAAAAAATGTTAAATAACAATACATTAATTTAATATTATTATTATAAATATTCATATATCTTTTATAAAAAATAACATTTTAAATACAATTTATTTACAATTAAACTGAAATTTATTTACAACAATAACAACAACAATTACAAAGAATTTACAATTACAAGATTACAATATTTAAATAAAAGAATTATAATTATTTATAATAAAACTACTTTATTGTTTTCACTACTATATATTTTATTTATTTAAATAAATGATTATATATTACAATAAATTTATTATATAACAGGATATATTATTATTGTTCAAACATATTGAAAACTTTTATTTTTAAAAATTGAAAGAAAAAATATCACGGTACAAAAAAATACAATATACAATTTAATCAAAAACTATTATTTGCCCACAAATTTTCTATAAACATGAATTAATTTTGAACCTTACTTTACTCTGAACTGAAACTAACCTAACCTAACAATCTTAATTGCTAAGGATAATTTCCTGGAACTCTATACTATCGAGTAAAAACAATTAATAAAATGATTGTTCAAAATCAATCCGTGTCTATGAAAACAAATTGTGGTTAATACAGGATTTTGTCTAACATATTTTTTTACCATATCTGTCTACACAATTTTAAATAAATAAATTTTAAAATAGTAAACTCTCAATAAACTACCAGCTAATTAAAACTCGTTCAAGCAAGTTATTAGATCCAGTGATCTTTTGATAATAATTGTGAGAACATTCAGTTTGGAAGGACTTGTTAAAATTAAAGCAGATTTAAAAAAAAGTGTGTTCAAGGACTACATTTAAAAAAAATTGCTTAATTTAATAGTGGAGTGGTGTAATGACATAAATTTCCTCTTAAATTTAAGGTAATTACAATAGAGAACTTCAGGTCTACCTATGAAATTTACTTACAGCCCTATACACATGTCTTTTTACTTACTTTTTTTGTTTTTTTAGCTTTTATTTGTTATCAGGAACTGTAAATTATTGACAACTACCCAATTTAATCGCTGCTTTTGGCTGTATTATTTTGACGTGGATTAGGCGAGAGTTTTGAACAGGGTAAGCCAGAAGAGTTTGTTAACAGATGGCTGGTCCTCATACAAAGTCGCTTGCCCAATCGGTGGTACTTAACGTATAATAGTGACTTTCTACCAGCTAACTGACTGGGCTGGCCTTCGGGCCAGCCCAGTTTTTACTTACTGAAGTTAAATATCTTCCGAGTTCCAGGGAAAACAAGATAAGTTTCATAATGGTCAGAATAAGATAAGTCAGTTTTCTGAAAGTGAAATTTTTTTCTGTAATTGTGAAATTTTTCTGATATTGTGAAATTCCAAAAGTAAAAGATGGTGCTTGTTTTCCTGCACCGATTGGAACGATCAGAACTGGGAAAAGTTTCTGCCAAAAATTATCAGTAAGATCCAGATTTCAAGATGTGCCCTTCATGTGTTAGCCTAGGATAGTTGGAACATCGTCCTACTGAACTGAAAAGGACAGTTCTAAGGCTTACAACCGTATTTCTAAATTCAGGTAGAGTATTCTATCCCACCTATGTTACTTTGAAGTAACTTTAGTATGCACGAGGTAATGTCTCTTAGATAGAACTGCCTCACATGGTAACCTCTCAAATAAGAATCCACCATTGCTTCCCATGATACAGACAGTTTACTCGATTCTGAGAAGCCTGTACCAACATGCACCAAGGAATAGAAGCCTTCTGGAAAACCGAAAAAAGAGGTGACAAAAATTAACACTGGATAGACAGAAGAAAGGAGAATAGCCAACAGTAAATGATAACTAAATGTGGGCTCCAATAACAGCTTCCACAAATGTTTTAAGTTCTTATTTATTTTTCTTCGTTTAACATCCGACTGTTCTGCAATTAATGCTAATGCAAACGGTAAGAGATGAAATGATTTTTTGTAACGTATGAAAATATGCCGTGCCTTATTGGGATTCGAACCCAAGACCACATGATGAGATCTTATGTGGTCTGCAATGGCCATAAACAAATAATAATTTAAGTTTTTGTATGAAGACCAAATGAAAATGAATAAAATTAAAGAATAAAAGTTTTTTCATTCTCCTGGAAAATTAACTTTGTTAACTGGTTCTTTTTTCGTAGCACCCTAGAAAAATTGAATTGTACATAAAATTTCCAAATTTTGAAAATTGCAACTGTAAATAAACCTATTTTCTAAATACAGTACGATACTGGTTATCCAACCTTCGCTCATCTGACATTCAGATTATCCGACGTGACTGATTGTGACGAATATGAATTGATAAGCGAAGGCACAATATTAGCCTACGTTGAAAAATAATAAACAATGCCATCTGACATAATAGTGATGGGCACTGCCTTGATATTGCCACCAAAATAACGGAACATGTCTTTAACGTAAACATCACGTAAACAATCATCTACAATAGAGTTTTTCCAAACGTAGTAAATCTTTTCATAAGTACCCCTACTGCTGAACATTTTTTGTATCTTATAACGATAAATTCGTTAAAAACCAGTATTCTTTATATTTTACTTATCACGCCTGATCTTCAAAAAAATTGTTTATATTGTTTAAGTACTAACTTTAAATTGTTATTTTCACGACTTCAAATTATTTATTGTAATTTTTGGAAAAATTATATTTTGTTTCATTAAATTTATTTCTTAAATCAAACAAGTGTACTATTTATTTAAATTTCTTGTGGTTGCAGATTATCCAACATTTTGCTTATCTGACCATTTTCTGGTTCTGTTTGTGTTGGAAAATTGAGACTACTGTTATTAAAATTTCTCCACCTGATTCAACTGGTCCCAGTTCAATCAAATCCCGATTAGAAAGAGTTTATTATATACAAAAATTAATAAATTTACAGAAAAATCTGATAGATTTATGAACAATAATAATATAATAATTGGTTCCAAATATTATTTTAAAATATTACTAAGATATTAAATACAATATAAATATAAAATCATTACACACACAATATTTTAAAAAGTGATTCGTAATCAATTTACAGTTATTTATATATATATTTATAGTAACTTATAAATAAAACCTTAAATATATTTAAGAATTGGGGAAAAATTAAAATATATATGCGAAATTATTTATGCAGAAGTCTAAGGTTAGTGAATCCCTTTTTATAATAACTATTATAAATTCTACTTGATAAATCCCGTGTTTGTGGAAACTAATCCCATTGTTATATAATAATATGCTTTACGAAGATAGAGAGTTAGTATTTGATATACCAGGTGTTCCACAAAGAGGTTGCTATTTTGAAATTAATATACCAGATGTATTGCATACTCTACAGTTATAATAAATAGATATGTAAAAAAATACTCTCGTAAATATGTAAAAAAGTACAAAACAGAATCGCAGAATAAGAAAATAATATCAAAAATTAACAATAATTTTGAGGATAAAACCACTTATATTTTTACAACAGGATTCAGATAGAAGAAAAAACAGCTGTTTTGCCATTCTAAATCGATCAGCGTAGCTATTGATGGACATCAGTTTGAAAAAAGGTTAAAGAAACAAATTGTGTCCATTAATATTTTATTACTTAAGTAACATTATAACAAATTACCAATTTGAAATGGTTATGCAAATAAAATTTCTTTCCACTATTTTTTTTTTTTTTTTTGATTAATCATAAGCATATGAAACTCGAGGGTACTTTTTTACGTATCTATTTATTATAACCACAAAGTTTCCAGTCTGTAGAGTGCACAATACGTTCGGATATTAATTCAAAACTAGCAACCTCTTCGTGGGACAACTGATATATGATTTGAAATTAATATCATATATCAGCGATATTTAAATATATTGCTAATAATATATAGAAATGATATCAAGATTTCATTGAATAACTATTGTCTTTCTGAACTAACGATTACAATCCTATGTAAAACAACATACTGAGATGTTTTACGCGTCGATTGAAAACTCTAAACTTCTTTAATTGTCCATATTTTTACTACCAAATATTTTTTCACTACTATCGTTAATATAAGTTTGCACTTTAGGAATAGTAGCTACAAATAATTCTCATTGGTTTAAAAATGAGCGAATTGAGTGTTGTATAAAGTCAGCAGCCAATATGAACGGGCTGCTTTTCTTCCTTAGCTAAGGATTCGATTGCGAAGCCATTCTGATTCGTGCGGATTCACGGGATCGGTTGTGTACTTCGGCTGTTCGTAATGTGATACCGAATATATCTTCATGGTATCTGTTCTCATCCTGTAATAAGAAATGGAAGAAGAAATTAGTAATAAATAGAATTACAATCAGATGTCATACTTAAATGTTATGACTGATAGATATCATGGAGTACAGAAATACTAATCTACTTCTTATCTTGTCAAGCCTATCCGTTTTGAATGCTAGTGATCATCATGGCTATTTTGACCTTATTAGTTGTAATCTGGTACAATTTTGTGAAGCTCTTACCGAACCAGGTCCTCAAAGTGGTGAGTCAGGAAATTCTTCTTCTACCAAAATTTATTTACTACTAATTTATTCTAATCTACTACTATAGTTTTTCGAGTTGTGTGTTTGGCTTTGGTTTTAACGAGGGGTAAAGGGGGGAAATCATCAGTGCGCATGCATGACTGCTTTGGTATCAGTTCGCCACCACAACGTAAACTATGCTTAGAGAATATACAGTATATCGTGGAACCTTTCGTACGTTAACTGTACGAATATAACTGTTTGTTACCGTACACAAAAATGTCAGTTTCTCGAAAACAGGGTTGAACTGTTCACAGTGCTGAACGAAATCTAATATGGAATGTAATAAAATGAGGACATAAGAACGGAACTGGATGTTTACAACCTGAATGGGAAGATTGCAGAATATTGTAATCGATGGAGGGAGTACGTAGAGAAAATACCTGATGAAATGATCTCTCTCAGTGTTTTGCAATACGCACCGGTGGGAAGGAGAGATGTTGGGAGGCCATGCAAAAGATGGCAATAATTCAGTAGTTTGTCGTGGTTGTGAGTCGGAACCTAATCCTTGATAGTGAGAAGAAGAAGAAGAAGAAGATAGAATGCTGTGAAGTTGAAACTGAACAAAAATACCTTTCCATGTCTTGTAACAAAAAACCATGAGCGAGTGGCTAACTACTGTGATGATTTTTTCCACAATTCAAAATATAAAGAAGGACATCAAAGACAGTGAAGAAGATAATTCTTCATCAACAGTTTTATTGACACCTGGTAATAAAAGGAAACGGTTATATTAATAAGAAAGTCATGTCGACATGTGAAATGTTATTACCGGTTTTGAAAAAAAGGCTAAATTTTAGTTGAAAACTTTGTACGTTAAAAAACATGTTAAAGAAAATGGGGTTAACGTGGAAAACGTGTCGGTCACAACGAAGTATATTAATTGAAAGGCAAAATGTGGTTAACTTACGGTGCAATTGCACGGTAGTAAAATATAGTGTCTCACTGTTGATGTTAACAGCACTGTCAGCTTTCTCTTCCCTTCCTCACAGCCCATACATACAAAAAAGGCATTCTCGTGACTCACTATCTATAAGATATAATTTTGGTAGCAATGAGTTCATAAAAATTCTTATTTTTGCCTTCTGTGCAGTAGTATAACCTTCCCATATCATGTCCCAAAAACTTTGTCTTGTCATAAACATAGTACAAGGTGATTAACAAAGAAATGAAAATGTTTTGGGAGACAAATCTACATTGAAAAATAAAAAAAAATTCAAAAAAACAGGTCTGGAAATGCTTCGTTAGCATGTTCTGGCTGGCCTAAGATTTTACTTGGATTTCCGCTCATTTTGTGAAATAAGTTCATAATTAAATTTTCAGGGCATTAATTAAGTCAAAAATGGTGGTTTCTTATGATTTTTTTCCCGAGAAAGTGAATAAAAACAGGTCCCAGAATCATATTCTTTAAAGATATTTTAATACATTGATAGTACTAATCTTCCAATATAAAAATTAATGCATTTTCAGCCACGGTTCGGATATTTTGATGTTAATAAAATTTATTTTTATTTTTTAGTTGACTTTCTACATCAATTTTCTCAAAATTATATTTTCTACAAGTTTTTTTAGAACTATTATGTGTTTGTTACTCATTTAACTTAGTAATTATTGTAATAAAACATAAAAACCAAGGAATTATTTTACCCTATTTACAATTTGGACCATGTTTGAATTACTGATGTATTTCATTTTTTCAAAAGTGTAGCAAAACCATGGTAACACTGACAAAGACTTACTAGACCGACAAATCTGTAATTATGCCACTACAATGTTTTTAGCAAAAATGTTTGTTGGTTCACTACCTTAAAATTGCTTCAAATATTATGTAAACTTATTACAATGCAACACTGGAAATACAAGGAAGCTCACAAAAACCTGATTTATCTTATTTCTATTTAGTACCTGTACTCATATATTCTAACCTTATTTCCATTTAAACTATCTAATCCATAAAGGAAAACCATTGGTTGAACCAATCACAGTAAAGAATAGATATGACGTCAACTTATTGTGTAACCAGCCAAAATCGGTCCCTTTTAAACACTATTTTTTTATTGTTAAAATGTTATCTGAACTATTTTTCAAACAAACAGCAATATACATTATAGAAGCTTTTAAAACAAAATATAGCACAATATTTATCTGCGATAAAAAATAAAATATTTAAAATGAAAGTAGAATTTTATAAATGAATCTAAAGAAACTTACGCGTAACTGTCGTATATAAGTTTCAACCTGATGGTCAGACATGCTACCTTCATCTTGAAGAATTTGCCTCAATGTTTGATAAACATGTTCAGCCATGGTAACATCACCACACACATAAAAATGACCAGATTCTTTTACAATCTGTCTGTATAATGAACGTGCTTCAGCCTTCATTACATCTTGGACATACGTCTGTAACAAGAAACAAACCCATAACTTACCTATTTCATCAAAACACAAAAAATAATATTTCAATATTCACACACATTTTGTGTGCTTTAATATTTATATTTCCTAAGCCTTTTTGTTTTCAGATAACACAAATATAAAAAAAGCCTGGCACACAGGAGCTGTATAAACCAAACAGATTTCCTTAGGGCAAAATTTTTGTTTATTCAACAGTCTGGTCAGTAGTAATTACGGAGGGGTACAAAACCGAATCAAAGGTTTTTGATGTGCAAAAATTTTGCAGTCCAAGTCATGATTCAAACCTAGGATCTTTTGATTTACAGCTCAGCATAATTTAATCGACAAACCACCACATCAGAAGGTGACTAATAGAGAAATTTGTGAGTCATCTCTCAACCATGTTTTCACTTCTAATATGAGTTTATTTTTATTTGAAAATTTTCACAATTTAGAAAATCATAAAAATCTTCATTCCCTTGAGCCACCCACAAAAATACCATAGAATATAAAATGAAAAAAGCAACAATTTCTACAACGTAGGTACGTATGTAATATTTTTGTTAAGAGTAATGTTAACAAAAATTTTTACAACGTATGTTTTGGTTTCTATACACACCACCTCTCCTCATGGATGAACTTATTATTAATTATTGAATGTATCCTTTCTTTTTCCAAGGGAAACCGAAATTCTCACTTTGGATGAGATCGTATGTAATTACAGCGATAAGAGTGTTAACAGATAAAAATACTCGTACACATATATGAATTTAAATGGACCTAATTTTTGGCATCTCTGATGTAGGTTCAATGAAAATTCGAAAGAATTTTTCAAAAATCACATCACAGCAGTGACCTCAATAGTCAATTTCCTGTAGGAATTTTACCAAAAGAAAATTCCTTTCATGAGACGATGCGCCTCATGGCTGGTGGGAATTTTTTCTAAAGAAAATATTAAAAAAAAAATAAGCAAAAACCATTCGTGATTTCTGTATCTACTCTTTAAGAGGAATCGAATGACACTATTTTTGTTTCCAAATTCCGACTTTGATTTCTTGACTTCCAGTTTTGGACCACTTCTTGTCGAATTCAAAACTTCAAACCCACTAACTCTTCAGACCCACTAACTTTTTGAGTAGATTACAAATCCAAAAACCATTTGTTGCTATATTTTATAGTTTCTGACATCTGGATGTGACGGATGGACAGACATTGGAAACTGATAGATTACAATTTAAAAAATAACCACCAAAAAATAATTTTTCTCACGTTTTACGCTCTGCTGAAATTTTGGAATGGAGCTTACCCTTTAAAATTATAACTGTAATATTATCCGTCCAGTATATTTTAAAAAAATAATAAAAATCTTGAAATAATTTACAATAAGAGTGTAAAATTAATAATTTTATTTTTTGTTATAGACATTAATACAAAAATTTTTACCTTTTGTATGTTCTTTTCTCTTGATAGAGCAAGGAACACTTGTTGAAGAACACCTTCTTTTAACATTTCAGCTTTCTCTTCTTGGTATAAATCTAAGCCTCGTAAACGACAGCCAAAAAATAAAGTCATCTTTCCCACTTTATCTGCACCTGTTTAGTTTTGAGAAAAAAAAATTAGCATTAATTTGCTGCATGTTAATCATTTAGCGTTAAATCTGTTAGACAACAGTAACGATGTACAGACTAAAACTTGCTACCATACTGGATCTACCAGAGCGAATCTGATGTGATTTGAATTTGTAAATAACATCTTGTTTAGGTCATCAGCCGAAAGGCCTGTTTGAATCTCTAGAGGTGTTACTAAGTAAAAGAAGAAGTGAGGTGGTTTACAATTTACCTTTTTCACTGAGTTGAAAAGTATGCTTATCAGCATACCAGGCTTCTGAAAAGAATCTACTTTCCACCCTGCAAACGACACCTTCACTTCATTCACCACAGGGTCTGGCTGTATAATGAAATTCATTACTCTCAGACCAGTCTTTTACACTTTTTACATTATTCATATGCCCATAACAGACAGGTGGTGTGTTAAATTATTTGCACTCGATCTGCTAGTTCCAGGGCTTCAAAAATTAGTTCTGTTTCTTAAAACGTGGTCAGCCAATTATATGACTGAACCATTTAAGAACAGAAGAGGTAGAGGTATAAAAGACACTAATCAGAGTTATACCCTCTGAAAGTAATGAATTTAATTATACAGCAAGACCCTGTGGTGAATGAAGTGAAGGTGTCATTTGCAAGGTGCAAAGTAGAAGCTTTTCGGAGGGCCTGGCATGCTGATAAGCATAGGTTACTTTTGTACTCAGTGAGGAAGGCATGGTAAACCACCTCACTCCTCGTTTAACTCAGTAAAACCTCTAGAGGTTCAAACCAGCCTTTTGGCTGTTGACCTAACCAACACGTTATTCATACAGGCTACCTATTATGAAACTGTCTTTTATAAAATCCTTAAGTGAAATCTTGAAAAATTTTTTTTCATTGTACATAAATATCCGATAGCATTTCTAAACAAATCTGTCATGTAATACTCACTTGACTGTTTCTTGCTGATGTGAATAGTGTAAAATACAAATTATTTTTAATCACAAGTAAACAATTTACAATGAAAACAACCTCAGTATGACTTAAAAAAGTGGAAAATAACTAATTGACGCTAAAGTAGAATCTGTCGAAAAAATGCTTGAAATAAAGTTGTAGATTTTTTTTTCTATAACTTTGATTATATCATACACTTTTGTCGTAAAATGCATTTTTAGTCTCCAATACATGTTTTTCAGATTTTGATAAGCAAAATACAAAAATCACTAAAATTGATGTTATCAAAGTCCTATTATAGAAAAATATGTTTGAAATAAAAGTTGTAGGTTTTTTAAATTCCTACAACTTTAATTTTAAACTTTTACCTTAAAATAAAAATTAAGGTCACAATCTTGAAAAAATAGTTTTCCAAAATGAAAGCACTGGCCTCCAAGAATTTCAACAGATATAACGCTTACCCGATCTTGTAGAACATAACAAAATGTAATCATAAGAGCAGTTTTTGAGAAAATCGTACAAAAAAACTACTACCTCCAGTTGAATGATTTTGATGAAATTGTTCGTGTTGGGTACCCTAGTGATAGCTAATTTAAGATCTAAGTTTCAACTTTGTACGATATTCTGTTCTTGAGATATTTTGCACACACACATACACATACCAATCGCTAAAAACATGTTCTTTTGGGCTCAAGTGGCTTGAAAACAGGTATTTCCAATGAAAATTCAATTTAAAAATATCAAAATGAAAATAATACTTTCCTTCCCTATGTATTCAAATAGGGCAAGAGAAAGTAAAAACAGTGACAAAAAGTAGACAGCATAGATAATTATTACCTTTCATTTTTCTAATCATTGCACGATGTTGCCAGAAGCCACGGAAAGGAGCAATTCCAGTTCCGGGACCTACCATTACTATTGGTAATTTATCATTCGCAGGCAAATGGAAATTTGGTGCACTGAAACAATAAAAAACAATTTTAAACCACAAAAGTATACATTTTAATTTTGATAATCTTCATATTACAGTACAGTAATATTCACGTTATCTTTTTTTTTCTTTTTTTGCATCCAGGAGACTTCAAAGGGAGTATAGGACATGTCAAGATAAAACTGATAAACTAAAAGTTTATCACCAATGATAAATTCATCACTTACCACCAAAAAATTGTTTCGCTACTGCTTATTTCAGTAGGCTTGTCATGAACCCCATTGAATCAAAAATATCAAACAAAATTAAAAATAAAAAGTCAAACACAATGATAAATTCATCACTTACCAATAATTTTTCTCTGCTACTGCTTAACTCAGTAGGCTTGTCATGAACCCTTTTTTGTGAAGTAATGGGGGCAAGTTGTTTCAAATAACTAAGTTTTTTGGATAACCTATATTAATAATTGATTCATGCATTAAAAAACAAATGTTTTATCCAGAAAATAATCTGTGTCGTGACAGGATTAAAAAATATGAGATGATTCAACTTGTTTGTTTTAGAAAAAATTGAAAATTTTCTTGTGCATTTTCCACATACCATTTTTATATATGAGTGCATAAAAAAATTAAGCCATAATAATATAATAGTAATATTTCTTGCGCCACCATCCCTTCTACTTACGGAGTGCACTGCTGTGTGCTCTACAATATGTATGGGAAAATATTATGGCTCCTATACTCCAACAAAGGATCATTTATGACTGAAAAAGATTATGTTTTTTTTTACAGTGAACTAACTGTAGCTATGAGCTGCTTTCAACAGTCCTTTTCAGAAACATGCTTGTCATTTTGCCCGTGTAAAGCTAAACATAAGTGGACATATTCAGGGCCACCAACTTACTAAATTTCAATAATGTCCTTGGGTAACACTTGTATACCATACAAAATATATTTTCGTGTAATCTTTTCGGTCCCTTGATTTTTAGCTCTGGAGAGTATTACCACATTATTTTTTTTTACTAATTAAACAGATCTCTCCCTTGTGTATAAGTTTCAGAACACGTGTACTAATCTTTCTGTGGAAGATTTCCTTCCAGGTTTATTTGAAGAGTGAATACCTTCGGTCTGTGAGTACTTCAGATTCAAAGATAACATTGGGGGCAGATTTTTCTCTCTCCACACAGTCTGCACACCGAGTTACCACTAAAGATCCTCATGTTATACAGAAATGTTTCCTAAACAGTGCCTCATTATCAGGGTTACAGGTACCTTTAGTTGCTTCCGATCAGACAAAGTACATCATGCGCGAGAGTATAGGATAAGATGGTCACCATTCTCTTAATGTGCTTCATCCCAGTAGTTTGGTTGCAATACATTTCATGGAGTATACTGAACTACACGTGACCAGGAGTTTACTGTAGATAAATACTTGTATTAAATATGCTCTTCAACATAAATTTTATTTCCTGAAGACATGGTCGCTTATTAAACAGAGCTTTACTATTGTAATATAATATTAACACTTTCAGTGTGGAGCACAGTATATACTGTGGTAGGAATTGTACCTGACATACAGACCACAGTACATACTGTGCTCTTATTCTCACTTTTGTCATTTGCTATAATCTGTCTGCTAGGGAGGTAGTTTGGCAGGTACACGCTCGTAGTGAATGTATTAAAAAAATTTAATTTTACAATACAGTACCTCTGAAAAGATAATTTATGATGAATACATGTAAAAATCTGAAGCTAACTGTTGATGCTTGCCGATGGAAAAGGTTTTGATGCTGGAGAAGGGCTATCCAAAACACCTTTTCTGCTATTGCAAGTACATACTTAACAAGATAAAGTGATTTTTTTTTGGCAATGATAAGAAAACAGAGAAAATGACAATAAATAATGGAGGACGACAAGGCTGTCTGATGTCTCTGATGTTATTTAATATTTATGTTGATGAGATTTTAACAATTTTGAATCAACTTGTCTCAGGCATTCAGCTTTGGAATAGCGTGTTCCTAAATTCATTGCTGTAAACAGATGACACCATTATTATTTTTGACACAGAAGACTCCATTATGTCATTTATAAGTTGCACAACATAAGCGTAGAGTTTGCCATGAGAATATCGGCACAAAAATCAAAGATTACGGTATTCAAGGGAAGATGGCCAGTCCGTTCAAAAATTATACTTGGTAACCAAACTATTGAAAAAGTTAGAGATTAAAAATATTTAGGATGCAGGATTTCCTGCGACAAGGATGATGACGTTAATGACAAAACTGGCAAAATTCAGCGTTGTTTGCGATTCTATTCGCAGGAAAATAGGAAAGAAAACGAGAAAGGATATCCAAATGAAATTTTATAGAACAATGAGTGTACCACTCATAACATATGGAGTGAAACATGGGTGTCACTAATAGGAAACACAGATTTCCTCCTAAACTTGGCAACCAAACTATTGAACAAGTTAGAGATTTTAAATATTTAGGATGCAGGATTTCCTATGACAAAGATGATGATGAGAGTAAAACTGGAAAAATTCAGCGCTGTATGCAGTTCTATTTGCAGGACAATAGGAAAGAAAATGAGACACGTCACCCCAATGAAATTATAGAGCAATGGCTGTACCACTCATAACATATGAGAGTGAAACAAGGGTGTCACTAATGAGGAACAAATCTCGTATCAGGGCTACTGAAATGAGATTTTTATGGGGAACCAAAGGTTGCACCTGGTTAGAAAGAGTACTAAACAAAACTATACACACAGAGTTAAATGTTTAGTCACTGTGTGAAACATTAAGAATATATAACAGAAAAAGGTCTAAATATTTACTTTACATGCCAGCACACAGGTTTCCTCTACGAGTATGAAAATGAGGGATGTAAGGCTTGGGAAGACCCAAAAAGAGACGGATGCCGAAAGAGGCTTTTGAGCCTGATCCTTGACAGATGATGATAATGACATGTACAAATCTTATAGCACTAACAAAAATCTACAGTTACAAATTACACATTAAGTTAATGAACTTACCTTCTTACAAATATATAGACTTCATCACCAACTTTGGTGTCAAGAAGATAATTGGAACATACACCGTAATGAATCGGGCCGTCACCATCTACAAACACATCATAAAAAATAAAATTAAAACTCTTTCATAAACTGATAAAAATTAACTATTCTATAAAGCAGAGATATTTAACTTTTGTCATCATTCTTCCCCAGTTTGTACACCAAAATTTTACAGAGGGCATGCATGTTTCCAAATTTGTAACAAAATACTTACTTACTTATGCTTATCTTTTAATACACGTGATATGATTCAGGGAAAATTTCCTTCAAGAGAGAAGCTTTGCCAAAAGTAAGGACTGCATTAAGTTATTTTTTGAAATATGTTAATACCATTGTTGAAAAAGCAAAAGCTCTTTACAAAAATTGTGTTATTGTTTAGGTCATCAGCTGAAAGGCTAATTTGAACCTCTAGAGGCTTTACTAGGTAAAACAAGTGAGGTGGTTTACGGTTGCCTTCCTCACTGATTGGAAAAGTACGCTTATCAGCTTGCCCGGCCTTCCGAAAAGCATCTTCTTTCCACCCTACAAATGACACCTTCACTTCACTTACCAAAGGGTCTGGCTGTATAATAAAATTCATTATTCTTAGAGGAGATAACTGTGACTAGTGTCTTTTATACTTCTACCTCTTCTGTTCCTAAATGCTTCAGTAATATAATTAGCAGACCATGTGATAAGAAACAGAACTATTTTTTTAACCCTGGAACTAGCAGATCGAGTGCAAATACTTCAACAACACACACTAAGTATCACTACTATCAAGAAAGAAATTCTTGTACGCTATAAAAAGTTTCACCGATCAAGTAATTTTTTAAATTTTTTTTAAAGGAATTCAAATCCTCACAACACTTTAAAGATTGGGGTAATTTGTTTATGAATTTTCTCCCTGCATAAGTAGGTTTTTGTTCAAACAATTTTGTGGAGTGATTAGCCACATAATAATCATTCCTGTTTCTCGTGTTGTGATTGTGAACATTGAAATTCTGCATAAAATTATTTTGCCTAACATACATAATCACCTCAAAAATGTAGAGACAGGGAACTGTAAGCAATTTAAGCTCCTTAAATAGTGGCCTGCATGAGGTTAGCTGGTTAGCTCCCACCATACACCTAATAGCTTTCTTTTGAATTTTAAAAACCCTATTCATATTACCCATGCTAGAATTACCCCATACTAAAATACCATAACGGATATGAGACAGAATGAGGCCATGATAAGCTGCCATTAGTAATTTTTTATCATTTAATCTGGCAACTTGTTTTAGTGCAAATACCCCAGATGATATTTTACTACAAACTTGATTGGTATAGAAGTCCCAAGACAAAGATCTATCTAGAGATACGCCCAGGAACTTCACTGTTTCTACATGCTCTAAACTATTATTATGAATAAATACATCCACTTCTCTACTTTCTTTAACGTTATGTTTATTTTTGAACTGCAAGTACTGACACTTTTTCCCATTAACTGTTAATAACATTTGATTCAAGAACTGCACTACGGACTCTATGTTAACATTTGTATTTACTTCAAGAGCATCTACCAGTGAACTGTTACTGATTACTGAAGTATCATCAGCAAACAACAAAGCTCTGCCATTAGGTATGACTTCTGGTAACCTATTAATGTACAATAGAAACAGAATTGGACCTAAAACTGACCCCTGTGGAACGCCTGCTTTGACTTCAAGCTTTCCAGATACAACTTTTGTAAGTTTCCCTCTAACAACCCTAGTTAACTCCACACACTGTAATCTATTAATAAGGTAAGATTGAAACCATTTCAACTCTACATCCCTAGCGCCTAATGACTCTAGTGTTTTCAATAAAATTTCATGATCAACACAATCGAAAGCTTTACTCAGATCCAGAAACACAGCCAATGCTTTCTCCCCGGTGTCCAATATATCAACTACTTGCTCCTTAAGTGAAACAATTGCAGTTTTAGTTGATCTACCTTTTTGGAAACCATGCTGATCCTCTGAGATGATTAGGTTTTCAGTCAAGAAACTGATTAATCTAATAAATACTACCTTTTCAAAAATTTTACTGATTGTGTTTAAAATACTTATGGGTCTATAATTTTCAACTAACTGGCTATCTCCATTCTTAAATATAGGCAATATTTTAGCCTCCTTCAGTTTGTTTGGAAATACACCTGCTTCAAGTGAGAAGTTAATCAAATGAAGGAGAGGAGCAATTAAAACATGTTTACATTCTTTAACAATTATACTAGAAATCCCATCTAACCCACATGTTTTCTTACTTTTCAAACTATCAATAACTGATTCTAATTCCTCCCTTGAAACTAGGCTAAATAAGAATTGATTAACTACCTTGTTACCTTTTGGATCATAACATCCCACTGTTTCCCTAATCTGTTGTTTAAGTTTTAAAGCTACTTCCTGGTAATATTTGTTAAAATAATTACAAATTTCTATACCATTCTCTATAAGTTCATTGTTTTTGTTAACAATATTAGGTATGTCAGTAAAACTTTTGTTGCTAACTACACCTCGATTCTTATTAATTATTTCCCATATTGCTGAGTTTAGATTTGGTGAATTATGAAGAACTTCAGCAGTTTTTTTGCATTTAGCTCTCTGGACTTCCTAACCTGCCTGTTATACGTAAAAAAACCTTTAGTACAAATGGTTTATCAAATTATTACATTGAAAATAACAAATAACTAAATACTTGAAATCTAAGTGATGAACTTAAAACTATACAATCCATACAAAAATTCTATTTCCATATTTTTTTACATTGATTTTATTGTACATTCTGTAAAAAGAGTAAAAACAATTTAATTAAAGTAATTTAATTTAAGATCAAAAATATTTTTTAGCAAAAGTGAATAATCTGAAACTAAAATAATTTGTATACTTCATTTTATGCAACACAATGGTCAGTAGAAAAATACTTCCTAGTTATAGTGAACCAAAATTCAAATCCCAAGGAATTCACTACAAACGGAGTTGACTTTAATACCTTACTTTGTTCAGTACAATTTGTTGTTTCCAAAGGACATCTGCAATTAAACTGGGATAAACGTATAAACGGGAATTTTCGTTTTTTGAAAAAAATATTTATTTATTCATCTACATTAATATTGTCGCCTTCAAAGTAGTCCCCTTCGCATGCAATACACTTGTGCCAACGCTTTTTCCAATCCTCGAAACACTTCTGAAACTCGATCTTTGTGATAGCTTTTAGCTCTTTCACCGATTCGCTTTTAATGTCATCTATGATTGTAAAACGACGGCCTTTTAATGTTCTCTTTATTTTTGGAAATAGAAAAAAGTCACATGGAGCCATGTCTGGCGAATATGGAGGCTGGGGCATCGTTACAGTTTTGTTTTTGGCCAAAAATTCACGAACAAGCAATGAAGTGTGAGCAGGTGCATTATCGTGGTGCAAAAGCCATGAATTTTTTTGCCACAAATCCGGGCGTTTTTTTCGGATTGCTTCATGCAAACGGCGTTGAACTTGTAGGTAGTACTCCTTATTGATTGTTTGACCTTGTGGCAAGAATTCATGATGCACTATGCCATTAAAATCGAAGAACACAGTGAGCATAACCTTCATATTCGACCGCACTTGTCGAACCTTTTTCTGTCTTGGCGATCCAGAATGCCTTCACTGGGACGATTGAGCATTAGTTTCGACATCGTATCCGTAAACCCATGTTTCGTCACCTGTTATAATACGTTTGAGTCGATCCGCATCGTTGTCGACTTCATTTAATGACTCCTGAGCAACTTCCATTCGCCGCTGTTTTTGTTCGAAATTCAACAATTTTGGAACAAATTTTGCTGCCACACGTTTCATACCCAAAACATCCGAAAAAATTTCATGGCATGAGCCAATCGATATGCCAACATCATCACTGACTTCTCTGATTGTGATTCGGCGATCGTTCATAACCATTTCTTTCACTTTTTTCACGTTTTCATCGGTTGTTGATGTGCTTGGACGTCCAGGTCGTTCGTCATCTTCAACGTTTTCGCGGCCATCTTGGAAACGCTTATACCACTCGTAAATCCTTGTTTTACTCATAGCAGACTCACCATATGCCTTTGTTAACATTTCACACACTTTATTACACTTTATTTCATTTTTCACGCAAAATTTAATACAAATTCTTTGATCCATTTTTTTTAACAAACAAAAATAGCCGTGCTCGAAAAACACGTCTAACCTTAGCGGCTTCCACTTAAGAACTAAGCAATGAATATTGTTGAAAATTTTATCGTACGTCAGGGGCATGTGTACCAACATAATAAAAAAAAAATTTTTTACAATCGGACTATCCAAACCCGCGAATTTTTAAAATTCCCGTTACTTTTTGAACACACCTCGTACATGTGTCTAGGTATTGACTAAGCCCCTTCATTTCCCCCTGTTTCTCCATGTTTCCTCTCAACACACTTCCTCATCCCAAACAATGCCCCTCCTCTACAAGAATGTCTTTACTTCATCCAGTATCTTACTTATTTAATTACAATAACACACTTATTCCACACTTACACATGTGAACAGGCGTTATGATTAAAGTGTGTAGAAGGAATATGGGTGGTTATTTAATAAGAGATTACAGATTATTTGAATCCACTTTTTGCCACTGCTTTATAATACATAAATTTTTTACCTATTAAAATTCCCCATAACAGGTAAGTGGAATTTTAAATTATTTGCACTCAATCTGCTAGTTCCAGGGCTACTAAAAATAGTTCTGTTTCTCATCACATGGTCAGCCAATTTTATGACTTAAGCATTTAAGAACAAAAAGGTAGAGGTGTAAAACACTAGACACAGTTATCTCCTCTGAGGGTAATTAATTTCATTGTACAGTCAGATCTTGTGGTGAATGAAGTGAAGGTGTCAGTTGCAGGGTGGAAAGAAGATAATTTCATAGGGCCTGGCATGCTGATAAGCGTACTTTTCCACTCATTGAGGATCGCATAGTAAACCACCTCACTCCTCGTTTTACTCAGTAAAGCCTCTACAGGTTCAAACCGGCCTTTTGAATGATGGACAAAACAACATCTGTACTGTAGATGTTCATAAAACTGAATCTGTTTTCTCATAGAGTCCATTATCTTTTCAATTTTTCCTATTCCCATATTTTCCATTTTCATTTTTCTTATACCATATACTTTTAATTTAGTTTTATAATGACTTTTTAATACTATAATAGAAATATCTATATTATTTCTAACATAATTTTTTACCTTGTGTTCGATATGTAACAACAGCCACAGTTAAATGAATTTGATTCGGACATGCAAGAGGAGAAGAAGAAATACTATAAAATCGAGGTTGAAGAAGATTTAAGTGAGCTAATAATAAAGGTGGTAGAGGCCTAACAGACGGGAATTCTTCTAAAACTTCATATAAATTTGGAAACCTCCAGTGTCGCCAGTCTTCATATGCTGACGATTCCTGTAACATAAGATATATTTGATTATAAATAACACTAAATATATTGCAGAAAATGACTAGATTTTTACTCTTTATTATCCAATATGATGAATGTATATGGAAGGAAAGAATTGTTTTCATGTTGATTTTTCCAAACCATGTTTCAGGTCCCCTGAAGCCAAAAACATGTTTTTAATGATTGGTGTGTGTGTGAACAAACTACATCAGAATGGAATATTGTACAAAGTTGAAACTAGGAACTTAACTTTTTTTTTCTTTTTTTTGTTTAACATTTGATTGTTCTGCAATTGCAGCTAATGCAGACAGTGAAGGATTAAATAATGATTTTTTGTAATGTCTGAAAATATGCCTTGCCTGAATGGGATTCGAACCCAAGACCGCATGATGAGAAGCGAGTACGTTACCAACTACGCCAATGCGGCCGGAGTAGAACTTAAGTTAGGTATCAATCGGGGACCCAACACGAACATTTTTTATCAAAATCGGTCCACTGGAAGTAGTACTTTATTCGTGCGATTTTTCCCTTAATTGCATTTTCCTCAATAACAGATCCTATGATTTTGTTTAAATTTACCTCTTTAGTATAATTTTTTGAGTTCCACAAAATAGGGTAATCATCAGTCTACGAAATTCTTAGGGGTCTGTGCAATTGTGGTTAAAAATAGTTTTTTTAAGATTGCAGCCTTAATATGCACTATAGGGCAAAAGTCACAATTAAAGTTGTAGGAAATTATGAAAAACCTACAACTTTTATTTCAAAAAAATTTTCTACAAAGCTTAGTTTAGTGTTGTTTAATGATTTTCTGTACTTTGCTCATCAAATTGGTAGAAAATGCGATTTTTTTTTAAAAGAATGCAGCTTTAGTATACATTTTACGACAAAAGCATATTATATTTTAAAATTGTAGGAAGTAAAACAAACTACAACTTTTATTTCAAGCATTTTTTCTACAGAGATTGATTTTCATTTAGTGTCATTCAAGCATGATTAAAATTAAGTTGTTTCTCATTTTTTATTGTTTACTAATGATTAAAATTAGGTTATATTTTTCATTGTTCACAATGGGAAGAGAAAGTTGTGTGAGTAATTCATACCAGATTTTTTTTGTTAAATATTAGGTTTTCAAAACTCTAATTATAATGTCTCAATTTAAAATAATTGAGAACGATTTACTATGTGTGATAATGAAATACATAATTTACTTACAGTGGCGAGTTTAGTAAGATGTTCTTTCTCTTCTATATTCGAGGCACAACTGGCAAGGAACTGTAGAAGGTATGGCGTAGGAGGTGTTGTTATATCAACAAACCTTGTCAAGAGAGTTCGTAATGAACATTGTGGAAGACGTTCATATTGCTCCCAGGTTCTGGTTACACCTTTAGAAGAGTTGACAGATTAAAAAGTTAAAATTAAGTCTAAATCATACTAAGTTTTGAGTATTGATGTTAGTAAGTATAGAAAATTTGCATTCAACTGGACTTGGTGGGACTAGGCCCAATCTGAATAACCAAATATTCAGATAAAAGAACGTAAGATTTACATAACTTCTTTTTTTTGTCATCAGTCTCTTGACTGGTTTGATGCAGTTCTCCAATCTGTTCTATCTTTCGCAAGTCGTTTCATATGCACATACCTGAAACACCCTACATCTTTTGTAATTTGCTTTACATATTCTAATCTTTGCCTCCCCCTACAATTTACTCCCTCAATATTAACCTCCATTATTGATAGCTTAATACCTGGATGTCTTAAGATATGCCCCACTAGCCTATCCCTTCTTCTGGTAAGATGCTTCCATATACTTCTTTTTTCATCCACTTGCCTAAGAACCTCTAAATTACTTATTTTGTTCACCCACCTAATCTTTAACATTTTCCTATAACACCACATTTCACTCCCATATAATGCTACACTCCTCTAAACATAGTGTTTCAAGAAATTTTTCCTACTCTGTAAATCAACGTTTGTAGTCAGTAAGCTGTTTTTTTATTTCAAAGGCTTTTCTAGCTTGAGCAATTCTACTTTTGATATCACTTGTGCTTCTACCATCCTTTGTTATTTTACTCCTTAGATAGCAGAATTCTCCAACTTCCTGTAAGTTTTCGTTGCCTACTTTTACATTTCCCATCTCTTCTAAACCACTCTTGCTGCTGCCCAACACTTTCGTTTTGTCCTATTAATTTTCATGAAGTAATTATTTCTCATGATCTCATCCATTCCATTTAAGATATCCTCTAGTTCTTTCTTTGTCTCGGCTAATACTACTATATCATTGGCGAATCTCAGCATTTTTATTGTTTCTCCTTGAATTTTTATTCCTGTGTCAAATTTCATTTACATAACATGAAGGCTATAATCACTGTACTTATTATTCTGAAGTAAAATACTTGCTATAAATCACTTATTAATGAAAAATAACTACAGTACAAACATATATGTCGTAAACAAATTAGGCCTAGGACATAGAAATAAAGGACAAGCCAATTGCTGTGAGCGCTGGGCTGTGCATGCGCATAATTAATTTGGACCCTGCAAACCCCTTTGACCTACAGTTAGATGTACAGTCAGAGTATTGTTGAAATTGACAACGCCCATTGTATTTTATAGGCATGCTGTTCCATTGTTGATTACATATGCTGTACTATTACAGTACGTACAAGACCATACTAATGCCCTGCGCTCTCCTTAGAAAATCAGGCTTTTTTTATATCAGTAGACCTACTCCATTTAAAATATCCTTTTACTTTATCAAATACTTTATGGTGCTATATCTAACCACTGTATTATACGAGTAATTTATTATCAAAAATATAATTTTTAAAACCACCAGGAATATGATGAACTGTAAACACTTACCTGTTTTCATAGAGTGTTTTCGAGTAACATATGAGACATATTTTTAAAGTAAGTACCATTTTGTACTCTTACATATCACATACATAACATGAAATTAGATATATTTTGGTATAATAATGAATTGATCTTCTAATATGAAGATTGTCGTATGAGGTCTATGGCTAATGATCTAGTATCTATTACTTTATCAAGACAAAGGATATACGAGGTGTGCTCAAAAAGTAATGGGAATTTTTAAATTTCGCGGGTTTGGATAGTCCGATTGTAAAAATTTTTTTTTATTATGTTGGTACACATGCCCCTGACTTACGATAAAATTTTCAACAATATTCATTGCTTAGTTCTTAAGTGGAAGCCGCTAAGGTTAGACGTGTTTTTCGAGCACGGCTATTTTTGTTTGTTAAAAAAAATGGATCAAAGAATTTGTATTAAATTTTGCGTGAAAAATGAAATAAAGTGTAATAAAGTGTGTGAAATGTTAACAAAGGCATATGGTGAGTCTGCTATGAGTAAAACAAGGATTTACGAGTGGTATAAGCGTTTCCAAGATGGCCGCGAAAACGTTGAAGATGACGAACGACCCGGACGTCCAAGCACATCAACAACTGATGAAAACGTGAAAAAAGTGAAAGAAATGGTAATGAACGATCGCCGAATCACAATCAGAGAAGTCAGTGATGATGTTGGCATATCGATTGGCTCATGCCATGAAATTTTTTCGGATGTTTTGGGTATGAAACGTGTGGCAGCAAAATTTGTTCCAAAATTGTTGAATTTCGAACAAAAACAGCGGCGAATGGAAGTTGCTCAGGAGTCACTAAATGAAGTCGACAACGATGCGGATCTACTCAAACGTATTATAACAGGTGACGAAACATGGGTTTACGGATACGATGTCGAAACTAATGCTCAATCGTCCCAGTGAAGGCATTCTGGATCGCCAAGACAGAAAAAGGTTCGACAAGTGCGGTCGAATATGAAGGTTATGCTCACTGTGTTCTTCGATTTTAATGGCATAGTGCATCATGAATTCTTGCCACAAGGTCAAACAATCAATAAGGAGTACTACCTACAAGTTCAACGCCGTTTGCATGAAGCAATCCGAAAAAAACGCCCGGATTTGTGGCAAAAAAATTCATGGCTTTTGCACCACGATAATGCACCTGCTCACACTTCATTGCTTGTTCGTGAATTTTTGGCCAAAAACAAAACTGTAACGATGCCCCAGCCTCCATATTCGCCAGACATGGCTCCATGTGACTTTTTTCTATTTCCAAAAATAAAGAGAACATTAAAAGGCCGTCGTTTTACAATCATAGATGACATTAAAAGCGAATCGGTGAAAGAGCTAAAAGCTATCACAAAGATCGAGTTTCAGAAGTGTTTCGAGGATTGGAAAAAGCGTTGGCACAAGTGTATTGCATGCGAAGGGGACTACTTTGAAGGCGACAATATTAATGTAGATGAATAAATAAATATTTTTTTCAAAAAACGAAAATTTCCGTTATTTTTTGAACAAACCTCGTATGTAAGAAATTAAAAATATTAAAGTTTCTGATGAAACGTTCTTATATTTCAAGCACTCAGATGAAGTAATACGAAAAACATTTAATACAGACCTGTAGAAGTGTGAGTTTCCTTCAACTTTTGTATTTCAACAGGTTGATCAGGATCAATATTTCCTTCAAGATGATTAATAATTCCTTCTACAAGATCACCACGATTACAAGCAAACACTCCAACGTGGTCACCTGGATGATATTTTAATCCGTCTTCGATTCCTAATTTTAAGCATAATGTTGTTCTGGTAGACCCGCAACCATGAAGATTAAAGGTTTCTTTTAAGGGACAACGCCATACTTTACGGTTGTGAACGCGAGTTAATGCTGAAACAAGTGACAAAAATAAAATTGCAAAAAATTAGGTTTAGATATTTGTGACAAGTAGATGGACAATAAATAATGTGTCATATAATAATAATGTAATAATACAATAATAATGTGTGAGCAATTAATTGCTCTTTGTAATGTCGACCTTTGTCTCTTGACATTGTCGGAAGCATTTTCGGGCTCTGTCAGTAAGTATTGTCGGTAAGCATGATTGTTGTGGTGAAACCTTAAATATTTCAGGGGGTCCTGAAAAGGGCCCTTAAAGTGTGTGCATCTAGTTGGAAAAATTGGTTGATGTGTGACTGTGTCAGGTGGTTCTGACAAGGAGGTGGACATGGTGTTTCGTCTTCTAGTAGGAGATGTCATCTTTTTCCCCACACAGTATTGTGTCGAAGGCTGTTTCATCGGGAACCCGTGGGCCAAAATTTAGTTAAGGGACCGCTGTTGGCATCAATCGCAGCAGCAGACGATCACAGTCCCAGTCAAAGGCGGTTACGATGTCGGGCTGATGGTTGATGTCTGGTTAGAGCTGTAGAGCAAAGTGGAATTGAATAAATCTAAGCTGGATAGTGCCTTCTTATATGCTAATCAAGGAGCAGGAATAGAGCAATTAATTGCTCTTTGTAATGTCAGCCTTCGTCTCTTGACATTATCGGAAGCATTTTCGGGCTCTGTCAGTAAGTATTGTCGGAAACATTGTCGAGCAGTACAGTATCTATCTATCTAATCAAAGGGAGTAATGGTGACAAACGTTTTGATAATAGCTTTTGTGTGGGTTTCATAGGTGAAATTTATTGCCTTATTTTGTCGTTTTCTACTAAAGAATAGAATTCAACTTTTCTAGTTTATTCTTTGTGTTAATTCTTTACCTTTCAAAAACAATTGATGAATTTTTTATATAAAGGTACTACACTTTTGTCAGATACTCAGATTGTAAATAGCTCTGAAGGCAGTCAATGATATTAGTGAAACATTGTAAAGTGAGTGTCGGTTGAACCATTGGTGTTAAATGAAGTGAGTTGCTGAACCGGTTTTGTGTGTACAGTGTTGAAATTGATTCTACGCATGAGCAAGTAATGTGAGGTTGTTGAGGTAAACTAATTATTTGATTAAACATTTTTTTTGTGTATGTATATTACGATCTAGTCTTAAGACTAATGAGTAATTTTATTCTAACTTAAACTACTATTGACAATATTACTACAGAGATGTTCAATAGAACCTCGGTACTTAATTTAATATAACACATTAGGTACACTACACTTATGCACTTAAATTATTTAACACTAATATTAATCATGCACTAACACTGCTCAGCTTTAAACAAAGACACTATACAGACTCAAATGGTTTCTTTCTTTTCAGCCTTTGCACCAGATTATCTTGTCAAGCAGGTGGATTGCTTCAACGTTGTCATAGCGGTGAAGTCTTTATTTAATTATACATGTCAATATTTTCTTTTTAGTTAAGTTAGTTTAATTCTTACATTATATTAATCTTTTGTAGTAAAATTTAGTTTGATACTGAATTAAGAAGTTTAATTGTAATGAAGCCTACTACCATATAAACTCTATACATTATACTACTAGCAGTTTAACCAAAATAATCGATTGTAAAGATTTTCCAGTCTGAATTGGCACACGCACCTAGAGTTGTAATCATAACTCTCTTTGTCTATCACCTAGATGTTGAAGATAACTCGCAAACAACGTGGCAAAAAATAAGTGAATTGTTTATTTATTTTCCTCGATTAGAAGGATGAAATGTTTAAGTAGTCTATGGTTCTAAGAAACACCCTGTACTTGAATAGCTATACGAGTTGATGTGCCAATTCAGTTTGGACATACTATAATTGATTTATTTTTCAATACTTGTTATAAATTTAAAAGAAAGTTTTATCTTTTATTCATTTTATGCAGGGTTTCCGTACTTTCTAGCACCATGTCATCTTCTCTTACATACAGAGCAGTGTCCAGCCAAGTATGAAAGTCCATCAGCAAAGAACAGCAAACAGCCTTAATGTACTTGCTATATCATTTAATACTTCATTTTTTGTGTTTTTATTTTTACATTACTCTTTACCAGAGTTATTCACTATTATTATTGCAATATCATAAAACCATACATTCGCAGACATAGTGCAAGCATGAGGACATCAGATATTTAACATATAACATGTAGGTACAAAAGACTTGACATAGAAACATATATAAACACATTATCACAGTTGGTTAAATCATGCCACACTCCTTAGTAACTCCACCTTGAAGAAACCAGTTTTCAAGTTAAAAATATCAACCTCATTTCCCATGTTATTCGCAATACCAACAACCGGAATAAATGTTACAATATATAGTCCAGCCTCTGTTAGTTTGCTCCTAATGTAAACAAATAATGACGTCACTGAGCATGCGCATTACATGCGCATTATATAAAAATGTGTACACGGTGATTAAAAAATAACAACAAAATACTTTGAAAAGTATTTAAATACAAAATACTTTTAAAAGTATTTTTCTAAATGAAATTTTTAGGCCTACCATCATATCATGACTGATGTTTTAAGTACTTTAAGTACTTATAATTTAAAACATAATTAACTTATCAGGAATACGATATCCGTAAAGTCGCAGACTCTAGCGTGCACCCTGTAGTAGGTGGCTTTTATTTGTTGACAGTAGGAGCAAACTAAGAACAGCTGAACTGTAAAAGATTCAGTGGGGAATAAATATATAACAAGTGCAATTAATAAATTAAAAGAATCTTCACGTTACTGGAAATTTCCGTCTTCTGTATACCAATTCCATGTTCTCTCAGGTTGAGCCCAACACAACTCCTCTTGACCTCTTTCTATCACTGAACCATCTCTTCATTGCTCTTTTGGTATCGCATCTTTTACCCGATTAATCCGTAATTTTTTAAATTTTATTTGGTTGAAAGTAAATTTTGTAATGGGTATTGTAAACTTAAATTTCAAACAGAATTTTGCCAGTATTTTTTCTGTATTTATAAATGTATTTTTAAAAAAAATTAATCTGTGATCCCTAAAAATAATTAATTAACGATGTTGTATAACAGTTTGTATCCTGCATAGTGTTTAAGTGAGCTGAGACGATTTTTTTTGTAGATAATAGTGTAATTTTTCTAACTTAGGAATACTAAAATATTGGTTTTTAGTAAATTTTAATTATTTGGAATTGTAAATTTTATAACTAGATAAGTTTCAGTAAGCTGTGTAATAAAAATTGTTAAAAATATTTTTAGTAATAATTACTGATCAATAATTTATATATAACAATGTACAACTCATTCCCGCGCACAGGCTCGTCCTATGCGGGAATTAGTAAATATGTTAATGTAAATGTATTTTGTATTTAATAAAAAAAAAAAAAATTGAACCCATCACTTCACTCTTGGGAGTCTACAGCTTGGTTTTTCCTTCCATCTCGAAGTATAGCAACCTTTACAGCAGTCTACCCTCCTCCATCCTACTCAAATGACCAAATCATCACAGCTTTGTCTGTTTACCAAAAACAATCATTTAATTGCTTGGAGAGAAAACATGAAATTCTTTTACTGTATTTTAAATCGCATCAACAGCTACACCATTAGTGACGAGGAATGTTGGTCTGGAATCAAACTTGGCATCTTCCATTTTGCTGTCTACTATGATAACCACTGTGTCATGAAAAATGTAAAAACTGATTGTTTTATACAAATATACCTAAATGAATGAAGAAGATTATTTCCATTGACAAACCTTTACTCAAGTCTTCTTCTTCTTGGGCTTTGACTGATCGAACAGTTGCAGAGGTCAGTGCTTGTGGTCCCAATGAATTGTTATCTAACATTGTATCACTACCATCCAAACAGAAAGTCTCACATGCTATCTGTAAATAAAATGATCGATAATTAAATTATGTTCAATAAACAAAGAGCATAAATGATATTTACAAAAAGTAAAGGACAAAAACCTTGTGGTTTTTCATAAAATTGAAAAGGAATTTTATAAAATGTTATATTAGAATTATAAGAAATTATACAGGAAAGGACTAGAAAAATATTGTGATAGTTTTGTGACATGTCAAAAGGATAATAAACATAAAGTGATGAAAGCTCATTAGAATGGAAAATTGATTGAAGTCGTATGAAAATACAAGTAATAAGAAAGTTTTGAGGAGGATAAATAACAATTTTTAGAAAATTATAAAATTTTTTTTAGCTTTACAGTACTTGGTGGGCTTTGGCTTCCTCCATAATTCTCCACCAATCCTCTTTCTCCTTTTTTGTCCTTTTCTTCTCTTTCTTCTATTTTGTCCCCAATTTTCTCACACCTATCAAAATCAGATCGTGTATGCTATAACGTATCCATTCAAATCTTCCTAGGATGGACTTCTTTTTTATCTTGAAATCTTTCCTTTGCCCATAACAGGCAGGCAGTGTTAAATTATTTGCACTCGATCTGCTAATTCCAATGCTACAAAAAATAGTTCTGTTTTTATCACAAGGTCAGCCAATTATATGATTGAAGCATTTAAGAATAGAAGAGGTAGAGGTGCAAAAGACACTAGTCACAGTTGTCTCCTCTGAGAGTAATGAATTTCATTATCCAGCCAGACCCTGTGGTGAATGAAGTGAAGGGTGTCATTTGCAGGGTGGAAAGTAGATGCTTTTCAGAGGGCCTGGCATGTTGATAAGCATACTTTTCCATTCAAATGAGGAAGGCAAACGTAAACCACCTGACTCCTCGATTTACTAAACCATCCTTGTTGACTCCATTCTTTTAATGCGTTTCAACCATCTCAACCTTTGCATCTTCAAGAAATGGAATATCTTTACCTTCTAGGAGAGTATTAATGAAATATGTGTTCTCCAGTTATATCCTCTTAACGATCACAATATCCTCCTTAAAATTTTTCTTCAAACCTTCTCACCATGTTCCAATCTGTTTCTCACAGTCCACATTTCACAGCTATAGGTGACAACTGATAACACCAAGTACCTACATTTTTACTTTCTCTTGCCTATATGAATATATAGGAAGGAAAGTATTGTTTTCATGTCGATTTTTCGAAATCGAGTTTTCACCGGATCTATACGTTTTCAGACCCCCTGAACCCAAAAAACATGTTTTTAGCGATTGGTCTGTGTGTGTGTCTGTGTGTCTGTGTGTGAACAGAATATCTCAAGAACGGAACGTCGTACGAACTTGAAACTTAAGTTACATACCACTACCGGACGCGACACGAACATTTTCATCAAAATCGGTCAACCAGAAGTAGTAGTTTATTCGTATAATTTTTCAGTTTTTTGCGATTTTCTCAAAAACTGGTCCTACGATTTTTTTTAAAATCGCCTATTTTACTCAATTTTTTATTCTCTACAAGATAGGGTAGGCGCCATGTTTGCTGAAATTCTCGGTGAGGCTGTTTTCACGTAAAAACGTTGTTTTTTTAAGATTACGGCTTTAATATAAATTTTAGCGCAAAAACTTATATAATAAAAGTTGTAGAGAATTTAAAAACCTACAACTTTTATTTCAAACATTTTTTTGTATAATGCTTAGTTTAGCGGTAATTAGCGATTTTCTGTTTTTTTTCTCACGAAAACGTGAGAAAAATCGATTTTTTTAACATTTCGGCCTTAGTATGCATTTTACGACAAAAGTGTATATAATTAAATTTATAGAAAATTAAAAGATCTACAACTTTTATTTAAAGCATTTTTCTCTACAGAGCCTAGTTTAGAGAGAAAGAGTGATTTTCCGTATTTCTAAGCCAAACTGAGGTTGATTTTCATTTTGTGTCTATCACTCATGATTAAAATTAGGTTATGTTTGTTGAGGTTAGTTTTTTGTTTATTTCTTATGTTTTATTACTAATGTTAGGTTTATTGTTAATTATTTGCACTGGCAAGAGAAAGTTGTGTGAGTGTTTCACACCAGATTTTTTTTTGTTAATTTAAAGTTGCATCAACAGCTTGGTTATTTGTGACCGAGGTGGTGTATATAACTGTAACGGTGGGTTTTACAATTGAAAATTTCCAGACTCTAGCTACGAATTGAACTCTGCGTGGTAGGCTAGCGCGGTAACTACTGCGCTATGGAGGCGGCCACATACATATTTTTATTTTATGTTTCTACATATTACTTTATTCTTAAACAATTCTTAATAAGATGCTTCTAAATACATATTTATAAAATCTCTAGATTTTTTATCATATTTACCTTAAAAACTTCAGGTGCCCATTTATAAAATGCTTGTTCTTGTCCACACATTTCATCACCGCATGCTAATTTCGTTAATCGTTCTCCGCCTAACTCTCCTAACAGATTATCCACATATGAACCAAAAGCACAGAAATTTGGGTACGCACTTGATCCTAACGCAAAAACTGCAAATCTGAAAATATTAAAAAATTTATGAAATATTGCATAGATATTTCAACTTAATTATATCTTACTTTTTAAACATTACATCTATATAGAAAAAATGACAACAAATTGTATATTATAAGAGATTTTATATTGACATATGGACAGAATACATTGTTTTTTCTTCCTCACAAGTACAAGACAACAGCCTATTAATGCCTGTTCCCAACCTTTGTGCAGCTGAGTGGTATGCATTATGTCACTACTACTGTGAGAAATTACGTTAGTAGTAGTTACGTTTTACTTGTACTATGTTTGTAGTAGTTATGGGTACTATCCAAACTACGTATATTCTGTGTTGCCATCTACAACGAATACTCAAAACAACACCCACGTATATCACCGCACTACGCAGCCTACTCCTAGAAGAGCAGTGAGATGATTAGTACAGTGTTATGACATAGCAGTAGTCTGGTACTTTGTCTGTCCCCTTCATCCCGCAGCTGCACAAAGCTTAGATTCTTACAATACACCATCCCTTCTTGGTAATGGTATTTCCAATATCTATTTCAACGGTCATTCCAAACACGTACTCATCTCAGCACTCTGTAACCTTTCTGTATGAGTGCTTGGAAGCATCTAAGCCTCACTGCCATACAGACAAATAGTAACTGACAAAACCTCGTAACATTTTAATACCGTTTCTGGTCTAACTTTTACTTTTTAGTACACTTTATCAATAAAATTTAGTCTATTAAATCATTCAAGCTTACTAAATACAGCAACTTCTGATTTATGTCATGTCCCAAAAATTTGGAACATGAAACTTGTTCTATTTTTATATCTTATAAACTATTTTAAATCCGACAGAAAATTTACAATGAAATATTATCACTTCATTTGAAAATTATTAAGTTATAATTCTTTGATCTCTCTCAGAGTTCATATACTGCATACTGTAGAGTTTTCTTACAATCAGATATGATACATAACTTAAATAACTGTAATTATACTAAATATTGTCCATTTTGAACAATTTAAACACAAACTAGGATTTTATATTTTACTTACCAAGAACTACACAATAAAAATGTACACATTTAAATTTTCACATTTTGATTAATTTTTTTTTTCGCAGATCTTCTTAAAATTGTAAAATAAATTTTAACACAGCTCTTAAATGGATGAGATTTAATAACAACATTTAAGTTTCCAATAAATTATTGAGTACTACAGAAAACTATAAACAACACAAAGTTTGTATCATTCATTGTTTTCTTCTAAATGCAACATTATACAAAATAATTTGGTTCAATTAAATATTACAAATGCAATTTATTGCTTCTTCATCTCAATAATATGTTACAGACCCCAATTATTTACATTTTAACTTTTTTTTATTTTTTTATTTGATCAAATATCCTATGTAGGATTTTCAACAGCCATATTATTTTAATTTGAAATACACATTTCTAACCACCAGAATACGGTAACAGAAAAAACCTTACCAATGTTTATAGCGCTTTCTTGTATCTTGTACAAATCTTCAGTAAATTAAAATTTTTTAATTATTTTTCATATCAAAATTTACAACTTCCTACTCCTAACATGGCAGTTAAAGAATCAATAATAATAAGGAATAATGATTCCGTATCTGCCATGGTAGGAGTAGGAAGTTTTAAATTTTTATGTGCAAAATATTTAAAAAATGTTAATTTACTGAAGATGTGTACAAGATACACGAAAGTGCTAAAAACATTGGTAAGTTGTTTTCTGTTACTGTATTCTGGTGGTTAGATATACATTTCAATTTTAACTTTTATGTATTCTGAATGAATCATAACATGCAATTCTATACTATATTACACATTACAAAAGTAAACAATCAAATATGTATCCCAATTAATTACTATTATTCTTGTAATACGAGGGTTATTTGAAAAAATAAAGAACGTTTTGATCTGATGAGCCGTGCCATTCCCCCACCACCTTCGCTATCGAGTCATTGACCTTCCACTCACCTTGGGCCCGTTTGGTGCTAACAGCGAGCCGATACAGTCATGCATTGATTATTTGCAAGTCTTTAAAATGTGTGACAAAATTAACGATTCTGTTAAGTAAGAGATTCGTAATGTAAAATACTTTATAAATGCTAAAGGAGTGCGACCTATCAAAATTTACAGACAAATAACAGAGATTTATGGTAATGTGATGAAATTAAACTAACTGAAGCTTAGTTGCTTCAGTTTGAAAATGGTGCATTAAATTTAATGACTGATGGATGAATTTTCATGACGAAGAGCATTCGGGCCGACCTTAAGCTGTGACTGACGAACTCAAATCAAGGATTGAGGAAAAACTCAACAGGACAGACGTTTAACGATAATGGACTATTATCGTTATTTCTTGAAATTTTCACCTGTTTTCCAAATTGAAGGGACTTTTTAGGTGGAAACCGCTATGGAAGTGAGTTTTTTCCATTAGTCTCGACTGGTTTGATGCAATTTTCCAAGATGTTCTATCTCGCGCAAGTCATTTCATATCTACACACCTGAACACCCAACATCTTTTGTAATTTGCTTTAAATATTCTAACCTTTGCCTCCTCCTACAATTCACTCCCTCAATATTACCCTTCATTATTGATAGAACAATACCTGGATGTCTTAAGATATGCCTCACTGGCCTATCCCTTCTTCTGGTAAGATGTTTCCACATATTTCTTCTTTTATCCACTCGTCCAAGAACCTTTAATAATAACTTATTTTGTCCACCGACCTACTCTTTAACATTTTCTTATAATACCATTTCAAAAGCTTCTATTCTGTTCCTTTCTACAACCCCTGTCACCCATGTTTCAATCCGTACAATACTACATTCCAAACATAGTGTTTAAGACGTTTTTCCTAATCTGTAAATCACTGTTTGTAATGAGTAAGTTGTTTTTCATTTCAAAGGCTTTTCTAGCTTGAGCAATCCTACTTTTGATATCACTGGTGCTTATACTATCCTTTGTTATTTTACTCCCTAAAAAGCAGAATTCCCCAACTTCCTGTACAATTTCGTTGCCTACTTTCAAATTTCCTTTCTCATGATCTCATCCGTTCCATAAGATTCGTCTAATTCTTTCTTTGTCTCAGCTAATATTACAATATCATTAGCGACTCAGCATTTTTTGTTTCTCCTTGAATTTGTATCCCTGCGTCAAATTTTTCCTCCACTTCATTAATAGCCTCTTCTATGTTGTTTAGGTCAGCAGCCGAAAGGCTCAAACCAGCCTTTCGGCTGCCGACCTAAACCTGTAGAGGTTTTATGGTAAGTAAAACGAGGAGTGAGGTGGTTTACCATTGCCTTCCTCACTGCATGAAAAAGTACGCTTATCAACATGCTAAGCTCTGAAAAGCACATATTTTCTACTCTGCAAATGAACACTTCATTTCATTCACCACAGGGTCTGGATGTATAATGAAATTCATTACTTTCAGAGGAGATAACTCTGATTAGTGTCTTTTACACCTCTACCTCTTCTGTTCTTAAATGATTCAGTCTGAGCATGTGATACGAAACAGAACTATTTATTTTAGCCGTGCAACGAACAGATTGAGTGTAATTAATTTGAGATTCCACCTGTCTGTTATGGGCAGAAGCCTCTTCTACATACAGGTTAAAAAGTAGTGGTCACAATGAACATCCTTGTCATACACCTTTCCTTACAGCAGCTTTTTTTTATACCCCTCAATTCTCAAAACAGCCCTTTGATTCTTATATGGGAAGAGACAATGAAATAAAAGAGGGTGTTAGTAAATGCAACTTGGACACATCTCAGTATGCAGAGAGCATAGCGAAACTGATAAAACGGTACAACAAGTATTTAAATTTGTATGGCGGTTATGTAGAAAAATAGCTTAAGTATCAGGTATGTTGTAAAAAAAGTTTTGTTTGAGTATAATAAAATTTTTTTGAAATAAACAAAACCGTTCTTTACTTTCCAAATGCCCCTCGTATAATCAGAGCTTAATGTCCACTGTTTCAATGTTATAATCGTAACATGCAGATGACACTTATCCAGTCAGGATATTTACATACCATGACTGCACAGATCTAAATATATTACACAATACAAAAATTAATTAAATACAGTAGAGTCCTGGTTATCCGACCTTTGGTCATCCGACATCCGAATTATCCGACGTGGCTGACCGTCAGTCAGTTAGACGAAGGAAATAATTTCACTGAAGTGTTGCGGAAAATCAAGATAAAAGATGTTATGTTCTGGATCGCTGACTGCTGGAACAAGATTTCTTCTGATACGTTGCTGAGATTGTGGAAAATTTTACTATCAGATGACAAAGAAAACCAAGAAAACACGAATGAACAAAACTATCTAATTGACCTAATTCAAGAGATTCCAGATTGTGAAAACGCTGACAATAACGATATTCAAGAATGGATGGACAACCATCTGCATTAGCAGTAATTGCAGAACAGTCGGGCGTTAAACCAAAAAAAAAAAAAAAAAAAAAAAAAACGACGAACAATATGAATTGACTGATGATGACATAATTACAATGGTACATGGTCCTGACATTGAAGAGGCTGAAGAATGTGATAATGAAAATCAACTAAATGACGAAGAGACAGTCTTAAGCCACTCTAACGCAGTGACGATTTTTTAGTCAGCTTTAGCATATGTTGAACGGCAACCAGAATCCACTCTGTCTGATATAATGGTGTAGCAACGCTGGTTTGATATTTCCGCGAAGAAAAGGGTAATTTCAGGCAGACAAATGTCTATTCGGGATTTTGTTAAAAATTCATTTTTCTTTACAACATCTTTTTCTTCTTCTTCTTACTATGAAGGATTAGGGATTAGGCATAAGCCTGTTCCGAACTCACAAACCATCCTGTACGTCTACACAAACACCGTACATCTCGACTACTGCCATCTTTTTTAAGGTCTTCCCACCTCCCTTCTTCCCACTGGAACATATTCCGTCACTTTTAGAGGTATTCTCCCCTCTGGTATCCGTTCCAAATGTTGCCTCCATTGATTCCAGTACTCCTCCACTTTTTCATTCAAGCTAAATACACCCAACTCGGATCTAATTTCCTCGTTATGTATTAGATCCAGCCTCGAGCAGCCCTTCACCCTTCTTAAAAACCTCATTTCAGCTGCTTGGATCCTACTTTCTTAACGTTTTGTGGTAAACCATGACTCACTTCCATAAAGAAGGACTGGGGCTGCCATTACCTTGTAGAACTTCACAACTGTCTCTGTTCTAGCTCTGTTACCCAGTGCCCTTTATAACATAAAAGTATGTATTATAATTTGTTTAATTAAACTAGTTTTTAAAATACAATAACAATTTTGTTTCTTTACATTTTTTTTCAATTCCGTATTATCCGACATTTCGGTTATCCGACTATCCTCTGGTCCTGTTTGTGTCGGATAACCGGGACTCCACTGTAATAATATAAATTTAAGCACATAATGAACAAAATAACACCATAATATCGTTAGTTAATACATTACCTGACATTACTAAGAGGTCCGAACACATCTGTGTCAGTCACAGATCCTCTTAATGACTGCTGTCTTTCTAAAGTATTTTCTGATTGGCTGTTAGCTTTAATGAATGATGCAGATGATGCCATGCTGTTTATGTTAATCAGGAACAAAAGAGAAATTATTAATGTTAAAAAAAATAATTATTCTTATATCACCAATTGGTACAACAAAACATCTGAATTATTGAGGTATCTGAACCTTCTGAATTTTTTTTTCAAAAGTATTTTAAAACTTAAAATACATAATGAATATACTATAATTCCATAATTTTCAACTGGTGTTAGTTAGAACCAATAGTAATAAAATGATTGTTACTTCCACTTCATCTGATTGACTAATTTTTTTGACACCACATAAGCAACTTAGCATGCTTAGACTTGCTTTTATAAAAACATGCCTGATATTCATCCCTATTAAATATTTAATAATTAAATTAAAAATTCTGAACAAATATCAATAGTTTAAAATGGTATTTGTCAACAATTTTCAAAATTTTTAAATTATTCGTAACCCACATGCATCACCTTTATTTGTAATGAAATTGATTTAATTTCTAAAATACATTTAATTATTTCTAGAAAATTTGTAACATGCCTTAGAAATTTTATATAAAATACTTTCACATTATCTTGCCTCGTATGAATACATAGGGAAAGAAATGTTGTTTTCATGTTGACTTTTTAAAATTGAGTTTCACCAGAAATACACGTTTTCACGCCCGTTGAACCCAAAAAAATTTGTTCCTACTGATTGGTGTGTGTGAACAAAATATCTCGTAATCTGGAACTTAAGTTCTGTATTACAAGGGAATTTGACACGAATATTTTCATAAAAATCGATCGACTGTTAGTAGTAGTTTATTCGTGTGATTTTTCATTTTTTTATAATTTTCTCAAAAACGGCTCCTACAATTTAAAAAAAATTCACATATTATACTACTTTGATGGTTGGGGTTCAATTAACCATACATCTTAGGAATGGTTGGCCTGAGTTTGTACAAGACTAGATCTTATTTACACATCACACGTATCATTCGCACTCATTGGGTCGTTGGGGTTGTTTATGGTTCTAAATGGAACCCATCATTGTACACATCATTAAATAATCCTGTGCTAAAATAAACATTGTTCTACATGTTAAGACACAGATTATGGATTTAAAAAAGAAGTTTATTGATATTATGAAGAAGTAACTAATTAAGGCTTTTCAAATGTTTGTAAATTTGTTTACTAAAAAATTTGTTTACTATGGCCCAATTAATATTGATATAGAAATTTAAAATTTTCAACAGTTTAGAGTCTGATCATGTTAGTACAGTACACAAAAAATTATAGTAATAGAATTATTGTTATGGTACTTCGGACATTATCATCCCAGTTCCCCAGATATATAAACAAGCAAATAAAATATTTCGTTCATTTGAACAAATACTCTAATAAAAAATATACTGATTTTAAAAGTTAGCTCACCCAATTAAATTATGATTTTATTTTAAAATAAATTTATAAAATTATGGTGTTAATAATAATAAATTGTAATACCTGAGAGGTGGATGTCCATTTGATTGTCCGTTTGTACCATTTGTCATTCCAGCATCATCCATTTTAATTGCATATAAACTCTGAGCAAATGCCTAAATTTAAAATAAAGAACATATTTTTACTGAAATGGTTACGATCACTATTTAAGAGTGCAGTCTATTTTCAAAATTAAATCTTGAATAAAAATGATTAAAGAATTGTATTCTCATCTCGTTAATCAATATATGGGACAAAAACAACCATTAATTCTTCTTCTTCTTCTTCTTCCAGCCAAGGATTAGGCCGCAGCCTGTTCCGAACTCACAAACTATATCATCTATCTTCATCTTCTCCTAGGTCTACCGACATCCCTTTTTCCTTCTGGAGCATACCAGTGTGCCTGCTTAGGTATCCTGTGATCCGATATCCTTGCCATGTGCTGTCTCCAACTTTGGCGATAATCCTTTATCTTTTTGTTCAAGCTGTAGATATCTAATTCTGGTCTGATTTCCTCATTCCTTATTCTGTCCAAGCATGTACACCCCTTAGTTCTTCGAAGAAATCTTATCTCTGCTGTCTGGATTCTCCGCTCTTGGGTTTTCGTCATTGTCCACACCTCACTTCCGTACAGAATAACTGGAGCACCATAACTTTGTAGAACTTAAGTTTTGTACCCTTTCTCGCTCTATTACCCAAAGTTCTGCTTATATTTCCGCATATCCTCTGGAATTGACATAATTTTAGCTCTATATCCAGATCGGAATCAAATCCCACATTACACCCTAAATAACGAAAGTGAGATACTCTCTCCATACCGGTATTATCCACAGCTATTTTCGAACAAACAGGATATTTTCGCTTAAAAACCATTATTTTGGTTTTATCAAAATAATATCAAACTACACAAACGCAGTTTGTGTAGCACCTTGGACCATTAATTTCAGAAATTATTATTTGGGTCTATTCTGAACAATTTATATTATGAATTTTGAGTCAAATTGAAAAAACTTCCACTCTAGAGCACCATGTATAGTTGCAGTATTCCCATAACATTAACAATTTTATTACAGATAACAAAAAATTTTGATTAGGTAACAAAGAAAAAAAACAATATTTTTAAAGGTATCTTCATCTTTTTAAATACAAGAATTCTCCAATGAATATAAAGTCTGATATTGGCAACGACTAAAATCTTTTGATAACTAAAAAAATAATTTAAGATTAACCCTTTCAGTACCGATGTCGGTAAAACAGGATGTCTATATATTTTACGTAGTTATAACATCCGGTTAACCGGACATCCATAAGTTATACATAAAGTGCCAACGTCCGGACAACCGAACATTTCCAAAAAACTTTTTCAACAAAAATTAATGGAATAATGTATTTTGAAACCGCCTCTTTGGCATAGTGACTAGTATGCTAGCCTACAAAGGAAAAGGTCTTAGGTTCGATTACTGGCTAGGGTCTGGAAATTCTAACACGTTAAAAACACCGTTAAGGTATAAAAACCCACAGTAGTTGCTAATGACAAACTGACCAAGCTGTCAATACGGTTTTAAATAAACTAAACAAACTATTTTGAATATTTTTTCGTGTTAAAACAATTTTTTTTTATGAACACAATAAAAATTCATTTTTAACAGGACATTTTATTTTTTTGTAACGTTGAAATTTTGATTGGCAATGGCAGGCTTATGCCTGCAAATTTTGAAAATAAGTGCGAGCACTTTTTGTACACTCTTAATCAAATTAAGTGGCACTTTAGATTGAACTTTTAAATATTGTTTTGGCACTGTAACGGTTAACCCATAAGCCTATAATCTTTTGTGGAATTATAGGAGGCCATTAGATTAACAATCTTCAAGAAACTGAAACTTTTAAGATAATTTCCAACCGAAAAATACAACTTCAGAACATTAAAAGGGAAAGTAAGGAAGGAGACAATTATTAAATTTTATAAGGTAATGGCTAGGACGGTTCTATTGTACGGCGCCGAAGCTTGGACACTGACCTCTCGTCAATACAGAAGAATCGAGGCAGCAGAGATGCGCTTTCTGAGAAGTGTTGCGGGTTGCACTCTCAGGGATAGGATTAGAAGTGAGATAATAAGAAATCAACTTCATGTTGAGAATATTAGCGACATTATCAGGAAATATAGGAACAGTTGGAGGGAACATGTAGAGAGAATGGAGGAGAGTAGGATACCCAAGTTTTTGTGGCGCTATAGAGCGAGAGGAAGAAGAAGAATTGGGAGACCGAGGAAGCGATGGAAGGACCAACTGTAGGAACGCATCGATCGGAATGGACTCGGAACTTTCCAATTAGAAGCAATAATTTATGTATAGACGCAGGTTTAGATGATGAATTTTACTAAATTACAAAGTATACTTTTAAAATATACAATCTTTTAACAAATGACAATTTCAAAAGAAAGCAACAAAAGAAGAAAACAACTACCATTGCAACGGAACAGGCTGGGTAAAGCCTAAGCCGTATACTTGATGATGATGATGATGATGAAAATACAACTTTAGAGAAATACAATCATTAAAACAAAGAAAGATTTACCTGTCCATTTTCAGGTGGATCTCCATTTCCAAAAGTTGATGCAACAACCAATAAAAGTGCTTCATGCTCAATACTATTCATGTCATAATCCTCCATAGACAAAACCTGAAAGTTTAAATACATTTTTATGAATGAAAAATGTATTTCTTCATTCTGAATTATTTCAAGTGTTGTTAAAGTATTTACATGATATATTAAGATTTTATACTGATTTACTCGTTTCAAATAAATACCACTTTTTAAAAAAAATTTTATGGAGATATTTTAAAATCTTTTTGAGTGGAATATTGAAAAAATTAAGTGCAATCATTTTACATACTTATACACTGTAAACTACGTTAGCATAAAACTGAATATGTTTTATGTTATTTAAAGTGAAATACAAAAATCTGGTGTGAAACACTCACACACCTTTCTCTTGCCAATGCAAATAATTAATAATAAACCTAACATTAGTAATAAAACATTAGAAATAAACAAAAAACTAACCTCAATAAACATAACCTAATTTTAATCATGAGTTAAAGACTCAAAATGAAAATCAACCTCAGTTTGCCTTAAAAGTACGGAAAATCACTTTCACGCTAAACTAGGCTCTCTAGAGAAAAATGCGCAAATAAAAGTTGTAGATCTTTTAATTTCCAATAAATTTGATTGTATACACTTTTGTCGTAAAATGCATACTAAAGCCAAAATCTTAAAAAAATTGATTTTTCACAAGTTTTCGTGAGAAAAAAACCAGAAAATCGCTAATTACTGCTAAACCAAGCGTTATACAAAAAAACTTTGAAAGATGACTTTGAAAATAATCAACGGGTTTTGTAAATACTGATATAGTGTAAGAATCAGCACAGGATTGTTTATGTATGCCTACGTGACTGTACGTGATGGGAAATACGAGGAACGGAACGTTCGGCTACTAATGCGCATGTCTGTTCTGCGGCTCTCAGCAAAATGCAAGAGTTCTATCTCTCAGTAGTGACAGCAAGCCTGGAAGACTTCCCTGAAAGCCTAACAGGCAACATCATTGGCGGATCTGCTGAAGATACAGATAGGACACACAAGGTGAGAAGGTCGAAAAGGAAGAAAATAAGAAAAAAAAAGAAGAAAAAGTAGAAGACACGACCTATAACACGAAGGAGTGATTCGTGAATATCAGTGCCTGGTACAGACAATGCAACCTTGAAGGGAACCCACAAGGATGCAATCCCAAAGGATCAACCCCAGAAAATGATTGTACTAACCATGAATGCTGATCAGTAAGCATTTGAATGCAACTCTGATGGGACACCCAGAGAGTATTTCATTGCACTCCGTCAAGTACCCAGCAGATTACTCATATGGAGCTTTCCAAAGGGTCCTGAACAGTGCATTGGTGAAGAAAAACATGTGAGTCCCACTACATCATGGTGCTCCCCAGCCCTCACCAACTGTCTTATTTAGTACTCTTAGAGACACCTCAGATGCTAATGAGGCTTCAGCTTACCATTGTTCAACACATTAGCAATATATGGCTCATTTTAGGCTTCTCCAGTAAATTCATTGAGCAGGGAATCCAAAACCCTGTTATCATTCCACTGAGCCTCATTAATCCTAAAAAGTAAATGTAACAACAGACTTTTGAAAAATTCATACAACTGAACCGAACTGAAATTTTTAATAATTCCATTAAAAATATAACCATCTAATCATCTTACAGTAAATGTGATCTTCATGAATAAATATACAAATAAAAATAAAACTATAAATTGAACTTACTGTTGAATGAAATGCATGACCAAAAATTTCACTTAATTTCTTTGCATACATTTCAGATTTTCCTGTTTCAGTTGCGTACAGAATTGTTGCTTTAATTCTTCTAGACAAGGCACTACCAAACAATTTTGATGTGAACTTGACCGCTCTGCAAAGCACAAAATAAATCAGAAAATAAAATATATAAACTATAAATTAAACATTTAATAATTGCTTGTATCATATAAGGCAATTTAAATTATGGCAAGAAAATTTAATTCAATAGTATTGTAAATAATATAAAACATTAACAACAAACCTGGCAATTTGTTTAAAATGGAACTTTCTGCGAGGCTTCTTTCCAATTTTGGAAGATTCTCTTCCTTTTTTCCAAACATGACATTTCCATGCTGCTTCCTACAAAAAAAAAAACAAACAAATAAATGAACAATGAAATCATATAACAATAAATCAACAGTATTTCTTTATTGTTAGTTCAAGTTTACATTTCCTCCTGAAATTAAATACCGTAGTAAAAATTTGTTCCACCAATTTCCCCTATTTTATTTGTTTTTGAAATTGAAAATATCTCAAAGAAAATTCAAGAAAAGAAAGAGAAAGAAGAAAAACTTATCAGAAGAAGTAAAAGATAAGATCCTACTTATGGTATGCTGAAATATTTAAAAAATTAAGTAAGTTATATATAATATACTTAATTATAAAAAAACCTATTTACATTTGAACCATTATTTAAAAAACTAACTGATATATTTGAAAGACATTTTCACAGTATAACAAGAACACTTAAACTAGTCTACAACTGTTGAATTTTTTCAAGGTTGACTCAACATAATTTTTATTTAAATAAAAATTTGTCATAATAATTTTAAGAAAAGTACCTCCGTAATATATTAAAAAATATACAAAGAAAACTAGCTGTTAGTAAACATGAATAAAAAAACAGTATTTTTGTATACTTTAGGCCAAAAATAAGATTACTGTGTTATCTCTTATTGAGGACTTAACAAAAGGGTATTGAACATAGGTAAAATTGCACTACCAAACTTAGTCTTTCCTTTTTTTTAAGCCAAAAATAAATTAACTGGGTTATCTCTATTGGGCACAAAAACAAAAGGGTCTTGAACTCAGGTAAAATTGCACTGTCATGATTGGCTTTTCCTTGTCTCCTTAATTATCTGGGAAAAAAATATCTGAAGCTTATTATGTTAATCCAGGTTGGTTTAGAGGTAGAGTCGTCGCCAAAATCAGCTGTTCAACAACTGATTTTCGGAGACGTAGGTTCCTGGTTCAAATCCTAGTAAAGGTACAGTCCAGCCTCTCTTAGTTTGCTCCTAATGTAAACAAATAACGACGTCACTGAGCATGGGCATTATATAAAAATGTGTACATGCTGATTAAAAAGTAACAACAGAATACTTTCAAAAGTATTTAAATACAAAATACTTTTAAAAGTATTTTTCTAAATGAAATTGTTAAATTCATCATGTCATGACTGATGTTTTTAGTACTTTAAGTACTTATAATTTAAAAAATAGTTAACTTAATAGGAATACGACATCCGTAAAGTCGCAGACTTTAGCCTGCACCCTGTAGGAGGTGGCTTTTGTTTGTTGACAGTAGGAGCAAACTAAGAACGGCTGAACTGTAGTTACTTTTATACGGATTTGAATGCTAGACAGTGGTTACCAGTGTACTTTGATGGTTGGGGTTCAATTAACCAAACTCTCTCAGGAATGGTCGACCTGAGTCTGTACAAGACTACAACTCATATACACATCATCCTCATATCATTGGGTTATGGGGTTGCTTAGTGTTCTGAATTGAACAGATTACAACATACACACATTAGGGATTACAAAAAAATTATGTTAATGTGAAATTTTATAGTGTTAAGATAGTAAAGTAGCCTATAGAGAATTAGTTTAAAGTATCAGATATATTTACCTGGTAGTCATAGAGCGGATACAATGTGTACAACGCCATTTCCTGATGGAAAACAGGAGTAATTGAACCAGATATCGGTGGAACAATCCATATCCAATCAGCTGGGCAACCACGTCGTAATTTCTGTTCGTTTTCATAATGTTTCATAAATGATTCAGATGCTGTGTGATGATCGACTATTGTTACATTATATTGCTGTATAAAAAATTAAAAAAGTTATTAATATCATTCAATATAGGTTACAACAGTTATAAGTTTGAATAGTTCAGAATTATAAAACTGCACACTACAAAGTTTTTTGAATAAGAAATTATTTATTTGAAAAAATAGCCTACTAACTTACGAGTTAAAATTTGTGAATCTAATTATACTCGTATTCTTTGATATTAAAAAAACCTGGATAATGCCAGGTAAATAAATAAAAATTTAGGTTAGTTTTTAGTAAAATTTAAATTAAAACCCTATCACCTAGTTTACATTTACATACTAAAAATACATTGAATGTGTTCACACAATTAAGATTATTGTTAGTGTACATTTTATTGTTGGGTGCGTCCACTAGACTCCTGAGAAAGTACAAGATAAGTCAAGAACTTAAAAACTTTCGCGCAGCGCAATTACATTATACGTAACTACAAATTACCTACTACTGCAATCTTACCAGCTTACGAACTACAATAAGTGTGACATCTAATATTTACAAAATAGTAACATAATTAACTAAGCAAAGAATCGATACAGTATTATTACTTTTGGAAAATTCAAAAACTCTGTAAATAAAGTAAATGGGTCTGAATCTGTTCTTAATATTTTTTACATGTTCCGAGAAGTTAAAACAATTTCATAGTTATGTTTGATCTAAGTTATAGATGCATTTACAAAGATAACTAAAACAGTTGAAATATATATTATGAAATTCCCTTACAATATTAACTTATTTATAATTTAATAAAATAGAATAAGGATAAAAGGTTATAAATAAAATACCAACCTGGAAGCTGTAAAGTACAGCTACATTAACCTCAACTAATGCTCGATCTTTCCACAATGTCATCGATGTACGTGTATCTAATCCCATTTTGATTGCTACTGGCTGTAAAAAAAACCAATCAATTTTATGTTATGTTAGTTCATACAATTTATTTTTTGCAATTGCCAGTTAAAAAAACATTTCCAGTAATGCGATACTGCGGACAGCCGCACGTAAACACGACACATTTTCTGAGGTACGGCGTGGTGAACTGTCACACTAAAAAATGTGAACACCTGTTATCACTGTTGGAACATCGATGTATATTTAACTTCATGTAGATAATATACAATACATCGATGGGTTCATTAGGCGGGGCAATGGTTTTGTTATTTATTTAAGGTATCTCTTAGCTCGGATTCAGAGGTTTCAGTCGAAGACCTTACGGATAGTCAACGCACCCTCTTACGTTTCTAACGCTACCTTACATAACGACCTCAACAACCCTCTATATAGGTACGACATCCAAGAATCACTTGAGACTGTGGGAAAGATAGACGATTCCAATTGAACATTGGTTTTATAGAGCAATACGCTCTCCGCTACTATCTGTCCTACAAACATACGTAGTATTTAATTAATAACGTATAAGTTTTAGTTGTAATAATTGTAGTTTAAACTAAAGTTAAAATGTTAAGTGACTATTATTTAACGTATAATGTTCGGCCCCAATATTTAAAGACGCAGTATTTAAAATTAAAAAGACATGAAATACTTTAAAATTATATGTAAATAGTTACCAAATAGAAAAAAAATTATAAAACATTTATAGAACTTATAGGCATGTGGCGATGAAATGGTTAAATATAGATTTTGAAATAATAAAAAAAATATGTTTAATTTATTTTATCTTTTCATAACATTTAATGGTTTTACAAACAAAATGCTGTACATTACCCTATAAATAGTTATATTCAATTATAAATGTAATAACAATTCTATCACATAATTATATATTTCAGATAATAACGTAAAAATTTTTAATCGCAAACGTAATTTGTTTCAATATCATAAGTATAATACCCTTCAATAAGATCAACTTTTATTAACATAGTGTGAGTCATGTTTTTAACACAGTACGTAACAGCGCTCTGGCTATATAAGCAATGGTATCTTCCTACTATTGGACAAAGTATAGGAACAGATGTTTTTATTCGACTTTATCGAAACTTCCACGACAGACTTTTCGCTTATCCAAACGAACTGATAGTAAACTTTCCTCCCGTCATTTACCAAACAACATTCAAAGACGACTCTGGAGGAAGTGGAGCAGGGACCTCCTGTTTTAAAAACGGTAAATGTTATTAATGAATGAATGAATTAATTAATCGACGACTTAGTAAAAAGAAACTAAGTTAATATCATGTCGGAGACCTGTCAGTGGATGGTGCTCTCCATGCACGTCACTCATGCCATTTCATTCATTCTTTCACCTTCCACCATATTAACTGGTTGTTTATCTTGTATAACAGTTGTGAATTTCATAAATAAAGTTAATAAAAAAAAGGTATCACTGACTTATTGGTCATCAACGGCCTAATTTTACGTCTAATTTTCATGAAGTCCTAATTTTAAATTTGTCCAGCGACTTTATCTCGAGAAAAACATTTTGACTAAAAAATGTTCTTATTAACCCTTGTAAGGGCTCAAAGGGGATATCGTCTTACTGACGATTTTTTCACAAAAAAAACCAAATTGACAGAAACGTTTCCAGTAATGCGATACTGCGGACAGCCGCACCGTAAATACGTCACATTTTCTGAAAAATCCGAAGTTGGGGTCATTTAAGGGGAGACTGTACTTTGCATCCCACCAATGTTAAATTTGCTATTTTTAGGTACATTTTTCATAGGATTGGAAAAAGATAAGGAGTAAAACTTTAAACACTGTACGTGTCGGGTTTCTTCTCGAACTACTGACATTTTTTCAATTTAATCTTTGGACCATACCATTTTTTTTTAATTACGAATAACATAAAATTTTTACTAATTGTTTTCTACGTTTTTTGCGTATTACTAATTTTTGGAGCACCTGAGGAAGTCATAAAAATGTCGGTATATGTGGATATACAAGGTAATTAACTGGTAAAAATTTCAGCCTGGTAGGTTTATTGGCTTCTGAGAAAAATGTACCTAGTGTTAAAAATCTAAATTTACGGGAAACGCAAAAAACAAGAAGGCACAAACCAAAACAAAATGTACACAAATAAGTAAATTTCCCATCAACAGTTGTTTAGAAAGCTGAACCAACAGCTGAGAATACAAAAAACCAGTGACGCAGATATTTTAAAAAATAAAATTCTCTTTGCACTAAAACGAGCAGTATAAAATTGTGAAAAATATTCGTTCTTGATAATATGATAATTTTTCTATGTAAACTTGATATAAACTTAATTTTTTCATAAAATAATTATTTTTTGACGTAATTTAATATTTTTTCTGGTAAAAAAAACTATTGAAAAACATAAAAAAACCAAAAATCTAAATTTTGAGTTAAAACCATCGTGCCATCTCCCCTTAACCTATTTTAACCAGGGATACCCTTTGCTAAGCTGTTATTCACCACTATATCTCCTAAATTAGTTTAACTAGGTACTTCCCAAAATTACCACTTCTTTTTTCCTCGATACTTCCCCTTTCATTTTCGACGAGTTCCATAAGAAATTATAAACACATTTGGTTTAATTTCCTAGTTAGTAGACTGAAAAACTCACATAAAAAGATTGTTTATTTCAAAATATATTTGAAAACCATACCTCTAGAACATTATATCTGTGCGTATCACAAAGATCTCGGCAACCGATTTCAGAACTCATATACCATCCGTTAAAGGGTGCTGCCGTAAATTGTAAACCACCGCAGTCAAACATCATAGAAGAAACAGCTGGTAAAACGTACCACCTTAAATTCATTTCAGCAAACCATTGGTAACTGAAAATAATGAAAATGAAATAGTTTAATAATGGAAATTACAAAAACAAAATTGAAAGAAAAAAGTCATGTCAATTTAGCTACTTACAAATCTATTTAATTATTACTACCTTGCCCTCTACTGTAAATGGAATAAAGGTCAGAAAAGTATGTTTTCGCGTCAATTTATCCAATGGAAATGCGCTTTTTCTGGTCCTCTATACCCAAAAGCATGTTTCTACCGATTGGTGTGTGTGTGTGTGTGTATGTGTAAACAAAATAACTCAAAAACGGAAATTCGTACGAGTGTTAAACTTGGAACTTAAGTCAGGCATCACGAGGGGACAACAAGACATTTTTGTTAAAATCGGTAATTTGGAAGTGGTAGAATATTTTCGTGCAATTTTCTCTAAAACGGCTTCTACGATTGTGAATAAAATCGCTCCATTTAGTAAAATTTTTTATGGTCTACAAAATGGGTTAAGCGTCATGTCTGGGAAATTCATACTGTGCTCTCCTGGTAAATTTTTTCAAGATTGTTAAAATTGTAGAAAATTAAGAAACCTATGTCACCGTCATCTCCTTTGATACTTTGATAGGTACTGTGCGTCGCGGCGGCAAAACTTCCGTTACACCGACAGAGGGAAGCTACCAATAGTTCCGACAAGGGCGGTAGGCCTGTGTCGACACTGCAGAGGAATAGTAACCGCCCCTACCGCAGCGCTCTTGCGAATATATGAGAGCACTCCGCTGAGCCCGATAGTCATTCCATTCCACTTCACAGCTTCCACCAGACATCCACGGCTACTGGACTTTGTCGACGACCCATCGCCGGCTCGCATGAGAGAAGATGATGCTTCCCGATCACACCTTACCCGTCATTGCCCACGATGCCCACAGCGGTCTCTCGACCGACCGTTGCGCCCACCGGATCCCGACGAAGCAGCCATCGACGCATTACTGCGAAGGAAGATGACGTCTCCGCTGGACGACGACACGCCGTTTCTCCCACTCCTCGACCGTCACGACCGACTCTTCCGCCTAGACGCCCACCGCTTCAGGACCCCAAACATTTAAAGTTTTCTCTGCTAATAGCAGAGCAAATGTTTACAACATTTCCAAAGAAAATTATAATGAAGTTTAGTGTTTATATCATAGGCTACTTAACAGAGAAAAGAAAAATTTATTCAAAATGTACAAAGTATGTATAATAATCCTTTTTTCTTCTTCTTATCTTCACGGGTTAGACATTTCCACCTGTTCCACCTCCTATCTTCTCTTCGGCATGCCAAAATCTTTGTCAAATGCTTTCTGGCATTCTATTTAAATAAATGGTTGACCTATTGGGCACGATACATGATATAATGATCTAATTTACTTAAATCTGAATCTCCATAGTTTAGTATTGTCATAAAATTACAAAAAGGAAATTTATTTACAACACTACGGGAAAAGTAAAAACATCTTACTTGTATATACAGAGATCTATTGATCTAAAGATTTAATTAAAATGATGTACTTGAAAGTTATACGTATGAACATACTTTTGTTAAGTTAACATTAATGTAATTAGTCAAGTATTGATTTGTCTGTACAGTTCTGCAAAATATATCAGTATTAAAGATTGAGATAAATAATTAAGATTTCTATTGCTTGAAAATGAAACTGAATAGCATGTTCAGTGAAATTCATTTATCATTATTAAATATCATGTAGGGTATAATAGATTTTAAAAGAAAACTTCTATTCCAACTAATAAAATGTTCTCTTTTATAGCTACAGTAAATTTTGTTATGTTTGTAGTACAGTACTTAATGTTATTAATAACTTGTACTGTATTTTATATAATACTACAATTTTCTTAGATAGGCCTATGTTTATTACTGACATGAATTTTATTATTGTGTTTTTGTGCGTACAGTATTTAATTATAGAATAAATCAAAGAGAAAATTTTATTTTATTTAATGTATCGTATCTAAACTCTAAAATGGAAGGTTCCAGGTTTGATTCCCAGGCTAGTATCCTGAAAATTATTAGGTACTTGTTCAAACCTAATGTTTCTTAACGCAAAGCACTAGCTAATTACCAAGTTGTTAATGTGACTTAAAAACATAACTAATTAATATTTTGTGTTTTACTGTAGTGACTTTGTTAAAGAATTGGAAAATAAAAAATCTTTTTCATGAATTGACATATCTAATGGCAGGTGCAATTTTTTAAAAGGCTTTCCTTTGACCTATGGCAAAAAACCATTAGTGATTTCTGTATCTACTCTTTAAGAAGAATTGAATGACACTATTTTTGTTCCAAAATTCCGACTTTGATTTCTTGACTTCAAGTTTTGGGCCACTTCAGATCTTAACCGGAACTTCAACCCCAATGATTTCTGTATCTACTCTTTTAAGGAATTGAATGACACTATTTTTGTTTCCAAGTTCCGACTTTAATTTCTTGACTTCCAGTTTTGGACCACTTCCGGTTAAAACCGGAACTTCAAACCCAATCCAGGCCCACTAACTTTTTGTGCAGATTACAAATCTGGAAACCGTTTTTTGCTATCTTCTGTAGTTTCTGACATTAGGGTGTCAGAAACACCCTGATGGAAACGGACAGGATGGTGTCAGGGTGACGGACGGATAACGGAAATTGATAGATTACAATTTTAAAAATTACCACCAATAAATTGATGTTTCTGATGAGAGACGCTCTACTGCACGAGTTATAATCTATAAGGTTTTGTTGTTTTTTTATTTAGTTCTTTATCGAGTGCCATGGTTATTAGACCTCGCCAAAATTCTTAATGCTACCGGAAAACCGGTGTTGTAAATTTTTCTCAAATTATATTCGTTTACGCTTCATCAGTTAGAATGCTAACAAAATTGAAGTTTTTTAAATACTTAGTTTTGGTGAATTTATGATTAAAGATTGTAAAATGTATATCCAGATAAAATTCAGGACCAACCAAAAAATAATTTTAGAGCAGAGACCAAAGTGAGCTATTTAAAAATAGGATAGATACAACAGGAAACTTATTTTAGAATAGGATACCTCACAATATGCTTTTGTGATTTATTTTGGTATTTATCTCATAAATATCAGTTTAATGTGGGAGTACAGAATAATTAAAAACCGCAATAACGAACATTATTTTAAATTTCATTTTCATAATGAATAATTACTTACTTTGGGTGTGTCAGAGGTACTTCCATTACTAAATCGGGTGGTACATCAAAATAGTCTGGATCGTGGCCATTAGCAGAGAGTACAAGAGGAAGTATGTCCCAGTTTGTCCTTTTACTTTTCCAGCCCAGTTTCAAACAAACCTGTTAAAAACATAACAAACAAACTTAAAAATGTATTCTATTAAAGTACTCTATTATTCTTTTAAAATAATGCAGTTTTTGTCCATCTTTCATCTCAGCTTACCAGGCATAGTTAGATGTTTTTCTTTAAATTGAAACGCTTATCAGCTTCAATTTCCATTTTTTAAAACAATTAAATTTTTACTGATAGACAGTTAAAATTTTATTACGCTGGTTTGAGACACTAAATATGCTGTCACTATTTTTTAATCAGCAGGTAGTTTTTTAACTGAATAAAACCGGTCATTGGTAAATTTTTTGTTTTTTTCTAAATTATACAACTGAAAAATGTGTGAAATTATTTGAGCCGCACATGTTAAGATTGTGGCTAAGAATTTCGTTTAAGTCCTAACTTTAGAAATTGCCACCTAAAAATTTTAATTTGCTTCTGATATTGTTGTTTAGGTCATCAGCCGAAAGGCTGGTTTGAACCTCTAGAGGTTTTACTAAGTAAAACGAGAAGTGAGGTGGTTTACCACTACCTACCTCACTGAGTTGAAAAGTATGCTTATGTACCCGCCAGACCCTCTGAAAAACACATATTTTCTAACCTGCAAATGACCCCTTCACTTCATTCACCATAGGATCTGGCTGTATAATGAAATTAATTATTTTCAGAGGATATAACTCTGATTACAGTCTTTTACACCTGTACCTCTTCTGTTCTTAAATGATTCAGTCATTTAATTGGTGGACCATGCCATGTGATAAGAAAGGGAACTATTTTTTGTAGCCCTGGAACAAACGGATTAAGTGTAAATAATTTTACACTCCACCTGTCCGTTATGGGCTGTTGGTTCCAATATGCAGCGGTAGGATGTCATAGCATATCATATATCTCATTTTTTAGTATCTGCCTCAAAAACGAGAGCAAAGTGACAATTTTATTTTTGACTTTATTTTTGTTTTTAAACAATCAAAATTATTCGAGTAATAAAAGAAAAATTTTTCATGGACTTACCTCAGTGAATTCAATATATGCCGGATCTCCCGTTATGGTACCATCTGGGTTTTTATAACCAGCGTAGGAGACTAGCTGTTGATTCCATATTCGGAAATCATGTTTCCCATCAGTCCTTTGAGGAAATATTGTAATGGCAGATCTAAAGTAAAAACAATAAAAGTTCATTACATTAGAAAGTAAATTTTCTAAATTTTTGTATTTTTAAAATATACAGATAAGTTTTGTACGAGGGTTATCTCTAAAGTAAAGACCGCTAGGAAAATGCTCTCCTTGATGTTGGCGAACCTGTGTTGGCGAAGGACACGTTGGTAATATACACACTGTATTGTTGTCTGTAAGTTGTTGCGTTGTAATACGTGTGAGTTATTACATTATAAAATAAATAAAAAAATCGATGTTACCGCTGATTGTGAAATACGTGGAGTGATTCGTTTTTTAAATCATCAAAACATTAAGCCGGCTGAAATTCATAGGCAGTTGTTTGTTGTGTACGGTGGTAATATTGTGACAATATCGAAGAAGGTTCGCGAAATTTCTAGCATTTCATGGTAAAGGGTAGATAATAGAGTGGAAAAGTAACAATGGGGTGGCTATAAAGGGATGGCTATTCATGAAAGTTGTTTGAAATAACTGCGCTATTGTGTATGATAAAAGGTCGGGTATTGTTGTACAACTATTTATTAAAGGGACCTGTAACACTTCCCATTAACAGTAGATCTATTGTTACTTGTTTACATCAGTTCATCAGTTATGTCTTTTCGAGAACTAATAAAAAAGATTATTGATCGAATCTCTGTGTCGTTCGAGAAGTCTCTTTGAACCCTCCGTATATAAATAGACCCCCGAGCGCGGTCAGTGAGTTAGTATTCGTTTGATCTTTGACGAGTGGCTATCGAGCGTAGTGCAGGGGCGTTCCGAGCATTGTGTTGGTCAACGATTGTTATACTGTCTTTGTTTGTGTGTGTATTGTGAAAAGTTATTGTGCATCTGTATTAAATTCAGTTTTTGTGTATTCAGTTTCATTTTGTATGTGTATTCTATAAAATTTATTGTAAGTAGTGCTAAGTAAATTATTAAGTTATTTATTGTTTATTATTTATTTTAAGTAAATTATTAAGTTATTTATTGTATTACTTCATTGTAATTAGTTTGCTGTTTATTTTGTAAATCTTTTAGTGTAATAAATATTTGTACTTGTAAACTTTAGTGTATTAATTATTTAATAACCTAAATTCCGAAACGGACCTTAGCGATAAGTGTCACAGTATAATGAATTAAAAACAAACGTCCGAAAATGAAGTGAAAGGTTTAGAAATGACAGAATTAACGTGCACGATGAAAAACGTTCGGGCGCACCTCAATAATCACCGAGGATTTAGTTGAATTGAGACGATGGTGAAATCAGAAAAGATATCGTAAATGATTTTCGACGCGGCCTTATTTTCAATGACATTTCAAGAGCTGTTATTCGTCACATTGTTCATGACCATTTAGGTTTCAGAAAGGTTTGTGCACGTTGGATGCCTCACTTCGTAGAGGAACGTCACCAGAAAATCCGCTAAAAGACCTGGCGGTAGAAGAATATGACGAGGCTATATTATTAAAACTGATGAATCGCTATGATAAATGTCTTAATTCATGTGGTGATTATGATTATAATATAATCACCACATGAAGCCAAGAGGAAACTTAAAAAGAAGCGGGAGGCCAGGAGGAATAAACGACAGAAGTAGAGGTTTTTTTATTTATAGTAGTTTGTAGAGCCAAATTTATTTAATATTACATTATTATGAGAATTTAAGCAATAATAATATCTTCTAAAATTAATTATTCATGAATTTTTTAACGAGGTTACTTTCAAAATTTTATGTTTTCTATTTATTTGTAAAATTTAGTAATAACAAATTTGTATTTTAAACTATTTTTCCAGTTTAACATAAATGTTGTTGTTTAGGTCATCAGCCAAAAGGCTGGTTTGAACCTGTAGAGATTTTACTAAGTAAAACTAGGAGTGAGGTGGTTTACCAATTGCCTTCCTCACTGAATGGAAAAGTACGCTTATCAGCATGCCGGGCCCTCTGAAAAGCACATATTTTCCACTCTGCAAATGACACCTTCACTTTATTCACCACAGGGTCTGGCTGTATAATGAAATTCATTACTTTCAGAGAAGATAACTCTGACTAGTGTCTTTTACACCTCTACCTCTTCTGTTCTTAAATGATTCAGTCATTTAGTTGGCTGACCATGTGATAAGAAACAGAACTATTTATTTTAGCCCTGCAAAGAACAGATTAAGTGTAAATAATTTGACATTCCACTTGTCTGTTATGGACAGAAGAAAAATATGACGAGGGTATATTGAAGCTGATGTATCGGTGTGATAAATGTCTTAATTCATGTGGTGATTATAATATTATCACCACATGAAGCCAAGACGAAACCTTAAAAGAAGCGGGAGGTAAGGAGGAAAAAATTACAGAAGTGGAGGTTTTTTATTTATAGTAGTTTGTAGAGCCAAATTTATTTAATACATTATTATGAGAATTTAAGCAATAATAATATCTTCTAGAATTAATTATTCATGAATTTTTTAACGAAGTTACTCTCAAAATTTTATGTTTTCTATTTATTTGTAAAATTTAGTAATAACCAATTTGTATTTTAAACTATTTTTCGAGTTTAACATTTAAAAAATGCAAATATTTTTTATTATAAAAAACCTATTCTAATGGAAACTTTACTTTACGTGTAATGAAACCTTATTTTCTTATAGTTTTGTTTTTGTGGAATAGCCCCTTTTACTATTCGTGTACAAATGATTCAAAATTTAGATTCAGAAAATGAAGAAAGTTAGAAATAATTTTTCAAAAATTTCATTTCCTAATAAGTAACATAATTTCAGAATGAAATTCTTATATTGAGGAAATAAAAAATTACTATAAATTGAATTAAATGAAAATTTAAAATTTATTCATTAAATAGATAAATAATAATATTATTTAAGATAAAAATAAATGTTTGAATAAAAGATACAAATAAGAGATAAAAAATTGAATTCAGTGAATACAGAATATGTTTTTTGTGCTGACTTTAATAAAGGTGAATTCTAAAACGTTTCTGCGTTATAGAAATTATTGATAAAGCGGAACTCATTTAACAGATGTGACGTCAGAGCACGTCGTTCTGTGTTTTACCGACGTGTTTATTGCGGAAATTAGTGTAAATTTTGTTTCTTATTTAATAGACGCAATAGGCAGGTAGGTAGGTTACATTCACATTTCTGTCGACATTCGATTAAAAGGTACGACGTTGCAGAACAAGTGTGAATAAAATTTAGATTTTATAGAAGCTAAATTTTAAAATTTAACCGGTTCTCATTTTCCTTTTTTAAAGACTTAAATATATATAAATTTGTACTGTTAGTAATACATTTATGTATTCGACGCAAATAGATTCTTCTGATTATTGATATTTCAATACAGCGGTTACTTCATATTAACCTTGAAATATAGCACTAAAATTTGAAAAAAAAAATCAATTTTTGGCTTTTCAACCTATATTCACACTTCTTCTGCAAAAAGTTTCTGTATCCCTAATTTGCGTACGTTGTAATCTGTTTAATTAAAATCAATAACCCCATAACCCAATGAAACGAGGATGGTATGTGTGAATCCTCAATCCTGGTTGAGAGGGCTAAGAAGCCCTATGATGGCGACATCGTGTTAAGGAACACCTGGTCGCTCGGGGAACAATATAACAGAATAATTGCAACCTCAAGAAATTTAGGGGGAATTTTATAGTTTAAATAGGAAATAGGATTCTGGTTCGTGGGACATTGGAACTGGGACTTGAAAGGAGATAATTTATTTTTAGAAGTTATTTGTGGAAAATTTAAATTAAGGGACAAGTGGGTTTAAGAGCGGCTCTTTTATTTTATTTTATATTTCAGTGGCCTTTTTTCAGTTTTGTGGGAGTCCTATTATCTTGGGGAGGGGAAGGCATGCATTTTACTGAACTTGGACTAAAGGTATAATTTAAGGTAGGGGTTAGTTTATGATTTCAGGGGAGACGGAAAGCGTAGAGTTTGGCATAATCACCGGCCTTTTTATGTTCTGAGTGTTTATCAATTTAAAATGGCGGCTCTTTAAAATGGTATGTGTGATGTGTAAATGAGATGTAGTTTTGTACAGACTCAGGCTGATAATTCTTGGGATTTGTGGTTAATTGAACCCCAACTATCAAAGTACGTATACTGGAAACTGCTGTCCTGTATTCAAATCCGTATTTTTACTAGGATTTGAACCTTGATTCACGGTGACGACTTTGCCACTAGACTAACTCGATGGGTTTCAGGACAAATGGTGTATTTTCATTGCTGTACAATTTTTTCTCATCTAGGGCCAATTTTAGGCCACGTGAGGGGACATTAGACGTTTCTGGAAGCTCTTTTTGCATCCCACATTCTCAGCATTCGCTCACTTTAAGTGTTTCTCCTCTCATCTGTCCACGCGGTGTTCTGTTTTTGCTCTTTATGGAAGCCTCTAAAGTCCGGATTTTCAAAATCCTTTCTGACTAATTTGAACCATTTATCTGGCACCTTAGGTCTATAGTTTAGTACTTTAAAAACTTGTTTTGTCAACCGGTTGTCAGCCTAATCTATTCCGCACACGTGTCCGTAAAATTTTAATGTTACTTTTCTAATCGTTTCCATTTCATACTGTACAATATTGTTTATACATTTTTTTATAATTTTTTGAAGTTAACGTTGCATAATCAAGTATACTGTGGACAATTCGAACTGGCACAACTCTTGCTCTACGTGTACACACAGTTCCGCATAAAGTACATCCAGAACCTATTCTTTCAACAAGGCCTACAAATTTTAATGTACGCAAATTCTTACGACCTTATTTCAATGTACAAACATAAAATAATTATTTCATTTTAAAATATGTATTTAATTTGTTTCAGTAAAAATTTAAATTATAACTTACAAGAACTAAACTGCGAAAACTCACTAAACTATACTCTACCGACGCACGCAACTAACTAAACAAATTAGTCTGAATATATTATAATGAACAGAAAACAAATTATTAGTCACATCAATATATCTGACAGATTATTAGTAACAACAGTGAAAATAAAGCGTAATGACCGTGTGTGAGTCGTTCATTACTTACTACTATAGCAATACTTTTGTGACTGTACCGTCGTTGCATAGCGAGGGCTGAAGAGTAGAGTAGATAAACACCGAAGCTGGTTGTGCCAATTCGAATTGTCTAAGGTGTACTAATATCAAAAATTCAGTTTACACAATATTTTTTATTATTTTTGAAGAAAATTTTTTTCTTAGACAATTATTGTTCTTGTAGCGTTTTGCAACAGTGTTTGTTTTGTTTATAACCAAATATTGAAGATAACTAAAATTTTTTAGGTGATTTTTGTTGAAATTTAAAACTTTGACAAGATATCCAGAAATTCATTTTCCCATGTAACTGACACTTTGCTTCAGAAACAGTTTGTGGTATCCAGCTGGAATTTTGGGATCACAATATCTAAATTACTGCATTAAAATTATTTAAAATTTATTAATATCCTAATTGGTTGGGCACGTAAGATAAGGGTACTACGTAGATATTCGGCGTCGGTACTACATAGAATCATTCTGTTATAACGTACACTCAGATACGACGAACGGTACCTTATAACAGATATAATGGTCCCTTGAATTTCGTTATAACCCAATTTTACTGTAATGGCTTACTCACCTTATGTTTCCTCGATTCGTGCTGTATTTGATATGGTTACAAATAGCTTCAAACATTCCTGTTGTGGTAGTCACTGAACGACAGTCGAATACCTAAAACATAAGAAAAACCTTTCTTTCAATATTGTATTACTTCCTCAAAATTTTATTAAAATAATTAAGATTTACAATTCTGAAAAGTTTTTCTATTAATATCTGGACTGATAAATTCGTAATGAATGAGATTTAATCGGTGATTATTCATTAAAATTATAATTTAATAAAAAAAACTAATTTTACTATCAATAATTTCGAGCCATGTGCCATTTTGTATAGTATCATATTATAACCCTAGTACTTCGCAGTTTAACCAAATGCCAATTGAATCAAAATCATACTGATAACTAATATAATTTTTTTTTACCTCTATCATGATTAGTTTGTTGTTTAGGTCATCAGCTGAAAGACTGGTTTGAACTTCTAGAGGCTTTACTGAGTAAAACGGGAGTGGGGTGGTTTACCTGTGCCTTTCTCAATGAGTAGAAAAGTTGCGTATGGTTATTAGCATGCCAGGCCCTCCGAAAAGTATCTACTTTCCACCCTGCAAATGACACCTTCACTTCATTCACCACAGGGTCTGGCTATATAATGAAATTTACTCTCAAAGGAGATAATTCTGACTAGTGTGTTTTACACCTCTACCTCTTCTGTTCTTAAATGTTTCAGTCAAATAATTGGCTGACCAAGTGATAAAAAACAGAACTTTTTTTGTAGCCCTAAAACTAGCAGATCGAGTGCAAATAATTTCACACTCCACCTGCCTGTTATGGGAATAATGATTAGTTTATCAATGAGTAATTCTTTCAAGATTAATTAAAATTAATTAGTAAAATTATTTCTAAAATGTATAAGTAGGCCTACTTGTTTTAATTTTAATTTAATTTAATTTAATTTTATTTTTTTGGTTTAAGGTTCAACTGTTTTGCAATTACTGCTAATACAGACGGTGAGAAGGGTGATAGATGAAAATGAGTGATGAAAAACTGCCAGACCTGACCGGGAATTGAACCCTGGACCCCGGCGTAGAAGCCAGTTTCGCTAACCACTAGTCCTACGCCAAGATGTTTTATGTATGTTTTCCGGTTTTTGAACTAAACTTTAGTTTAGTTCAGTTAAATTTAATTCTGTTGGGATTATTGACTATTTTTATTTGTATTCTTTTTTTCTTTTGTATATTTTTTTATTCTAGCAATAATGAAATATTGTTTCTGTAATTGGGCCATAGTTGGCCTGTTGTAAATAATTAAAAAATAGTTTAGTAATATTACTAATTAGATTAAATCGTGTGAGCTCATTTTTTCAATTGCTGATAGTGTTAAATTTTATAGTTGCTCTTTGCCAGAATAGCAGCACCAAAAAATTTTAAATTCAGTTATTTTTTTTAACTTTAAAAAAATATCGTTCCGCCTTTTACCAATTTTAATTTTCGGATTTTTTTTGCAGATTGCAGAAAGTGTTTACTCTTTATATCCTTATAATAATAGTGTAAAATTATTAATATCCGTTCAGTAGAACTATGTAGGCTATTAAAGGACAAACAGAATCTCCATTTAAAATACATTAGACCAGATTCTGCGTTTTAAATGTATGTAGTTAGGATGACATGTAAGAGAAAACATTTCTGGTAGTTCAGTAATGAATATGGTTACCATGGTCAAGGTTTTTGTACAGTTTCCCTTGACCACTCCATGTGAATGATTGGTCAGATCCTTTTTGTGTTCTGTGCGATCCCAAAATTTAACACGTAATAAAAATTGTGTAGTTTTTACGTGGAAACAAAATTAATCTATTTAGGTGTAATGGCCGGCCCGTGGGGTAGCGGTCAGGGCAACTGGCTTCTATACCGGGGCCTGGGTTCAATTCCCGGTTAGATCTGGTATTATTTCATTACTCATTTTCATTTTTCATCTTACTAATCAGCAATTACAAAACAGTCGGGTGTAAACAAAAGAAAAGTTTATTTAATACTCTTCACGAGACATGGTATTACGGCAAGAAGATGTCGCACTAACAACCTAATGAGGAAGGCAATGGTAAACCACTTTACTCTTCTTAAATATTTTGGTTGTTGACTTAACAATAATTTAGATTATACAGGGAACGACCACATAAGGTTTTATAAAACCATTACACTCCATAATAGAGTAAGTAGATTAAAAAGTTTTACCATTTTTATAAAATTAGAAGCAAAGATTTAAACAATCTACATGCCATTATTTTATCAGTAATATGTCGTTTCACTGCCTATCCAATATTGTTTAGCACGGTTCAGAAATACAGAGAAAAAAAAATCAGCGATAAAATCGTACTATTTTTTTATACATTAACCAATGCTTAATGTATAGATGAAAGCAAAACGTTGTAAAGTATTATCGTGATTTTTAAAACAAAAAGAGAAAAATAAAAAAAGACAGCTGACGAAAATAAACTGGCGAAGGAAGGAAGGGAGTTATAAACAATTAGGATTTGTCATACATACGACTTAATACCATTTAATGGTATTGTTTAGAAAAAAAGTTGTAAATGATAAAAAACATTCAAGAAAAAATTGTTGGAAAAATTAGAAACTAATGGTGCATTTCAATAATATAACAGAACTAAATAAAACATCTTTTAATAATCATTCATTGTTGCCAACGTAATAAAGTGAATAATAATAAATCATTTTGAAATGCGACCCACTCTCAAATAATTGAAAATTGATTGTGGTTGTAGTTGATGTAAAACCATTCTATTGTTCGTAATAGATCTGAAATAATAACAACCTTATTCCTATTCAACGTACATTACAGAAGTATCGTACATAACTGCTTTTTTTAAAATAGTGACGTTCACGTAATTAGGACATTAATAGTAAAAAAATTAGGGTGGTTTAAAATTTAATTGGTGACAATTTTTTAAATAATAATTGTCATCTATCATTTTTCTATGTGCGTCCGTCCGTCATACCCAGATGTCAGAAACTACAAGAGAGAGCAACAATCGGTTTCGGATTCGTAATCTACACAAGGGTTATAAAGGGGTTCTGTTGTCAACTGGAAGGAGACCCCTTAATTCCTTTTACAAAAGGCTTAAGGGAACCTGCCGGGATAGAAGGCTAGTGTCTTATCCATACATTCACGTTGTGTGGCCTCAGTTTTCTCAGCGACTTGTTGGTAAAGGGCAACTTTAGCTACATGGTCTTGAAGTACATTGAAAGGGGCACAAAAAATTAATTTTTTAATTAATAATAAAATAAATTAAAAATACAAATCAATCATTAATAAATGATATTTCTATTAAAGAGTTAAAAAATAAATACGATCTCTGAAATTCGTTATTTTTAAGAAAAACTTAGGAACTGAACTAGATAAAATTAAAGAAAAAAGTATAAAAAATTGAACAGAATAATTTAAAAATAATCTACACGTTAATAGAATTTTACAGAGCGGATTCTTTTTAATTGCTGTTGTTTTTTTCGTAAGGATAAATGAGCCTATTAATTTTTAAAGACATTTAAAAAGAATACTGTAATAGAGTTACAACGTTAGAACAGCCTAGTTTTAAAAGTAGCAGTAATTTTTTAAGTATAGGATTAAATTAAAACAATAAAGAAAAAACTCTACAGCTCGTCTTATGGTACTAGACCCGGTATTAATGGGGAGTATATTAAATTACAAAAGTTGTTTTTGTCTTTATTAAGCGTAACCCTAATTTAGCAGTTTAGCTACTTATTTTATAACCTTTCTTTAAACAAGATGCTACTACTATTTTATAGTTTAGTAGATAAATATATATAGTATCATTTATTTTGTTTTACCAGAAACATAATCATCTGGAAGAAAACCTTAGTTTTTTCCGTTTGTATAATACTTGACCAGATTCTACATAAATAAAATTGTGATTTTGTCAGTATTGACATTTCTCAAAATGCCCCAAATTTTGTTCTACGCTAGATCTATCAAGTAAACACCGAAAATAAGTTTAGCTGAAATTTTGTCTGTTTGTCTATTTATCTATTTGTTTGTTTGTCTGTTTATCTGTTTGTCTGTTTGTATGTTACGGCATCACACAAGAACCGATGAACCAAATTCAATGAATTTCGGTATTTAGGTTCTGGATATAATCGAAATTAAAATAGGTAGGCTATAATTTTTTTTAATATCACAAAGGGATGGGAGAATTCAATGGGAGGGGTAAACAAAACCTACGAATATTTCCGTTTAATGTATCAAAAAATGTTACATAATCGAAATTACGAAACGTTTAAAAACAAATACCAGGTGTGGCTATTAAATAACGAAGACTGGCGTTGTAAAAAATTTTATTTTTATTTTATTCATAATCACTTATTGTCACTTTCAATATACACTCCTTCTCTATCCCTACAACGCTCCATGCAAATTTTCCATTGTTGGAAACAGTGCTGGAAGTCATCTTCTGTCAGCTCCTTCAGGACACGTGCCGCTTTCTCTTTTACAGCTTCCACAGTTGAAGGCAGCTTCCATACGTTGAAGGCTTCTAAATTGTTCATAGCAGCCACCTTCTAAGTCCAGTCTTCCATGCGGTGTAAAAGCATCGACCAGACGTAACAACTTAAAAATCTTAGTTTAAGCTCAAAATAAAAATCCGTGCTTGTAAAGAGTTTTTTGTATAGTATAATTAGAGATAATTACGCGTTACGAAAGTTTTTCGTGCAAAATCTATATTAATAAATAAGTATTTTATAAAAGAACAATTCCATGCGGTGTAAAAGCATCGACCAGACGTAACAACTTAAAAATCTTAGTTTAAGCTCAAAATAAAAATCCGTGCTTGTAAAGAGTTTTTTGTATAGTATAATTAGAGATAATTACGCGTTACGAAAGTTTTTCGTGCAAAATCTATATTAATAAATAAGTATTTTATAAAAGAACAATTGGCTATTTATATCATATGGTAGGCCTAAGCTAAGGAAGAAATTAGGAAAGTTTTTATAAGATCAAATAAGTAAACAATTATAAAAGTAGCGAATAACACTGAAGGTAAACACTGGAATATTGCTTATGTTATACAATATAGAATTAAAAGTAAACAAAAATATCACTGACGATGAATTGTCTACACGAATTCATGAATATTCTTTAGCTGCAAACAATCTAAAAATTTAAAAAGGAGAAGACTTTGAATCAAGATAGGGAAAATGTTAAGTTTGTAAAGAGGATAGTCAGTTTTTTAATTTATTATTGAATTTTATTTTTCACCATCAGAACAACTTACTTCTTACAAGAAGCAAGTTTAACGATTTTATTTATTTAATTTAAAGTTGCATTATCACTATTTAATTAGGTATTGATTATGGAACGGTGGGTAAAAAGTTAAATTATTAAGAATCTAGCAGGGAATTGAATCCTTGTATACAAGAATTTTGCTCGAAATGGAAAGCTTCGATCTCTTCCCCGGCATTCAGTCAGTACCACGGTTACTTTACTAGATGGTAGGGATCATCAACAATATGTGCAGTGGCAAGCCCCGCCCTCTGACGTCACTGGTCACCAGCGACAGCCGACGCATGATACGTACGGTGTCGGTCTGTGATGTTTACTAGTCTTAATACGGTCTGTAATACTTTACTAGTCTTTAATAATGGTGTGTTGTGCAATTTCCGGGTGTTCTAATCACGATAGACATCAAAAGGAGTTGGGTATTATAAGTTTTACCGTTTTCCAAAGGCCATTTAAACTAGATTGAAGTGGATAAATGCTTGCAACCGGGCTGATTCATTTTCTGCTGATTGTGGTCGCGTATTTTTAGTATATTTCGACGAATCGGATTATGTACGCGATTTAAAGTCCGAGTTGGTACATCTTCCATTAAAACGTGTCTTGAAGACTGATTCAGTCCCACATTTAAATTTTCAATTTGTATTGCCGTTCTGCGTCTGGTAACCCCGACTTGTAGTGAACGTAAAAATCGATCAAAGAAATGATACGCTTGTAAGGAAGTTTATGATATTTTAAATTCATCATCCAATCACAACACAGGCAGTTCACAAAATGAAGGGATAGCCGTAGAGAAAGGTTTGTTTTAATGAAGAACCGCTAAATTTTAATGTTGCGCAGTCAGAGGAAACTGATCTCTTAAAACGTGAAAACGCCGAATTAAAAGAAAAAAAACAAGTTACTTAAAGAAAAACTTCAGGCCGCAAACGAAGAATTATTAAAATTAAAATCGATTTCCTGTGTAAACATACCTAAAGCGCTATGTTTGTTAAAACAATCCATAAATCCTACCGTCACTACGCACCGGCCGAGTTGTTGGGGACCAGACTACGTCATCTTATATCTCACAGCGGCTGCGCATGACCGCTACCGTCTAATATAGTAACCTTGGTCAGTACAGTTATTGTGCGGTTCCAAGCTCCGTGTAGTTGCGGGGTGAAGGGTACGGGTGAGGTATAATGAATGAGTGACGCATGCTGGGAGAACGATTGTTGTATTACTCCAATACAAAACATTCGTTTTCAAACTTTCCGTGCTCGCCTCTCATCATGCGGTCTTGGGTTCGAATCCCATGCAGGCACGGCATTTTTTCATACGTTACAAAATATCAATTCATCATTCACCATACTCTCTCAGGAATGGTCGACCTGAGTCTGAACAAGACTACACCTCATTTACACGTCATACACATCATCCTCATCTCATTGGGTCATGGGGTTGCTTATTGTTCTGAATTGAACAGATTGCAACGTACACAAACTAGGGATTACAAAAAAAAAATTAACATATTTGTTTGTATTTATTACACTTATTTGTTTACATATTTTTATATAAATTGGTAAGTTAAATATTATGAATCCTACCAAGTGAATAACTCGGTAGGTATTTGTTAAATTAATGCGCCGGATGATAAGAATATTTTTAAAATCTAGTTAGTATATACTACCACTACAAATGCATCAGCTGAGAAACACTACTAACTCATTCATTCTCCCACTACTATAACAACGCACTGCATTCCTTCCAACTACACGGAGCTGGGACTCAAGCAATATTTAAATTTTATGTTCGTTTGTTTTGTTTATAAGTAAGTATGTTCTTCGTTTAAGATATTTATCTAAAAACATGTAAAATTATTCAGCATCAAAAAAAGACATTAAAACGGTAGTTATTCCCAAATTATTTTTTCGGTTGCCATTACGGATGCCCATAACAGACAATGATAGATATTAAATTATAAGTTTAACGTAAATAAGGGTTTCTAAGGAAAATGAATAATTTTCGTCAAATCTGCAGATAATAGTGTTTAATTTACACTTTTTTACTTTCTCTAGCCCTTCATGAATATAAAGGGAAGGGTATTGTTTTCATATCGATTTTTCAAATTCGAGTTTTACCGGATATATACGTTTTAAGGCCCTCTAAACTCAAAAAACGTGTTTTAGCGGTTAGTCTGTGTGAATAAAATAATTCAAGATCGGAATAGCGTACGAAATTGAAACTTGTTAGGTACTACTCGGAATCTGACACGAATATTTTCATCAAAAACAGTCAACCGGAAGTAGTAGTTTATTCGTGCGACTTTTCACTTTTTTACGATTTTTTAAAAAATTGCCTCACTACATTTTTGATGCTCTACAAGATAGGATAAGCACCATGTCTGCTGAAATTCTTGGGGAAGCTGTGCTGTCGTAGAAAATACACCGAAATCGGTAAAAATATGAGATTTTTAAACGATTATGTCCTTAGTAGATCTATGCTTTTACGACCAAAATGTATGCAATTAAAGTTATAGGAAATTAAAAAAAAGCTATAAATTTTATTTCAAGCATTTTCTCAACAGAATCCAGTTTAGAGACAATTTACTGATTTTCCGTATTTTAAGAACAACAGAGGTCTTTTTCATTTTGTGTCATTTACTTATGATTAAAATTAGGTTATGTTTTTAATTTGACATTGTTTAATCATGATTAAACATAGGTTATAGTGGTCATTTTTTACATTGGCAAGAGAAATTCGTGTGAGCGTTTCACACCAGATTTTTAAAAATGTAATTGATGAAAAGTCCTGACTTTTTGTCATAGTTAATGAATCATGTTAATCAATTCAGTATACATTTTGAAAATGAAATAAAATAAAGCGTTTCTTTTTAAAGATTATGATGTAAAGAATCGATTGGTAGGTTAACAGTAGTAGAAAATAACATCAATGGTGTTTTAAAAATATAAATATTATGCTAAAACCAAATTTTTCAAGATCCATGAAATGGAAATCTAGTAATCCATTCTGCAGTATTTTGGTTAAAAGAAATATAAATACCGTAATAAATTTCTTTCAAAAATAAACAATTCGAGTATATATACAAAAATGAAAAACTAGAAAAGGAAATTAAGAAAAACAAGAATGTTTTTTAGTAGGAAGTACGGTAAAGTAGTTTAATGGTTAAAACAGAGAGGTTAGGTAAGAGTAAAAATAAAGAGGACCTTGAACCTCTTTGTAAAGAGGTCAATTACAAATGGGATAGGTCGACCTCTTTGTAAAAGAGTCGGTGAAATGAGAGAGTAGATGATAAAACTTAACAATTCAGGTTCCATGCAACAAACGGATAGGGTGGAGGTTGTCGGGTAAAATGTTTTCAGTACTTTTTCGGAAATGATGTCACTTTCTACCACTTTCAGTCTTTAGTGATTTTTCCTTAGTTTTCTTTTACGTTGGAAGAAAAATTTGTCGGAAGTAATGATAACAAAGCTTTTGTTTATTTTTCATTTTTCTACTGTTCAACAACTTGCATAATGTTATTAAATATTCAGGTAAAACATTAGCTTGTACAATTTCATTCAGTTAGCTTGAAAGTAAAATATCCAGGTAAAAAAAAAGATTAAAATTCCCTTTGCTGGTTAAAATTTCCTTTCAATTCTATAATGTACAGTATAAAATTGTATAAAAATCCTCCTCTCGATGGTCTAGTGGTTAGACTGTGTCGCACACTGAAAAACGGAAGATCCTGCTTCAAACCCACCGAATCCGTACCGTATCCCTTAATAGAAGAGCTGAAATGAAACGGGTTGTTTTCTTAAAAAGATAATCTTGTAGGCTACAATTCGAACGAATTACTATAATAAATATAACTCAGAACCGTGTAGCAGATATAAACAGACTACGTACGGGTTGAAAGTCAGTAAAAGGATGCGTAATCATGTTTCACTCTACCAGCTTCTTCAGTCAAAAAAACCGGAATTATGAATTCTTTCTACTGGTACTGTCGTATTTTGTAATTAGTATATGTTTCAATTAGAACAGATAAGAAATTTAAAAGTAGGCAACGAAAACATACAGGAAGTTGGGAAATTCTGCTATCTAGGGAGTAAAATAACAAAGGATGGTAGAAGCACAAGTGATATAAAAAGTAGAATTGCTCAAGCTAGAAAAGCCTTTGAAATAAAAACAGCTTAATGACTACAAACATTGATTTACATTGATTTAGTTTCGGTTCTTGGTACCGGATGAAGTATATGTCACTTCCCAGGTAATGGAATAATTTTTTCCATAAGTTGTCAGCAGCACGTAGTATAACAATCCTTTGTTTACTATTTTAGTTAACAAGACTTTATCTGTTGGTAATCTCCTTAAGGTCTTGTCAAACAGAACGCGGACTGTCCGCATGGACGGTTCGCGTGCAGTCCGCTGCGGACTGAGAGAGCCTAACTTAACGCGGACAAATCAGGACGGACCAGAACAGTTGTAAAGAAAACGTGAACGAGTCGTGGCGAAATTATGATTTGTTATTTTTTCAACTTTGAAACTTGTATTTATATTGTCTAGCAGTTCCTCAGATGAAGAAGAATTTCTTCTTTTGTTCGCTTTGAGTCGGTCGAAACGAAAAAGAAAATGGGTGCACGAAATTAACTGCAAACGAGAGGAGGTATGCAAATTTCACCGACTTTGCAATGAATTGAATTCCTTCGAAGACCGATTTTTTATGTATTTCGTTTATCCCAACTATAATTTCATTATTGTTGATATAGGTAGTTATGGGTGGCATAGTGATAGTAGTATCTTCGAAAATTCCGCTTTCTATCGTGAGTTCATAAATAATAAAATTATGCTGCCTCCAAAGTCACTGCCAGGAACAGACATCCCTGTACGAGACCAATTTGTTAATTACTTCAACTATTTGATAAATAATCTTAATAATTAATAAGTCAATGACTAAAACGTAAAACTAATTTTTTGTTATAAATACTGTAATAACAAAAAAATAATAAAATTTGTATTTAATGACTGGTTTGTTGAAATTTTTCAGCTATTTTCCTCCATGATTGTGCTTTCTTAACCTAGTTTTTGTAATCATTATTCTGCACATCATATAAATGTGGGTGCTCCCTGACAAGTTCAATTAATTTTTCCTCTTTATCGGCCATCCTATCCGTCGCGAGCTCTGTAGAAAAATACAACCTATCAACAGTCCGGCGCGGAATAGATTGGTACGCGGCGTAGGCCGCTGTCTATTTGTCTAGGAGGATGCAACAATGTCTAACACAGGGTCCGCGCGGACGAGAGCGGTCGTCCGCGCGGGCAGTCTGCGTTCTGTTTGACAAGACCTTATAGTAAAATTTTGGAGTGTTTTAAAATTTTCACTAATGAACAACGTGTCCACATGTGACAGTTGTGGTGGAAGTACTGTAAAAATACCGCTGAAATCTATAATGAATTTAGTTCTAAATTTCCAGATGCTGTTACCCAACCGGTGACATATATAACAAAACTTAATTTTTTTTACAATTCTGCAACATTACAATCTGTTGAAATCACTTAAAATAACAATCAGTAATTTTGATAAATGTTAATTAAAATAATTACGATTTCAATATAATGCTAATGAAATTAAAAATAGTAATAAATTAATATTTTTGATAAATACAGTGATGACTTTGAAGTGAATCAGTTAGAAAAAAAAGATAATAAGTGTGAAAATGTTCTTTAAAACTTATAACCTAAATCAAAAACACTGTCTTTTCAGTCTTGAAAACCCGGTATCAATATTATTTAGTTGATTTAGAGCCAGGAAATTTGGATGATTGATGAGTCTTTCTTCACTTTTACGGCTGAATTTTGATATAGTTTGTTTCACTGAGTCAATATCAAGATCGGCATAGATATAGGAGTTTTTGATATACCACGAAATTTGCAGGGCCGGCCGCAAGAATTTTGACTGGAAATGTTCGAATATGTTTATGTTTGAAGTGCAGGATGTACTCCACAATTGAAGCCCATATGTCCACATGGGTTTTAAAACGGATTTATTTATAAAATAAGTTTTGATTCGTTTGACAAAGGTGAGTATTTACCAATTAACCAGTGTAGTTTACGTACTGTCAGCTCAATTTGTATCTTTTTAGTTATTATGTGATGTTTCCATGTGAGGCGACGATCTAAAAGTAGGGTCAAGTATTTTACTGTTGTGTTGTGCGGTAGTGCTATGTTGGTTAACGTTACTGGCGGGCAGTCATTTTGAAATAACGTTTTTTGGGCGGTCAAAACTTAAATAAACAATTTTAAATAACAGGAAGTTATAAACAACAGGAAATGCATCGGTAATGATCGATTCTTTATGAAGAAACCCTAAAAAAGATTACCGATTACTTGGAGTGTGGTTGATCTACTGCAACAGTTATTAATTGAAAGAGTTCATGAAATATTTTTATAATACCGAAAAAACATTTTCAGTCACTTAACCAAACCAACTGATGTACTGATATACTTGTACACAGCATGGGCGGACAGTTCGTAGTTTAATAATAATAAAAATTGATATAAAACAATTCTAATAATATACTCTTTAGAAAAACAAAACACCATCGACCAAAACCACAATAAACTTTATTGTCCCGCTAAACCACATTGAAATAATCATGATTAGTTTTCCAGTGGTGTTTAAACCACAGGAAATTATTACGTGATCGCATTTATTACTTGAATAACTCTTCGTATATTGCAATATTGAATAAACCTTACGGTACTTGGACGTAAAGGGAACGGAACTAATTGAAAACGGCACAAAGTCAAACTAAAATCAATTAAGAATCTAATCGGTATTGAAAGACGTGGTATATTAAATAATCTTTAATATTTAAGAATTATTTTTGGTGGTAAAGTCATCAGATTAATGCTGTGTTAAGCCAAAAGTTTCAGGTCCCAATCTCAGGCTGAAATTTAAAATTAACTGAATTTTATTTATCTTATTAAGGAGGGTCGCAAGCCTGCCTGACTAGTGTTAACATCTGACCCGTTTTCTCAGCACTCAATTAAAAATTTAACTTCAAATTTTTATCTGAAATTAAGAGTATCATCTAATAAAACATTAGACGAAGCGACTTTGCAAAATAATTACTGGTAATAGATAAAAATGTTTTCCATCATTACCAACATGTATTTACTCAAAGTCGTCATCATCATCATCATCATCATCTGTCAAAGATTAGGCTCAATGGCCTGTTCCGGCATCCATCTCTTTTTAGGTTTTCCCAAGCCTCACTTCCCTCTAGGTTTATATTCCCATGCTCGTAGAGAAAGTCTATGTGCTGGCATGCGAAATAAATGGTAGGACCAGTTTCTCTTATATATTCTTAAAGTTTCACACATTGACTGAAGATTTAACTCGGTGCTTATAGCTTCGTTACGTTACTCTGTACAACCGGGTACAACCTTTGATTCCCCGCAAAAATCTCATTTCAGCAGCCTGGATACGGTATTCATTCCTCTGTAACGATACCTATATTTCACTCCCATATAATATGAGTGGTACAGTCATTACTCGTATTTTATAAAATTTCATTTGGGTGACCTTTCTCGTTTTCTTTCCTATTGTCCTGCAAATAGAACCACATAGAGTGCTGAATTTTTCCAGTTTTTTACTCTCATCATCATCTTTGTCATAGAAAATCCTTCATCCTAAATATTTTTAAAATATCGAACTTATTCAATAGTTCGGTTGCCAAATATAATTTTTGAGTGCACCGGCCATCTTCCCGTGAATGCCATAATCATTGATTTTTGTGCCGATATTCTCATGCCAAACTCTGTGCTAATGTTGTGCAACTTATAAATGGCATATAGGAGCCTTTCTTCTGTGTCAAAAATAATGACAGTGTCATCTGCGTACAGCACTGAATTTAGTAATACGTTGTTCCAAAGCTGAATACCTGTGTCAACTAATCGATTTAAAATTGTTAAAATATCATGAACGTAATTATTAAATACCGTAGGAGACACTGAACAACCTTGTCGTACGCCTTTATTTATTTTCATTACCCCAGAGTATTAACGAAGTAGCCATAACTGGGGTTTAAAACAATTCACTAAAAAAATATTTCCATAAATTGTTGAATTGTAGTAGTGTGAGGACTTCCTAAAAAATCTGGTGTGAAACACTCACACAACTTTCTCTTGCCAGAGCAAATAATTAACAATAAATCTAACATTAGTAATAAAACATAAGAAATAAATAAAAAACTAACCTCAATAAACATAACCTAATTTTAATCATGAGTGAAAGACGCAAAATGAAAATCAACCTCAGTTTGGCTTAGAAATACGGAAAATCACGCTTTCACGCTAAACTAGGCTCTATAGAGAAAAATGCTCTAAATAAAAGTTGTAGATCTTTTAATTTTCTATAAATTTAATTATATACACTTTTGTCGTAAAATGCATACTAAGGCCGAAATGTTAAAAAAATCGATTTTTCTCACGTTTTCGTGAGAAAAAAACAAAAAATTGTTTGAAATAAAAGTTGTAGAATTTTAAATTCTCTACAACTTTTATTATATAAATATTTGCTCTAAATTGCATATTAAAGCCGTAATCCTAAAAAACTATGTTTTTACGTAAAAACAGCCTCACCCAGAATTTCAGCAAACATGACGCCTACCCTATCTTGTAGAGAATAAAAAATTGAGTAAACCAGGTGATTTTAAAAAAAATCGTAAGAGTAGTTTTTGAGAAAATCGCAAAAAAGTGAAAAATTATACGAATAAACTACTACTTCCGGTTGACCGATTTTGATGAAAATGTTCGTATCGGGTCCGGTAGTGATATGTAACTTAAGTTTCAAGTTTCAAGTTCGTACGATGTTCCGTTCTTGAGATATTTTGTACACACACACACACACACACACACACACACACACACACACAGACACACACACAGACCAATCGTTAAAAACATGTTTTTTTGGTTTAGGGGGTCTGAAAAAGTATAGATCCGGTGAAAACTCGGTTTCGAAAAATCGACACGAAAACAATACTTTCTGTCCTATATATTCATATAGGCAAGAGAAAGTAAAAACATCACCAAATTTGAAATGAAAGAATTTGAAATCATCAGTATCAGTAGTTTCTGTGATAACGGGTCTTTTATCTAAAGTACTATGTTTGGAGAAAAAGGCGGTAGTAGAAGACATTAAAAATTTTGCATGTTTATACAGTAAAATCGTTCCTTCTTTTTATACGAGCTGTGGCTATTAAATAATGAGACTGACGTTGTAAAAAATTTAATTTTAATTTTATACATAATCACTTATTGTCACCTTTAATGTACACTCCTTCTCTATCCCTGCAACACTTCATGCGAATTTTCCATTATTGGAAACAGTACTGGAAGTCATCTTCTGTCAGCTTCTTCAGGACACGTGCCGTTTTCTCTTTTACAGCTTCCACAGACTCAAATCTTGTGCCTTTTAATGAAGATTTCACCTTAGGGAACAGGTAGAAGATAATAACATGTGATAAAACGTGGTTTTTTACTTATGATCCGGAAACGAAGCGCCAATCCATGCACTGGAAGAGCCAAACTTCACCGAGAGCCAAAAAAGCTCGGAATGAGCCAGTCAAAATTTAAAGCAAAGATGATTGTTTTTTTTATATTGATGGGATTGTGTACCTTCACTGGGTTCCTGAAGGTGAAACAATTAATCAATATTACTACCTTCAGGTACTTTCTAAACTACGTCAAAGAGTAAGGAAAAAACGCCCCGAAATGTGGAAGGATAAATCATGGGTTCTCCACCAAGACAATGCGCCAGCTCATTCCGTGTTATCTGTCAAGAGGTTCCTAGCCAAGTACAGCATCTCAGTGTTAGAACATCCATCTTATTCACCAGATCTTGCACCATGTGACTTCTACCTGTTCCCTAAGGTGAAATCTGCATTAAAAGGGACAGGATTTGAGTCTGTGGAAGCTGTAAACGAGAAAGCGGCACGTGTCCTGAAGAAGCTGACAGAAGATGGCTTCTAGCACTGTTTCCAACAGTGGAAAATTCGCATGGAGTGTTGTAGGGATAGAGAAGAAGTGTATATTGAAGGTGACAATAAGTGATTATGTATAAAATAAAAATAAAATTTTTTTACAACATCAGTCTCGTTATTTAATAGCCACACCTCGTATATTAACAAATTAGAATTCAATATTATTATAATATTGTTTAAGCTTTAAATATAATATTAATTAATTATAATATTGTTCGAGCTAGATAAAATCCTGTTAAAGCTAGTCGTTACTTTTACACGGATTTGAATATTACGGTAGTTACCGGTGTACTTTGATGGTTTGGGTTCAATTAATCATACTCTCTCAGGAATGGTGGGCCTGAGTCGGTACTAGATTACACCTCATTTACACGTCATACACATCATCCTCATTTCATTAGGTCATGGATGCTTATTGTTGTGAATTTAACAGATCGCAACGTACACATATTTTTTAGGAATACAAATGTTTGTACTAAACAGTATTGCCACAAAAAATACTGGGAAAAAGTTTACCTTAATTTACAAAAAATAATGGATAAAACCAAGGAAAAAATTAGTAAATTAACCCCAGATGTATCACATTGTATAGCAGATTCATCATGATGACAAGAAATACTTATATAATGAAATTATTCTAGTGCCAGAACCTAATAAATTAAATTGAAGTGTGAGTTTTCTAACAAATTTTTGATAATTTATAATTAACGATTACGCAATTAATACCGCATCAAAATCGTTTAAAAATTTAACAATAAAATATATAATTACATTGGATTGAAAATTCGGTATAAAATATATACTATTTGTGAAATTTTACTAAACTGGTAATGTATTATGAAAACAAATTAATTCAATTGATAATTTAAATAATAAAGCATAAGTACAGAAAATTTATGAGAGCTCTTTGATTTGTATTTCGGGATTGAAATTATGTAAAACAGGGCTGCCACCCATTCAAATCATAAATATCGTATTTCGTACATTCTGTTATAATTAGGATATTATTCTGATCATTGAATGGACATTTTAAACAACAGGTAGAGTAGATTCTGCCAATGAAATGTATACAAATTTATACTGCATGCTACATTATATTATATAGAAATAAAATTTGAATATACATTTCAATAAATTGTTAATATGAATGGATACATTTTCTACATTAATATCTGCTGTGGTTTGCACAAAAAATATATAAACCTGAACAAAACGATCCCCCCATCAATCCCGCCAAAGTAATTTTGATCACTGTTTATAAAAACTAATGAATTGTACTTTAATTATCTAAGCAACGAAGATATCAACAATTCTTTTTACAGTTATATTTTAATTTGGAGTTACCAAACTAAATGTAATTTTTACTTTCTCTTGCCTATATGAATATACAGGAAGGAAAGTATTGTTTTCATGTCGATTTTTCGAAAACGAGTTTCCACCGGATCTACACGTTTTCAGACCCAATGAACCCAAAAAACATGTTTTTAGCGATTCGTCTCTCTCTCTCTCTCTCTCTGTGTGTGTGTGTGTGTGTGTGTGTGTGTGTGTGTGTGTGTGTGTGTGTGTGTGTGTGTGTGTGTGGGTGAACAAAATATCTTAAGAACGGAACATCGTAAGAACTTGAAACTTGAAACTTAAGTTAGATACTTCTAGGCCTACTACTACTACTACTACTTATAGTACTTCTACTTATCTTGTAGAGCATAAAAAATTGAGCAAATAAGGCGATTATAAACAAAATCGTAGGAGCCGTTTTTGAGAAAATCGCAAAAAAGTGAAAAATGACACGAATAAACTACTACTTCCGGTTGACCGATTTTGATGAAAAAGTTCGTGTTGGGTTCGGTAGTATTATCTAACTTAAATTTACGTTTGAACTTTGTATGATGTTCCGTTCTTGAGATAATTCGTTCACACACACACACACATATAGACATACAGACAAATCGCTAAAAACATGTTTTTTGAGTTCAGGGGGTCCTGAAAAAGTGTAGATCCGTTGAAAACTCGATTTAAAAAAATCGACATGAAAACAATACTTTCCTTCCTATATATTCATGTAGGCAAGAGAAAGTAAAAATAGAATGAAAGAAACAAGATCGATTTTTATTTTCTAATTTTTTTCTTAAAGTGAATTCTCAATATCTAAATATAATTAATTATTTATTGCTGTAAAATCGATAAAACTATTCAGAAGAATTGTTACATCGATATCTTTTGACTTAGATCAAAGTCAAGTTGAATGTATCTATGTATAATTATAATATATATTATCAAAGGTTTCTCTTGCAACTCGTACCTTTTAATCTCTCACCTACATAGGGTAAAACTAAAGAGCTATTAAGAGGATTGCTGTACAATGCGTTTAAATATGGATAGAGCTTAAAGCTGAACTGTTACTAGTTTAGTTTAAACTATTACGTATCTTAATACATGCAACTTTAATTAGTTAATAATTAACTGTAAAGTAAAGGATGTTCAGAAGTTTAATATTAATTTTAGAGTAGTCTAGTGTTTTATTCTTCAGAATCAATATACAATAGCTCTATTTGACGATTAGGGATGCACTTTTCTTGGGCTTGTCAGAGTTAATAAATATTGTTAACAAAAATACATCACTATTTTTACTAACTCTAACAAGCCCAAGAAAAGTGCATCCCCAAATTGTCAAATAGAGCTGTTGCATATTCAACAAAAATACATCAGCCGGCCGCATTGGCTTAGTTGGTAACGTGGTCGTCTCTCATCATGCGGTCATAGGTTCGAATCCTACTTAGGCACGGCATATTTTACGTTACTAAAAATCATTTCATCCTCCATTGTAAACAGTTACACCCCAACGTCGTCGTTAATGACCGTTGCAGTTGATGCGACGTTAAATAAATAAATTTAAAAAAAATACATTAGGAATTAATTTATTCTCTAATTAACCTTTAATTAATTAATTCGTCTCTATTAACCTTTTACTTTCTCTTGTCTATAAGAATATATAGGATGGAAAGTACTTATTGTTTTCAGACAGGTTTTGGAAAATTCAGGCAGGTTTTCCGTGTTTAATGCGCGAGTGAATAGATGACATTCTCTTTTCCTTTCGTTTGTTGTGTAGGTATAATTCAGTTGTCAGAACTCTTAGTCTATGGATTAGGGTGGTGGCTTCCGTTTTAAATTGACTGTAAGTCGTCATCGATAAATCTATATGTTCATGTTATATTAGTATTGCAACAAATATATTTTTACTTTCTCTTGCCTGTATGAATATATAGGAAGGAAAGTATTGTTTTCATGTTGATTTTTCGAAATCGAGTTTTCACCGAATATACACGTTTATGACTTCACGAACCCAAAAAACATGTTTTTATCGATTGGTCTGTTGTGTAAATGTGTGTGTGCGCGCGCACGCGTGTTTATATGTGTGTGTAGTGTGTATGAACAAAATATCTCAAGAACGGAACATCGTACGAAGCTGAAAATTGAACCTTAATTTAGTTACCACTAGAGGACTCGATACAAACATTTTCATCGAAATCGGTAAACCGGGAGTTCAAATACCATCACAAATAGCTTGAGTTAGAGCGGTAAATATAATCCAGAATCTTTTGCCTGTTTTCACCTCCGCATATAAGCCAAAGCATTTGTGTTAGAAATACTGTAATTAATTCTGTGTAAAAGCCGGCCACATTGGTGTAGTTGGTAACGTGCTCGCCTCTCATCATGCGGTCTTGGGTTTGAATCCCACTCAGGCACGGCATTTTCATACGTTACAAAAAATCATTTCATCAGTCTCAGTTAAACCCAGCGCCGTCGCTAATGACCACTGTAGTTGATGCGACGTTAAATAAAACAAAAAAAAATTCTGTGTAAAACTAAACTCTCTTTATTATAAAAATTTCATAATTAAAATTTCTTTATTATTAATTTCATAGACTCTGAATTTTGAAATTTTTATTCTAAAGAGAGTTTGTTTTTACACAGAATTAATTACAGTATTGCTAACACAAATGTCCTGGCTTATCTGAAGAGGTGAAAACAGGCAAAGACTTTAGATTACATTTTCCACTCTAACTCAGCTAGTTGTGATTATATTTGATCAAAGAAGGTGTTATTCTTTTCACCAAAAAATGCGAAACATTTTTTTGTAATAAACGTAAAATCAATAAACAGCATGGTTGCTGAGATATTTTGATTTAAAAAGTTTGGACGTCCACCATTTTAAAATTTAGAGTATTAAAAACAATTAGATAAATTTCATCTTTGTAACATAAGTACTTCTACATGCGTACCGAATTTGAGTAAAATATCTTCAGCCGTTTCTAAGAAAATAATTTTTCTTTAAAAAACACAAAATGGCAGACACCTTGTATATGAAGCGAGATAAGAGGTTAGTTCATATAAAACTTTTTGTTTATTTTAAGGTCATCTCCAAAAGTTTGGCACTCTACTTAGTGGACACCTTGTATAATACCAAATAACCTAAGTTACTCATGAAACTTTGAGCTTCCAACAATGAAAGAATTTTTGCAATCGGTTGGGTAGTTTCTAAGATTATCTTGTACAAATAAACAAACAAATTTAGTTCTTTATAATAAAGTATTAAAATAGACAAGGTTCTTTACGGTACCTGAAGTTTAGCCCATTGTATGCGACCAATACACCGAACTGAATTTCTCCATGCCAATTTAGCACCAAAAACTAATTCGGTTTCAGTTAATTGATAAGTACCAGTTGATTCTACTTCTGCTTGCACTTGCGCCCATCTGCTTTCCAAACTTGCGCTGTTTGATCTGAAAAAGATAAATTATTTTTTTAAAGAAAAGTACAAAAATTCACTATGTAAATACCTGTTTTTCATTAGGGTTCCAATTTATTTGAATACTTGTTACAAGCTTTTTGTATTTTTCTGGTGATTTTGATTTTTTATGATGTTACAAAATAGCGCATTCAATTTTCCACTTTGTTTTCTCAACATGTTTTTTCATATTAAATTAAACTTAATTTAACTAAACTGAAACTTCCAGTTTTTTTTGTAAACTTCCAGAAAATAAAATTTAAAAATAATGGGGATTGAAAATCATGGACAGACTGAACAGATTACAAATAATAAAATAAATTGCACCAGAAATTCAAAAATTGACTCAAAATATGAAGATAAATATTTTAAGATTTCTATGCGGACTGCAGTCCGCAAAGAAACAACTTTTCTTGTTGTTTGATACATGATTTGTGTACATGGTTTGATACATGGTCTGATATCATCATGATACATCATGATTTGATACATGGTTGTGTTTGATACATGATTTAATTAAATAAGGAAGGATCTCGAGAGACCTAAAATAAAACGAGATACTATATTGGAGTGAAACGAACCGAGTATAGATCAGATTTTAACCATGATATAAGTTATTTATATATAGGCCTACGGGGATATAAACCAAATAAATAAAATTTTCGGAGAAAATACATATTTTGACTGAAATGTTAGTAAAATATTTTTAAAAATCAAACTTTTTTAGTAAAGAATGGATCAGAAATACGAAACGTAGTATTATGTCTTTAAATAACGATAAAATGTTTTACAGTCGAACTTCGATATAACGAAAACCTTGATTATATGATTTTTTTTACTTCACCGTGAAATTGTAATTAAACTATATGTAAATTTACCTCAATTTAACGAATAAGTACTTTGATATAAAGAAATAGTGTTATGCAATAAGTACGAAGTGACACGCTGTATTATGATTTCTCTGTCAGTTTTAAGGTAGATTCTTTTGATTTCCGTACCTGAATTGTACATGTTTACAAGCACAACGCATTCTTAACTACATCCAAGAATGAAAGGTTTTTTTGTTCAATTCCTTAATAGGGTAACCCGAATTTTTTACTTATATAATACAGTATTAAGCTACAAATGAATTTCAGATGCTTTTATTTATAGCCAAGATATAATATGTACTAGGTAAGTTCCTACTTGAAATCAATCATGGCGTTCTCTAGTTACAGGCGGGAGTATTGAAGTGGGGGTAATGACGTCAGTAGTCTTAATTACTGACGTGGCGCTGTCTACACACTGTCTTATTCGCATATTTAAGTATGTGTTTACAATTTAGTGAGACTAGTCGTTTGGTGTTATTCTATTTGATGATACAGCACAGTAGTTTTAATAAATCATTCTTCATCATTTCGTGTTGAAATTCATCAGAATAATTGTAGATTTCAGTGTTGCTATATGAATAATTGTGTTAAATATTCAGTTGTTAAGAATTTTAAAATGCCGTATCATTGTTGTGTGCCTCAGTGCAAAAGTAATTTTGCTTCTTCAAAAGAAAAATACATATCAATGTTTATGTTTCCGAAAGAGAAAGATTCTTTTGAGAAATGGAAACGGGTTATACCTAGGACTGATTGGACTCCTAATGCTAATGCCCATGTTTGCGTTAAACATTTCGATTCCAGATTTATTGTAACTGAGTACGATTACAAAACTAGTTCTGGTGAAACCAGAACAATGAAGTTAGACAGACCGCGACTTAAACAAGAAGCTTATCCCTCGATATTTCCTAATTTGCCTGATTATTTGATAAAACTCTTCCAGCTAAAAAAAATCTCCGGAAAAAAGAAGAGCTGAAACCAAAACAAAAATAATTAAAGAGGAAAATGACAGAATTGCATTTCAAAATGAACAAGATCTCATTCAAAATTTGAGTTTTTTAAAAGATACGTAATATTAATATAAGATTGAGTACATTTGGTTTTACAGGCCTGCATGTTCATTCAAAAACATCTGAATTAAGGAAAAATTAATTACTCGACTAGGAAATTTGATTTTTTTTCTTACGATAGGCTCGAATTTAGTATCGACCATTTTCAATTGACAATTGACCAATTGGAATGATTTTAGATATTCTATGTAATATATATTACTGTCAAATTATAAAAAACTAAGAAACGATGAACTGGAAATAAATAAATCATGTGCAAGAAAATTAACAAATTTAAAATAAGTTAAAATGAGAAACATTTTATTCTATAAACTGTAATTAAACTATATCTATAAATAAACAAATTTATGTAAATAAATATAAGTATTCTTATTTATAATCCGTATTCAAAACAAACACACACAAACACACAGATAGTAAGTGAGGATTCATAATAATATATTATGTACGTATAGCCTATTACAATGTAATGTAATGAATAGAAACTGGACCTCTGACGTCACCAGTCAGACTTCTCCCCACCACTGCTATCCCGCCTGTAACTAGAGAACGCCATGAATCAATACATACTTTTTGTACTATTATTAACCGTAATTACGTAAAACATGATCTATAAAAAAATAATTTCTAGTTAAGACGTGTCTATTAAGAAAATTAACTGTATTTAATTCATCATACAACGTGAAAAACATTAGTTAATAAAAATTAGCTTAGAAATTCTTGTTACTTCGATATAACGAATACCTCGATTTAACGAACTTTTTCCCAGGATTCTCGATTTCGTAATATCGAAGTTCGACTATATTTACTCCACATTATCCACTATAACTTACTGGACATTTATTTGGGTGCAAATCGGTGGGTATTTTATTTTGATATAGGTCTCCTAAAGATGACTTTAATTTTGTGACCACAAAAATATCTCAAATGTTAGCACTATAATACGACCATAAAAAATATACCTGAAAAGTTTTATTTTGTTTGCTTGCATCAAACCATTACGCGGAATAAAGGAAACCTTCAATAAGTTGACAGGTTATATTGAGTGAGCGGTGCACTTAAATTACAAATGATAGTAGCTAAGAAAGTGCCTTCAGAAAGATATGAATAACATAAAAGGAGCAAGTTACAGTGAAGATGTTTTGAGAGGAATAAGTAAAACGTACTTCAATCTAGAAGGCCATGGGTCAAGAGGTTGGTTTTTACTTCCTTGTATACAATTTCTTCATCTAAAGTTGATAGAAGGGATGGTTTCGTCGTAGTACACGGCCACTTTAATCTGTCCTCTCTCAGAACTACATAAAGCGAATGAGGGAATAAATTCATCCCCTACACTGCAACTACCACACAAAATCTCTCTCTTCCGTTTTTCTCCCCTTTTCGTGAATGTTCGTTCATGAGTGTACGTTTTAAATTTAAACCAAAAGAGAACTATCAACACATACACACTTTCACCATATGACCTAACAACTTACGGTATGACATTTAAACCAAAACGGCTGATGAAGAAACTGCTTCACTCTAAATAGAAAGTCCTCAGGCACTAAGGTACAACATTTTCTCTCTTCAACAAAACAGATATACATCTCTCTACTTAGCTCTTTTGTACTGAAAGCCAAAAACAACTTAACTTACCCACGGTTTGTATTAACTTACAGTTTCTGTAGACTCTCTCAAAAGTACTTCAACGGCTAATGTTAATTTAAATATTTATGTAGAAAACTTAGAATCGTATATCTTAACCTCTATAAACTATTAATTCTGATATCATGGATTCAGAAGGTCATATTTATCTTAGTATAATTTTAATATTTAAGAACATGAATGAAGTACAAGCGTACAAGTTTTGTATTTTAACCAGGAATTCCTCCGCTTTCTGTGCTTAACGGCTAACTAACCTAAAAGCATTTAACTTCTCACACAATATAACGGACACCCCTTGGTATAGTTACTTGAGTCACGAGTTTTCCTTTGTTTGCAACGGGGGTAAAGGGGAAAACCATCAGTGCACATGCGCATCTGCTTTAATTTCAGTACAACAAACGCAACAACTCAACTCTTTTTCTGCTAACTCAATGAGTTTTGCATCATCGTCATTGGAAAAACTTAATTTCAACTTCCAGACGCATGCGACTGCTGGAGGTGACTGGTTCCCAAAGCAGTTGATGCAGCCGACACATACGATCTCTTGCGTCGGACGCATTAACGAAACCACTTCTTAAAAAATCCATTTGATGAGTAATGGCAGTGACGCATGCAGCGGCTGCATGCAGTAATCGCACAAACGAAACCACATCTTAAGAGAAGCAGAGAAATTGAAGAGAAAGATCCTCAACAAGATAATGAGTCCAAAGATAATAGATGGACAATATAGATCACGAGGTGTTGTAAAACTGTAGAGCGGACGTCAAATAAGTTTGCCGGTTTTATAAAGTGCGCAGAAAGTTTATTTTTGTTGCGTTCGGTTGCCTCAGCGAGTGGTGGGGATCAGTGCTGTACTAGCTGTGATCAGAGTCATGTCGCTCTCGCAACGTTATATATCAGCTGATTTGAAAACATTAGTCTGTAATGTGCATTAGTAATGTGTTGTAAGTGGTAGGCGTTAATTGTTGTATACGGTTACAACTGAATGTTTTTAACTTCGCTAATAGATGATAATTTACATCGTTTAGAACGTGTGATTTAGTTGGCAGTTCGGTACTAAGACACGAAATCTACCGACTGGATCCGAACTGTTCGCGCAGCTACACGGGCAAGCTTATTTGCCGTCTGCTCTACAAGAAAAATGAACGATTAATGGTAACGATTAGAAAAATAAGACTAAAATTTTACGGACACCTGTATAGAAGAGATGAAAACTGGTTGACAAAACACATTTTCAAATATATCATAGTCGAAAAAGTTAATTTCTTTTCGTAATTCTATTTCCAGTGGGATTAGTGTGCTAATTTTAATTTTGTCCCTTTGAAAATGGCTTAGAGGCCGAAACGCGTAAGTGCCGATTTCTACAATTTTAGGTAAAGGGGTAGCTAATTTTGTTCACTAATTAATAAAACTGTACACACTGAAGTTAAATAACTTAAGAATGTAATATAACTTCAGATTAGATTTTAAGGATCCAGATATAAAAATTACATAATATTACAGTAACTTATCTATGAGAGTTCATAAATAATATTTTATGCCCAAAACGGGCAGGTGGAGTGTTATTTTAATTGCACTCTATCTGTTTGGTCCAGGGCTAAAAAAAATAGTTCTGTTTCTTATCACATAGTCAGCTACTTATATGACTGAACTATTTAAGAACAGAAGAGGTAGAGGTGTAAAAGACACTAGTCAGAGTTATCTCCTCTGAGAGTAATGAATTTCACTATGCAACCAGACCCTGTGGTGAATGAACTTCTTTTTTTTCTTTTTTGGTTTAACGTCCGACTGTTTTGCAAATTGCTGCTAATGCAGACGGTGAAGGATGAAATAAATTTTTGTAACGTATGAAAAATGCCATGCCCGAGTGGGATTCGAACCCAAGACCGCGTGATGAGAGGCGAGCACGTTACCAACATCACCACCGCGATGTGGTGAATGAAGTGAAGGTGTCATTTGCAGAATGGAAAGTGAGTGCTTTTCGGAGGGCCTGGCATGCTGATAAGCATACTCTTTCAACTCAGTGAGGAAGGCAATGGTAAACCACCTTACTCCTCGTTTTTACTTAGTAAAACCTCTAGAGGTTCAAACCAGCCTTTCGGCTGTTGACTTAAACAACAACAAATAATATTTATCATAATATATTAATCACATTAACAATGAAAAATTGTAGAAAATAATTTAAAAACCGAGAATAAACGTTATAAAAATAAACTGTATTGATTTTAAATCACGGTAAATAGAAGGAGATTCACCAACAACTTGAAAGAGGCTTTAAATGAAATTACACAAGAAGAGAATTTTATTAACTGAAGTGCAGTATCCATTGTTTGGTTAATACTGTGTTGTACACCTACGAAGTTTGTCCACAAACGAAGTTTGTTTTTACTCAATTTCTTTCTTTTTTTCTTTAGTTCCATAGCCATTTAAATCTGTATTAGTTTTTCTTATAGTAAGATACATAACAATCATTTTAAAAATCTTATTCACATCGATACGTAATACAAATATCTTTACATTTTTGAAATAGAAAAATTAAGGAAATTTATTGCGAAACACGTATACGATAGAATTTTACCAATGTTGATTTTAGGATATTTCCATTTAGATTCATAGGAAAAATTTAAGTGAATCTAATAAATGTTTTAAATTAACCATTAGAAATTCAGATTTAAAGCATTAGTACGAGAAATATTTTAATAATACTGTACAATCAAAATTCGATATTCTTTCTGCTTATGAATAAAAAATATTATAGTAAATCTAGTAAGATTAAAATAAAATCATTAAATCCATGTACTATTAAAAAAAACTAAAAGATTGCCTTTCGGAAAAAATACTGTAACACCTAAGCCGAGGTTCGTTTGGGATCTGGATATAATAAACAATAAACAAACTTTCGTAAAACTTATAAAAATATTATTTATTGAAAAGATTAATAATTAAACATAGGCTACTAACAAATACAATTCGATTACTTCAATTTAATTAATTACAAAACTTAAGCTTAAATTAAACTTGACTATAAGTAAGATAATATCACTTAACAATTAAACTACCTAATGATTTACCTGTTCACTACCACTTGCTTTCACCCGTACGCATACGCACTATTTCTGTAATTCAGAACCGGTCCCGTAAAGACACATTTTCATTGAAAAATAAATTTTGAAAATCTGAAAAAATCCTTTCTTTCCCTAAGAATTAAATCGAAGTGGGCAGGATGAGTGAAATCCACCAATATGAGAGAATATTTTTTTTTTTGTTTTACGTCCGACTGTTTTGCAATTACTGGTCTTCGAATTGCAAAGCAATTTCATTTCTATTTGAAAATTAATTAGTTTTAACAAGAGTACTTGTACATTTCAAGGAAGGATGATAGATGAAGATGAGTGAATAAAGACCGGGAATCGAACCCGGGACTGCGGCATAGAAACCAGTTGCGCTAACCACTACACCAACGGACCGACCGAGAGACTAACATAGAATTATATTACAGGCCAGTGAAAATAGTGTTGATTTCTTGACTCTTTTTAATCAACGTTTTCAATTTTGTATTAGAAGTCAATTTTAAATATTTTTCAGAAGGTAAGATTAGGTCATTATCTTAGATAATTAACGAACACAATTATTGATTTTTTTGAAATTTAGTGTGAATTATTAAAATTATTTTCTGGGCTATACTCAAAAATCGAACCCAAGACCTTCGTATTAGCCATTGAGTACAACACGGGCGAGGGGATCAAATTAAATATTGCTAATAAATATTATAAATTTAGATGGTTTGAAATTGCTTTGCGATCAGGAAACCATTTGCAAAATGCAAGTGGTCTTCGAATTACAAAGCAATTTCATTTCTATTTGAAAATTAATTAGTTTTAACAAGAGTACTTGTACATTTCAACTATACACATGCATACACAATTAGTACACAATCACCACTCTTCCACGATGTAAACATTCCACAACAAAGAGATTCCAAACTGTGAATGCATTAGCTTTCCAACGCAATATGTGCATAAATTTATTTCTAAGAAAATAACTTACATTTTTTTTCGAATACTGCACTAACAAAAAACAATAAATATTTATAAATGGTTTGGAACATAGAAACTCTTTCATGAACGCACAAGTGAATCTATATTTTATTTAATGTTAATACTAAAACAACAATATTATTCGAACAGGTGTAAACAAAGGTCTTTTAAATATTTTACCAGATTGCAACAGGTGAAATTTTTATGTAATCGATCGTATTGGACTATATTCTAAATTGAATGGAACAATTTCAATGAGAATTTTTCTTTTAGAATTACAAACGTTTTCCAATTCATGTAGGTATTGAACTAACATATCAGATGAACGATTAAAATTTGTTTTATTTTAAATTTTTAATACTAGTAAATAATAGTCGTAGTTTAAAATACCTATTTTTTTAGGTGTCTGTATTGTTATAATATGCCTTTCTTAAACATTTTCTTCATTCCCTCTATTCTTCCAATCCCCATCATCCAAATCTCCTTCCCAAAAATCTTGTCCCACATCACTCCATGATCTTCCTAGTTGACTTTCCTCCTTCTTCACCTGAAATCTATTCCGTTATATATCCATCTGACCTTCGTTATTTGCCGTGTCCGTACCGAGAGGCGGCCCGAGATATAAGTAAACTGCACGGCCACGGGTGGCACCGTAAGAGGAGAGGCGCCACCGCCGACCGACTTGTTGAATGAAACGGAAACAGACTTTCAACTACACGAGTTTTAAAAATATTGAAAGCTAGAAAAATGTATTTTTAATTTAAAAAAATGTTCAAGTTAATTTGTGATTAATTCTATGTAATGTAGCTATTATACAAACTTTTTTTATTGCAGATTTACTGCAACTAGTCACTTGAAACTAACGAACAGTTTTTCTTTAGCGATATTATCCCCCCTATGTATATAATCATGCCGTCACCCCCACTGGTGCTAGCACTTATTTTCTAATGACACTTCACAGTGTTCTATAAACTTATTAATTTCTTTAATCTCTAACTTAATCCTATTGTTAATTTAGACATTAATTTAGTAACTTACATGACTATATGACTTAAAAGTAGCTTAATATTACATGTAGCTAACCATTAGTTTTAGTAACTTATATATTTTATATACATGACTTAAATATAATTTATTCTTATTAATAGTTTAACAGTACTTTTATTATTTTTCTTAGAAAACTAAATCTACCAGCTCAATTTTTTCACTCGCACACTATTACACTGTAGTAATCTTATTTTAACACACTAAATCTACAGGCGTAGTTCTTTTCAGTCGCCTAACTATTACACTTTTAGTAATAATTTTTGCTTTTTTAACATATTAAATCGACAGGCTTAGTCCTTTTCAGTCGCCTAACTATTACTTTATTATCAACAGTTGAAGTGCTTCAATGTTGACGTGATCGTGAAGACGATCTTCATGTTTTTTGGCACACTTACTCACTTTCTCTGCTATTGTATTCACTTTTAAGTCACGACGGATGTCGCAGTTGCGGGCCTACCACGGAGCGTTTACAATGTTCCTGACTATTTTGGAACCTTTGAATAGAATTTATGTTGCTTGTTTTGGTGCAGCCGTAGATCTGCCGGCCAATTCGTTCATATCGGTTTTAGCACTTGTTTGTATAGAAGCAATTTGTTGAAGATTGACAGTTCAGAGGTCCTACCGAGCAGCCAATACATCTTTCTACACTTAATTTGTAAAACTTTCGTCACGGTTTTTATAAATTTATTATTTGGGGGTTTTTATGCAGAATCGTTGCTTCTTTACAATCACGCAAACGTTTTTCAATCCAGTTAAAGTATATTTAAGGACATGCAGCATCTTCATTTAAAATACATTGAATGAGATATTGCCTTTTAACACATTTAGTGCTAGGGTTTCGGCTAGCGGGTCATGGATAGGTGTACCGCCAGGCGGCCGTCCCGCCTGGTGGGTTCTGTTTTGTTAACATTTAAAGTAATTCTGGAGGTAGACTTAATTTTTGCTATTGTTTAGCCCTTAGGAAGAATTTTCTTTGAACCCTGTAGTTCGTTTTTAAATTTTCATCTCGTCATCTTACACCCTCGTTTAGTATACTCACACAATAATTTTAATGGGTTTTCAGGATACAGTTGAATTTGTGAATTTAATATCTTTGCAGGTATCCATGCAAAATAGCTCAAACATTTTGATTTACTTTAAAAATATATTTGTACTTTAAAATTATACGACAAATTACGCGTAAATCGTAATAGTAAATGGAAACATTCAATCGAGAAATACATTTATCATAATAAACTAAAATAAATCTAAATAAAAATCTAAAAAAAACCATTGAATGGTTTACTTTTATATTAATAGCAAAGATAAATCCATGTATAGGTTGTGTTGCTTAGGTCATCAGTCAAAAGGATGGTTTGAACCTGTAGAGGTTTTGCTGAGTAAAACGAAGAGTGAGGTGATTTACCATTGCCTTCCTCACTGAGTGGAAAAGTACGCTTATCAGCATGCCGGGCCCTCTGAAAAGTACATATTTTCCACTTTGCAAATGAAACATGGAAATGAAACATTAACAATAGAGCAAACCCAAATAGAAAAAGTAGAGACATACAAATATCTGGGAACCTGGGTTGATGGCAAGAATGACCAAAGTAAAGAAATTAAAGTACGAATTGAAACTGCAAGGCAAGCATTCATAAAATTGAAGACAATGCTAACAAACAAAGACCTTCAGTTGCCTCTCAGATTGAGGGCTCTAAGATGTTATGTATTTTCTATCGTACTATATGGAATGGAAGCTTGGACATTGAAGAAACAACACATAAAGAAGATAGAAGCGTTCGAAATGTGGTGTTACAGGAGAATATTGAAAATTCAGTGGGTCCAAAAGGTTACCAATGTTGAGGTGCTCCGACGTTTAAATAAGGAGTTAGAAGTTATGAAAAGTATAAAAACAGGAAAACTAGAATATTTGGGTCACATAACCAGAGGAGAAAAATATGAGTTGCTGAAAATTATTATGCAGGGAAGGATCCGAGGAAGAAGAGGCGTAGGAAGAAGACGCATCTCCTGGCTGCGAAATCTTAGAGAATGGTTCAACTGTAGTTCATTGCAACTATTCAGAGCGGCAGCCAGCAAAGTGACCATAGCCATTATGATATCCAACCTCCGATAGGAGATGGAACTTTAAGAAGAAGAAGAAATGAAACCTTCACTTCATTCACCACAGGGTCTCGCTGTATAATAAAATTCATTACTTTCAGTGGAGATAACTGTGATTAGTGTCTTTTGCACCCTAGCTCTACTGTTCTTAAATGATTCAGTCATTTAATTGGCTGACCATCTGAAAAGAGACAAAACTATTTATTTTAGCAATTATTTATATCAGCAACGAACAGATTGAGTGTAAATAATTTGACACTCTAACTGTCTGTTTTTGGGAAACATATATAGGTTGCAAATAACAAAAATTCTCTAAAAAATGTAACATACAATCGTAAATAAAGGAAGCAGAGAACACATCGCACAAGAAATCAGCCCAGCGAGAGAGATACCTCATAATTTCTCAGTTTTGATTGTGTTAATATGTGATGATTTTTTCACCAATTAATCTGATCAAACAAAGTTTTTTACTTCATATATATCTTCAAATCCGTTACATTCCATATCTGTTGCAATAATTTTATTTCTGCTCTTGTGGTTTATGACTCGTACTTCTATAGGCTAGATCATAAATGCTTCGTACAATGGAGTTGTAAATCATTTTCTTAGTTTTGATATTTATGTTCTTACTCCATATTACTGGATGTAGTTGTTTAATGGCTGTTCTTGCTTTCCCCAGTTAGTTGTTAATATCTTGCTGCTATGACATTCTGCGTTACAGTAAATCATAGGTATTTAATTTTGTCATTCTCTTAGTCAGTGTACTTTAATTCTTAAAATAATAAAAAGATTCACTTCTTTTTGGCCATATACTATTAAAGTTTCTTAATATTAGAGGTACTATAAGGTACACTTTCATGGAGAAAAATATAAAAGTTAAAATTTTAAAATTCAGGTAGAATAACTTCTTCTTTTTCTCCTAATCAAGAATTAGGCTTCCGTCTGTTTCGACCCACAACAGCGATAAACGACTGAATTATTGCCATCTTTTTCGTGGCCTTCCAGCATCTCTCCTCTCCACCGGTCTACGAGGTGTGGCTATTAAATAACGAGACTGACGTTGTAAAAAATTTAATTTTTATTTTATACATAATCACTTATTATCTCCTTTAATATACACTCCTTCTCTATCCCTACAACGCTCCATGAAAATTTTCCATTGTTGGAAACAGTGCTGGAAGTCATCTTCTGTCAGCTCCTTCAGGACACGTGCCGTTTTCTCTTTTACTGCTTCCACTGACTCAAATCTTGTCTCTTTTAATGCAGATTTCGCCTAAGAAACAAGTGATGAAACGTGGTTTTTTACTTATGATCCGGAAACAAGTACCAATCCATGCACTGAAAGAGCCGAACTTCACCGAGAGCCAAAAAAGCTCGAATGAGCAAATCAAAATTTAAAACAATGATGATTTTTTTTTGATATTCATGGGATTGTGTACCTTCACTGGGTTCCTCAAGGTCAAACAATTAATCAATATTACTACCTTGAGGTACTTTCTAAACTACGTCAAAGAGTAAGGAAAAAACGCCCCGAAATGTGGAAGGACAAATCATGGGTTCTCCACTAAGACAATGCGCCAGCTCATTCCGCGTTATCTGTCAAGAGGTTCCTAGCCAAGTACAGCATCTCAGTGTTAGAACATCCATCTTATTCACCAGATCTTGCACAATGTGACTTCTACCTGTTCCCTAAGGTGAAATCTGCATTAAAAGGGACAAGATTTGAGTCTGTGGAAGCTGTAAAAGAGAAAGCGGCACGGGTCCTGAAGGAGCTGACAGAAGATGACTTCCAGCATTGTTTTCTACAATGGAAAATTTGCATGGAGCGTTGCAGGGATAGAGAAGGAGTGTATTATAGTGAAGTAGTGTAATTGATTATGTATAAAATAATAATGAAATTTTTTACAACGTCAGTCTCATTATTTAATAACCACACCTCGTATATTGCGAAACACTGAGGGGAATCCTTCCTTTAGGCATTCTCTCTACGTGCTCCCTTCATCGATTACAATATTCTGCAATCTTCCCATTCAGGTTGTGAACACCCAGTTTCGTTCTTATGTCCTCATTTCTTAGTTGGTCCCTACGACTGCAACGCTTTGTTCTTCGCAGGAATTGCATCTCTGCCGCATGTACTCTACTTTCTTGTAGTCTGGTACTAATCCACGACTCACTTCCATAGAGTTGGACTGGGGCAGCCATCATCTTGTCAAACTTTATCAAGGAATTGCATCTCTGCCGCCTTTACTCTACTTTCTTGTGGTCTGGTACTAATCCACGACTCACTTCCATAGAGTTGGACTGGGGCAGCCATCATCTTGTCAAACTTTATCAAGTTTCTTTTCTAGTTTCCTCCCTAGGGTTCTGCTATTATTGTCGCACACTGCTTGGAATTTGCCAGCTTTCTTCTTCCTTACCACAATTCCACAATCTACCACAATTCTAGACCTGATCGGATATTTACCAGTAAATGTCATTACCTTTGACTTTTTTACGAAAACATTGAAATTATATTTTTTGCATAATTCATTTAAAACATATACCCATCTCTAAAGCTCATCCTCACTCTTTTACACAATCCGCAAATAGTAAAACATTCAGGTAAACGTCATTGTTTAATCTCATTCCCGAACTAACCTTGTTTTTCCATTGGCGGAAAATCTTATCCAAATATATGTTAAATAAGGTGGTAGAATAACTTAGTAGATAAAAAAACATGTCAAAACCAATAATCGTAGATCAAATAAAGAAAAACACTTAAAGCTTTGTAATAATAAGGATATCAAAAAAATCTCACTTGTTCAATACTTTCTTAGTCTTACAAAGAAATAAAATTAAACAATAACAGATTGTAAGAACAGTTCGGAATTGAGTGATATTAAGGTATAGACTCTACTTTGAGCTTGGGATAAAAATAAAAGAAAAGTGCCATGTTTAGATTAACATTTAAAAAGGTTGCATGGTACAATAAATTTTATTTTGCTAGTACAGAGAGATAAAAGTTATACGATTTGTTTCTTATTTCCTGAGTAATAAACAACCAGTCTTGTAGTAAAAACAAGAATCATATTATTTTATCATAAAATTTATTGCAAACTTGAAGAAAAATGTGATTTATCGTCGACCTTTTCGTACTTATTGCTTAAGGGAGAAACCGGTCCCCAAAAAAATTTCACAATTTTTTAAATTTCTTTATTTAATTGTACTGGATTTTCTGAGTACGCTGATATACAATAAGTGATCTTTTGATAAGGTTTTGTATTTTTTATTGATTTATACTTTCTCCCTATATGAATATATAGGAAGGAAATATTGGAATGTATAGGAATATATAATATAGGAGTATATAGGAATATATAGGATGTATCGTTTTCATGTCAATTTTTCGAAATCGCGTTTTCACCGGATGTACACATTTTCCGACCGCTTGAACCCAAAAAAACATGGTTTTAACGATTGGTCTGTGTGTGTGTGTGTGTGTGTGTGTGTGTGTGTGTGTGTGTGTCTGAACAAAATATCTTAAAAACTGAACATCGTACAAGAATGAAACTTGAAATTAAGTAAGATATCACTAGAGAGCCCAACACGAACATTTTCATCAAAATCGGTCAAACCGAAGTAGTAGTTTATTCGTGACATTTTTAACTTTTTGCGATTTTCTCAAAAACGACTGCAACGATTTTTTTAAAAATCACCTTATTTACTACAATTTTTATGCTCTACAAGATAGGTTAGGCGCCATGTCTGCTGAAATTCTTGGGAAGGCTGTTTTCTCGTAAATAAATTGTTGTTTTTTTAAGATTGCGGCTTTGATATGCATTTTAGCACAAAATGTATGTAATAAAAGTTGTAGAGAATTTAAAATCCTACAACTTTTATTTCAAACATGTTTTTTGTATAACGCTTAGTTTAGCGATAATTAGAGATTTTCTGCTTTTTTTCACGAAAAGTTTTTGCGACAAAAGTGTGTATCATCAGATTTTTAGGAAATTAAAAGATCTACAACTTGTATTTAGAGCATTTTTCTGTACAAAGCCTAGTTTAGCGGCAAAGAGTGATTTTCCGTATTATTAAGCCAAACCAAGGTTGGTTTTCACTTTGCATTATTCACTCATGATTGAAATAAGGTTATGTTTTTTGTTTATTTCTAATGTATTATTGCTAATGTTAAATAATATTGTTCATTATTTTCATTGGCAAGATAAAGTCATGTGAGTGTTTCAAATCAGATTTTTTAAATTAACGTCATTACGATTTTTATACTGTTTTTCACTGTACTGTACTGTACTGTTTATACTCATTTTTACTGTAAAAAACCTTTTCAGGGAATTCCTGAAAAGGTTTTATTCCAACTAAAGGAAGTAGTTCTCAAAATTTTAGAATTGGTTTACGATTTACAATTAGAGTTAGACAATATAACGGAATACGCTATAAACGTTTGTAGAGATGAAATATAAATAATTTGTTTACTGTGAGGATAATAGCCTACTCTACACACATTTGCTTCTGAGCTATAAAAAATATTTCTTTTTTGTTTTTACTTTAGTTTGTGTTAAAATTGCCCAGTCGAAAATTTAAGGTGCACGTGCAAATGGGGCTAATCCAAGTTATTTTCTTTAAATAACAAACAAAGATATAAAATATTAAAATAAAAATAGTAAAAAAATAAAATACACCTGCTACAAAAGATGACGTAGTTAATTAACGTTTAAAATGATGATACTTAATAAAATTTTAAGTCCGTTGTATATTTATAGAAATTATTATTTTTTCTTATGGTTGGACTTGTAAACGTTGTCTTTGAATAAACGCCTACTAAAAAAGTTTTACCATTTACAACCTCCGCAATTTTTCTGCCATAAAGCAAAAGTTAATATATGTTATAAGTTAAGGTGTATCCATTAAAAAAAAATTATACAAACAAGTTTAAACACCCGTTATAACTGGTTCTTTGTAAAAAACAAAATGGTTTAATGTTAAAAACGCGAGTTATTTATCACTTGTGTCACTTTGACAATGTGAAGTTTACAAGATGAAAGCTGTCAATTACCAGCCATTATCAGAGTGACATTTTACTCTTTCAATTTTACGGTTATTATAACTGTGAATGATAACATGGAGAAACTATTTCATAAAGCAATCTGAATAATTAATGCCACCGTAGTGGGCAATATTCATAGTATACTATTAAGACGAATTTGTCGGGTTCAATTCCCGGAAAAGTTCTGATATTATTGTTATCAATATTTTATTAAAAATAATTCAATAATCAAAACTTCTAGAATTATCCGATTGAACAATTAAAAAGGATGTTGACCAAAGACCGTAAGTTAGCGTTGAAACTTCTTTTGGTATGGAAGTTATTGCTACGGTCAAACAATTTATTGATCTTTAACCCATTTAGTACCAATGTCCGAAAAACAGGACGTCGATATATTTTACGTAGTGATAACATCCTGTTTACCGGACACCTGTTATGCAAAAAGTGCCAAAGTCCGGATAACCGAACATTTCCAAAAAAACTTTTAAATAAAAATTAATTGAATAATATATTTTGAAATCGCCTCCGTGGCGTAGTGACTAGCACGCTAGCCTTCAAAGCGAAAGGTCCCGGGTTCAATTCCCGGCTAGGGTCTGAAAATTTTAACATGTTAAAACCACCATTAAAAGGTACCAGAACCCACCAGTAGTTGCTAATAACCAAATTGTAGATGCGACTTTTAATAAACTAAAAAAATATTTTGAATATTTTTAGTGTTAGAACGATTTATTTCTTTTATAAAAATTAATTTTTAACAGAAATTTTCTTACAAATTTAGTTAATTAATTTATTTATTTAGGTATATTTAGATTTATTTATTTATTTAGATTTACTTAGTTTATTTATTTAGATAACTTTCTTATTAATTAGTATTAGTAATATATTAGTTATTAGCATTAATAATTTATAATTTGTTTTCGGATATTAATTAGATTAATAGTCCTACAACTCCAGTCCTTCCCATTTCTTTAGAAAATAAAATTAACAGTAAAAATATAATAATTGTATCTGTGGTCGTATTAGGCGAAAAATGTATATGAATTAGAAAATAAAATACAAACAGCAAAAATATAATTGTATCAAACAAAACAAAAATGTATATCAATAACAAAAGAAAAGCATGAGTTTAACATATTTGCCGGTGTACTTTGATGGTTGGGTTTCAATTAACTATACTCTCCCAGGAATGGTCGGCCTGAGTGTGTACAAGACTACACCTCATTTACACGTCATACATATCATTCTCATCTCATTGGGTCATGGGGTTGCTTATTGTTCTAAATTGAACAGATTGCAACGTACACACTAGGAATTAATAATAATAAAAAAAATATATTTGCGCATGTGCGTGTGTGTGGTCTGTGGTGTGCGTATTGCTTCTTTTCAATTCTTGGAAATAGATAGAGCTAGAGAGCGGGGAGGAGGACGAAGAGCGTTGTACGGAAGGGTACATCGGGTTGCGATAAATGTTTTTGTTCATGGCAGTATATTAAAGCTATGACGTTTCACATCCCGGTTGTTATGTCGGCCTATATATATTCTTAATACCTCGTTAGTTAACCATCGTGGTGTTCCTATTGTGATTTGCCTTTCATTTATTATAAAAATAATAAAGCGCTGCATATCTTAATTAAAAAATACCAAGCTCTCGCTTTTATTTTACGTCCAACTATGTTTTTCATTAATAATAGTGCTAATAATGTTGACGTTGAAAGGAAGTACGAGTAGATAACAAAGAATGATTACAGAATATCAGACCTGACAGGGATTGAACTCGGTACACCAACAAACCATCCACAGCACCAAGAAAACCATTCGAAAGATGGGTACTTTAGCTAGTATATTGATATAGGTCAAGAGAAAGTAAAATTTTAAGATCTGGTACGAATTAAAATTACTCTTTGCTTCTGCTTTAATGAAAAAATACCAAATATCCAAGGTCGAATAAAAAAGGTTTTGTAAATTAAAATTTTAGAAAGGAGGTATAATTTTTACCGAGGGCTAATTACAGAGTAGCTCCTGAATTTGTAGAACGGAATTCAGTACATTTCTACAATAACAATCATTTTTACTACTGTAGATTACAATAGTAGAAAGTTCAAAGTTAGAAGCTTAATCTGTTGGTTGGACAAGCGTTAGAAAATACAACGATCTGGAATTCGTGTCGTTAACCACTACTTTGAGGTAGTGTGCTACAGGTGCTAATTCTAAATTTGAACTGGGTTTAAATTCAGGCGTATTACTAATACTACTGTTACTTAACAAGGGTAATATAGGGGACTTACGGTCCGTAATCGGATTATTAAAGTTACGTCCTATATATATATAAATAAAATGGAGGAGAAAGGAACAAGTTCAAAAACCGCTGTTTCTAAGTTACTTCGGGCTCACTATTACTGCTTTGGAAAGAGATAGGCGACCGCAAAACTGTTAACCTGGACCCCAACCGCTGTAATGTGATAATTATTATAAACCTGTTTTAATCAACTGTGTACATAAACACTCAATTTTAAATGTTACTGCCTCTAATTACAATTTCCTTCTCTTGTTTACTAATGTTTTGCAAGTATAAATTTATTGTCATTGCTACAAATTGTTATTTTCTTATCATTTCAACAAAATGTGTACGTCATTTACGTACATTTAATTTTTCTATTTTCCCAACGTAAAAGACGTTGAAATGATAATTTTAATAAAAAAAAAAAAAACAATATGGTGTGAAACATTCACACGACTTTCTCTTGCCAAGTCTACAGTAAATGTTTTTTTTGTACTGCTGTTTTTATTTTATTTGGCGTAGTGGTTAGCATAACTGGCTTCTACACCGGGGTCCCCGGTTCGATTCCCGGTCAGGTCTGAAATTTTTTCATCACCCATTTTCATATATCATCATTCTCCACCGTCTGCATTAGCAGAAATTGCAGAACAGTCAGACAAAAAACAAAAAAAAAATATTTTGATCTATTTATAATTATTATTCTATTATATTAAAAAAAAATTATTATATTATTATTACAGTAATTTAGAATGAACATAAATATTAAGCTTCAAAATCTTCAGCTAGGTACCTTAAAAAAATCATAGGAGCCTTTTTTGAGAAAATTGTAATAAAATAAAATTGTAAATCACACGAATAAACTGCTACTTCCGTTTCACCGATCTGAAAATGTTTGTGTCGGGTCCTTCAATGGTACCTAACTAAAGTTTGAAGTTTCAAGTTTGCATAATATTCCATTTTTGAGTTATTATGTTTTCACATACATAGACCAATCGGTAAGAACATGTTATTTTAGGTTCAAGGGACCTGATAATGTGTATTTACGATGAAAAATCGACCTGGAAACAATACTTTTCTCACCTACATTTCATAAAGACAAGTGAACTTAAAAAACAATATTCTGAACGTTGTATTAATTCAAATTATGATATAAATTTTCAACATTTATGTGTAGCGTGTTGCTAAGTACTTTCTTCCTGAAATAACATAAACTGTCGAAAATATATATTTCACTCCTTGAATGGGATTTAACTTTATTTACTACAAAAAGAAAATTCAATTAAGAAAAATTTATATACTGATGGAATATTAGATAAGGTTTGTTTTCGTATTTAAAACAGGCTAGTAGTTTCATTAAAGAGAAATATTTATTTGAAAGATAAACATACATTTTAACATAGTAATTGTTTCTCGTTCCCTTTATCCTTTTGTTAGTTTGTAAATTCAGTTGAATTCCCTGGATTTGTATTTAGTACATTAAATAGTACAGTCAAGGTCAGTAAAAGCAGAAATAGATATATGCATTTTATTACTTGTGTATTTATATTGTAAAGAAATATAATTATATATATATATATATATATATATATATATATATATATATATATATATATATATATATATAGGGGAAGGATCAAGAGGAAGAAGAGGGACGAAGAGGAGGAGAAAAAAAAGAAAAAATAAAGAAACAAGAGAATGGTTGATCAGAAAAAGAGATAAAAACAAAATCTAGGTTACTGTAATTGAATTCCTGAGAGTTCGGTAAGAGGATGTAAAAAACTGGATTTACTCCCCCAAAGAAAGCATCTTATTGTTTAGGTCATCAGCGGAAAGGGTGTTTTGAACCTCTAAATGGTTGACTAAGTAAAATGAAGAGGTGAGGTGTTTTACTTTACCTTCCTCACTGAGTAGAAAGGTATGCTTATCAGCATGACAGGCCCTTTAAAAAGCATCTACTTTCCACCCTGCAAATGACACCTTCACTTCATTCATCTCACGGCCTAACTCTATAATGAAATTCATTATTTTCAGAGGAGATAACTCTGATTAGTGTCTTTTATACCTCTACCTCTTCTATTGTTAAATGCTTCAGTCATACAATTGGCTAACCATGTGATAAAAAACAGAACTAATTTTTTTAGCCTGGAACTAACAGGTCAAGTGCAAGGAATTTAACACTCCACTTGCCTGTCATAGTCAAAAAGGAAACATAAGAGCTGAATTTAACCCTTTATAGGACAGTACTAGGGGAAAAATAAATATGTTGTAAAATGTTAAATTTTGTTTTATAGGGACTTTAATACTGTATTTCTGGTGCGAGAACAGTAAGATATTTCTTTTTTTTTTATGTTAAGCCCTGGTAAGTATACTTACTAAGGAACGTTTATTGAAATGGGAATTACATAACGTTTAGTGGTAAGAACTTTTATTAAAACAACCTATATAACTAGGCATGCAAGTATTTGGGCTGCTGGGTGAACGAGGAGTGGGACTTGTCGCAGGAGATTAAATGCAGAATAGAGCAGGCGAGAACATCATTCAGGAAAATGCAAAGGGTACTAACAAGTAGAGAGTTAAAACTTGCGCTGCGAATACGCTTATTGCGCTGTTATGTGTTTAGCATTTTGTTCTATGGGATGGAAGCATGGACCCTCACAGAAGCAATGTGCAGGAGGATTGAGGCTTTCGAAATGTGGGCTTACCGCAGAATGTTGAGGATATCGTGGATGGACAGAGTGACGAATCAAGTGGTAATGCAGCGGCTAAACAAAGAAAAAGAAGTGCTTAATATCATAAAAAGAAGGAAATTAGAGTACTTTGCCCACGTAATGAGAAATCCGAAATATGGAATGCTGCATGTGATCATCCAGGGGAAGATAGAGGGGACGCTCGGCCCCGGACGTAGGAGAACGTACTGGCTTAGGAACCTTCGCCAGTGGTACGGGGTGAGCACCACGACACTATTTCGGTTGGCTGTGGACAGAGTGAAGGTCATGCGACTGATCGCCAATGTTCTAGGAGGACACGGCACTTAAAGAAGAAGAGAAGATATAACTAGTCCTATATAACAGAAAAATGTGTAGAATAACTTATCTTATCTTTATATTAGTACGAATGCTTGCTTTCCCGTAAAAAACTCGAATTTTCTAAGCACTGTACAAAAGTAACAACAAAACAACATGGTAGCGTACGCTGGTACGAATCCCTACCACATTCGTGTAACTCATGAAGCAAATGGTCGCTGCGCGCTAATTTTAAAATGTGGATAGCCTGCTTACCAGGGAACATCTATAAAACCATAAAATGCCAGTAGGGTTCAACTGCAAAGCTTATTCTTAAAAAAGTCTACCTTATTGCCAGCGGTAGGTATACTTACCAAAGACCTGTTGTTTAGGCCATCAGCCAAAAGGTTGGTTTTAACCTGTAGAGGTTTTACTAAGTAAAACGAGGAGTGAGGTGGTTTACCGTTGCCTTCCTCACTGAATAGAAAGTACGCTTATCAGCATGCCCGGCCCTCTGAAAAGGACATATTTTCCACTCTGCAAATGATACCTTCACTTCATTCACCACAGGGTCTGGCTGTATAATGAAATTCATTACTTTCAGAGGAGATAACTCTGATCAGTGTTTTTTACACCTCTACCTCTTCTGTTCTTAAATGATTCAGTCATTTAATTGACTGGTCATATGATAAGAAACAGAACTATTCATTTTAGCCCTGCAACGAACAGATTGAGAGTAAATAATTTGACTCTCCGCCTGTCTGTTATGGGCAGATATAAAGGGTTAAAGAGTAATATATCAATGATCGTATGGCACAGTACAGTGAGAATTGGAGAGAACACATTAAAAAATTAAGTCTTAAGATTCAGCTGATTGAAGATACCCTGGACTGAAGAAGAAGAAGAAGAAGAAGAAGAAGAAGAAGAAGAAGAAATGAAAAAAGAGGAAGAAAGAATGTGAATGGAAAAACAAGATGAAAAAAATTGGTGGAATAATAAGAATTATGTCTTTATTCACAATAGTATCCTAGAACATAAACAAACGGTAAATTTTCTAGGAGTATCACCAAATAGATATTTGTCTTGGGATTTTTATAACGATTAAAACTGTAGTAAAATATCATCTAGGGTACTTGCATTAAAACTAATTGCCAGATTAAACGATAAAAATTGATTACAATACCTTATCATGGTTTAATTCTATCATACATATAATTTTCTGGAGTAATTGTTCACGGGTAATAAGGAAAGAGTTTTTAAAATTAAAAATAAATTGGGTGTATTGTCCGATTAAACCACCAAACTTCATGCAGACATTTAAAGAGCTTTATTTGCTCACAGTTCCTTCGTTGTTCATCGTTGAAGTGATCATTTATTGAAATAAAAAAAAACTCTTTTTAACTGAAACGTCTGCATAACAACACAGAAAAAATATTACTATGTTGCTAAACACTGAATTGTCTTCTTCTTCTGGCTTTCAAGGATTAGCCAACTCTGCCTGTTTCAAACCTCTAAAATCTGTCCATCTCTTTCTCGGGTGTCCTCGTTCTCTCTTGTCCTCTGGTTAATACCCTAGTGTTTGCTTAGGTATCCTATCCTCCCTCATTCTTTTCACATGCTCCAACAAGTGAAGGTGTAACTTGCAGGGTGGAAAGTAGATGCTTTTCAGAGGTTCTGGCATGCTGATAAACATTCTTTTCCGCTCAGAAGGTAATTAATTATAAACCATCTTACTCCACGTTTTAATTAATAAAGCCTCTAGAGGTTCAAACCAGCCTTTCGGTTGACGACCTGAACAACAACATACTACATATTTATTTAAGTAAGTAAATTAACTTGTAAGTGGGTAATGTTTAATTTAAGTAATAAGTTATGTACTAGTTTTTGGTTAGTATGTTTGATTCAATATACCTAACTAATTTGGTTCTACGTATTACAATATCTGATTCTTTCTATTAATATGAGTTGGTGTTGTAAGAAAATTACTTATTGTTCTCATGTCTTATAAAACAGTTTGTAATGTCATATACCTAAGATTAATGTATTGTTATCTACAAACTCTTCCTAGAATAAAACATACATTAATTTGGTACACGTTTGATAAACATGTTCCTTTCAGTTTAAATACTTATCCACGTACAAGCAAAGAAGTTTTAAAACGGAGACTACCTCTATGTTTTGTAATTTAACCTTTAACGTAATGACTTGAGTTTTGTGTAATTTGCATGTAAAAGGACACAAAATTAGTTTTGTTTAAATTAAGTACTAAATATTCGGTTTCTACCCATTTCTATAATAATCAAGGGTTATTTGGGCTTTTGTAAGTAGGTTTAGTAATTGTTATAAATTAATATGATAGCAGTATTCTCAGAGTAAAGTATTGTTTAGTTTGGTGTAAGGTGAGTAGCTCGGTCATTAACAAATTACCGGAAAAACAATGGTTCTAGTACATAACAATACAAACCCAGTTAGGTCACATTAATGACCTTACTACGTATTTTCTGCAGCTATTAAAATACAAAAATCTAGTGTGAAATACTCACACAACTTTCTCTTGCCAATGCATATAATGAACAATATAACCTAACATTAGTAATAAAACATTAGAAAAAAACCAAATAACTAACCAATCTCAATAAACATAACCTAATTTTAATCATGAGTGAAAGACGCAAAATGATAATCAACCTCAGTTTGGCTTAAAATACGGAAAATCACTCTTTCACGCTAAAATAGGATCTGTAGAGAAAAATGCGCTAAATAAAAGTTGTAGATACTTTTAATTTCCTATAAATTTGATTACATACACTATTTTCGTAAAATGCACACTACGGCTGAAATCTAAAAAAAAATCGATTTTTTACACGTTTTTGTGAAAAAACATAAAATTGCTAATTACAGCTAAATTAAGCGTTATACAAAAAAATAATTGAAATAAAAGTTGTAGATTCTTAAATGTTCTAAAACTTTTATCTTTATCAATACATTTTTGGGTTAAAACGCACATTAAAGGTGCAATCTTAAAAAAAAAAATTTTCTACGAAAGTACAGCCTCCCCAAGAATTTCAACAGACATGGCGCCTAACCTATCTTATAAAGCAAAAAATGTAGTAAATGAGGTGATTTAACAAAAATCGTAGTAGCCGTTTTTGAGAAAATCACAAAAAGTGAAAATGACACGAATAAACTACTACTTCCGGTTGACCGATTTTGATGAGAATGTTCGTGTCGGGTCCGGTAGTAGTATCTAATTTAAGTTTCAAGTTTAAAGTTCGTATGATGTTCCGTTCTTGAGATATTTTGTTCACACACACACAAGCCAATCGCTAAAAACATGTTTTTTTGGGTTCAGGGGGTCTGAAAACTTGTATATCCGGTGAAAACTCGATTTCGAAAAATCGACATGAAAACAATACTTTCCTTCCTATATTCATATAGGCAAGAGAAAGTAAAAATAATTACGGTAACAAAATAAATTCCAAAAATACACTTGTGAACTTTTGATGTAACTAGAAAATTCTATTAAATTGGTTGAAGGGAACTGGTCTTCACCGCGGAATTCTTTCGCGGCATGGTTACAGACAGTGGTTAGCGATGTATAGCGAAACCGGTAATAATAACAGTAACGAACAACGAACAATCGTTAAAAAAAAATTAATAGAAAAATAGAAAATAAAAAATACCGGAAACATTACATTCCTAATACAATTAAAACCTTTGATACATTGATGTATTTAAGATAAACCTTTGGTAAATTTTATGAAAGGTAAGGTGGAAGCAATTAAAATGATAAACCTCTTAAAACTCTTTTAAAACTTTTCCTCGTTAAAAAACGAGAGGGAAAATAATAACATTAAGATGAACTGAGAAAGATTTCAAAGAAGAATTACACTAAAAAGAATACGTGTTATTTTTAACACCGAATTACTTCTTACTACGTTTATTGTTTTTAAAAACAGTATTTTATATTCTAAAGATTTTATTTAAATAACTTAAAACGTTTTTCTATTTTCTTGTTTTAATAGTTTTTTTATTTTATTCATCCTTGATTATATCATTTTAAACGGTGTTTTGTAATTACAGTTTCATATTTAATATAAAATTTTATTTTATTATTATTATTATTATTAATCACTTTGATATTTATTTTCTATAAATTTATTAATGAATTTATTTAAAAGGGCATATTCTTTTATTTTTATTGACTGTTCTGGTGTTTGAAATACCGTTACTATTTCTAACCGATTAGTTTCATTTCGAATTTATTCATTTGTAGAAACGTTTCTTTTTATCTATCTTGATATATATTTTATCATTTAATGAATAAATTTTTATTTATTTCTAAAAAAATAATCATAATTTATAAGAGTGTTAAATCACTGAAAATTGTTTAATCTAAAAAAAATTGTTCAATTAAGGTGGTAATTTAATTTGAGTTTTCCTTTCGTCTATACATCTTCAAAAAATTATTAAATGAACTTAAGGGGGTAGTCACTCAAGAAGATGACTATTTCTAAATTTCGATTTTTTTGCATTTATTTGAAGGTTAAATTTTTCTGAATCACATATGTGTTTACTTTGTATGTTGACAAAAAGTTAAAAAAACATCTGTTTTAAATATACAATGTATAAATTGTATATGGCCGGTCCGTTGGCGTAGTGGTTAGCGCAACTGGCTTCTACGCCGGGGTTCCGGGTTCGATTCCCGGTCAATTCTGGCTTTTTTTCATCACTCATTTTCGTCTATCACCCTTCTCACCCTTTGCATTAGCAGTAATTACAAAACAGTCGGACGTTAAACCAAAAAAAAAGAAAAAAGTAATTGTATGACAAAACATGTCATACAATGTTTGTTTTGTCGTCATAGCAACGTTAAATAAATTAGAAATTTACTAGTTACTAATTACTGTAGATTTATTTTGTAAATAAAACTATTTACATAACGATCAGATGAATTTTTTTTTTAATATCCCTAATGTGTGTACGTTGCAATCTGTTCTATTCAGAACAATAAGCAACCCAATGACCCAATGAGATGAGGATGATATGTATGACGTGTAAATGAGGTGTATTCTTGTACATACTCAGAGCCGACCATTCCTGAGAGAGTATGGTTAATTGAACTCCAACCATCAAAGTACACCGGTAAAAACTGTCTAGCATTCAAATACGTATAAAAGTAACTACCCGTACTAGGATTTGAACCAGGAACTATCGTCTCTGAAAATCAGTTGTTAAACAGCTGATTTTGGCGATGACTTTACCTCTAGACCAACCCAGTGGGTCAAATAAATAAATTATTTTTTAAATAAAATAAAGCCACTAGCAAGGCGAGTGAAATTATTCCTTAAACTTTAAATTAAGTTTTCCAGAAATGTGTTTTTGCATGATTGTACATTCTTGGGAATTAAATATTTTGGAGATATTGTATTGGAGATATTTGGATGAATTTTTTTAAATGTTCATAATTTCTTCTCTATTATCTGTCGAATGATTATTACAAAAAACTTGATAGAGATTTAGTTAAAAAATAATTTGTGAATACATAAAATAAATGTTTTTGAAAATATGGTTTTTCTTCAATTAATTTCTTGTAAGAAAAAATACATACAAGAGCATACAACAGATAATAGATGGAAATTTTCTGTATTTTTTGGCACAAGAATCATGTTGATATGTTTCTTGGTTCCTGAGATATTTGATTCCCCGTAAAAGCCCGTTTTTCCACCCCACCCTTGTATTAGAAGTAAAAACGAAGACTGAGGTGGTTTACTATTGCCTTCCTTACTGAATTTAAAGTGAATGCTTATCAGCATGCCAGGCCCTCCGAAAAGCACCCACTTTCCACTCTGCAAATGACACCTTCACTTCATTAACGCCGCACTGTTATATTCGAGTGTAAAACATTATTTAAAATGTTTTTAGAATGGCTATTATACATCACATCAGCTACACAATTACACACTTTAAATTTAATTCCACCTTCACCACCACCTTCACTCTACTACAACTAAAATCATTTTAAATCTAAAACCGAATCAAACATATTTACAACTCAAACAAATAAAATTTGTCTAGAGTAAACTCCCTCCCATCTGTACAAGTTAATACAAGATTTAACACAAATTTGAAATGATTAACACTACATGTCAGTAATATATTTACCACAGTTACCCTTTAAATTTATGGTAGAGAAATGGAGAAAGCGTGTTAATGAAATCTGAGAAGGATGGATGTACAAGGAGATAAAGAGAGCAGTAAAAAGGTGGCTACCGTATGTTCATTGCTCCGAACTCCGTAACCCACAACACCAGTTAACATGTAGTAACATGTACTACAGCAGTAACATGTTGGAATATCCTGGCACGGCTATAAAGTTATCAAAATGTAGGCATACATTTATGACTTTTAATCACTGTGAACAGAGGGATGAAGGTTGGTTAAAACCGTCACTCGTTATATCAACATTAAATCTTACTACCTATCAAACCAATAAATCTCAACACGTTAAAAAATCAATGGAATCCCTTTATTAAAATTTTACAAAACAACAAACGATTTTTATGAAATGTTCAATCCACAGGATTTGTCTCCAGTTTATTTCGTTGTTATAATTAAGGCAATCCGACAGCCCTTTACAATTACGTATTAACATTAAGTACCTTTTTTAAGCCTTTACTACAACACATACGAGGTGTGGTTATTAAATAACGAGACTAACGTTGTAAAAAATTTAATTTTAATTTTATACATAATCACTTATTGTAACCTTCAATATACACTCCTTCTCTATCCCCTAAAACGCTCCATGAGAATTTTCCATTGTTGGAAACAGTGCTGGAAGTCATCTTCTGTCAGCTCTTTCAGGACACGTGCCACTTTCTCTTTTACAGCTTTTGTTTTTTTTAATTCCTAATATGTGTACGTTGCAATCTGTTCAATCAGAACAATAAACAACCCCCATGACCCAATGAGATGAGGATGATATGTATGTCGTGTAAATGAGGTGTAGTCTTGTACAGACCCATGTCGACCATTCATAAGAGAAAACGGTTAATTGAACCCCCAACCATCAAAGAACACCGGCAACCACTGTCTAGTATTCAAATCCGAATAAAAGTAACTACCTTTACTAGAAGTTGAACCAGGAACCTTCGTCTCCAAAATCAGTTGTTAAACAGCTGACTCACGGCGTCGACCTCTACCTCTAGACCAACCCGGTGGAAGACAAAATTTAAATTATAATAAAGGATAAATTCCCGTACTTAACAAATATTGTTACTGTATTCGTGGACACAATCGGAGAAAGATATTAAAAAATAACCTTATACTTCATCCGAAGAATATACCGTATTTGGTAGTATCAAGTTGTTAAATACATAAGCCTTTTATACGTACTGCTTGTGACGTCACAAGCTTGTTTATTGGTCGGTGTACCAGTACATGTACAGCGATTTCTGCCTTAGTCTACACATGAAATACCGAATCGGAAGGGCACAACGTGTTAAATACCGTTCATAATTTAATATGTAGTTAATTACAAATACATTTCATATTTGATACCACAATCCGTACGAATGTATCTTTTGTATGTTTGTATATAATAAACAGATATGAATTGGGCAACTGTACCAGTTAATGTTATGCCAATATCACACTTTTTAAAATCACTTGCCACATAAGGAAAATAAAATTGTGATTAGAAATAAGGTAAGAGTATCCAATAAGGTATGTCCACACTCGTGCACTTTCTTATTCGGCTTTCGATTCGACGTTCGATTCAACGTCGCATGCGACATCGCATGCGCTTCGCTTAGAGGCATGCCATCTTCCCGCACTCATTTGAAGAAATTTATCTCAAAAAAACATAACAAATATTTTTGAACAATGCACTAAAATAAAGCCTGTTATTTCCTGCATTGAATGGTTTGATTGAAATTGTTTTATTTAGAAATTAATCGGAGATAACTCCAGCAATGTACGCAAAAAAGTATTCAGTTTTTAGCCGGTTTTCCGTTAATGTGGTTTTTAAAGGTCCGTTACTCCTTCCAGGCTTTTCATAAACATCGGCGTTTAAGTACGTTAAAGATCAGAGATTTTTCTATAATATGAATATTTTTAAAGTTAAATCTCGTGTTCCGTTTTAATATACCGGCCATTTTTTAAAAAAGTGCTTTTTTGGCTCCACGTAAGGGTAAGGAAATGATTTTTGGACTGAACCATGCATTTTCACAACGGTATTATGTCAAGCAAAGCGTTTTTTTTTAAGTAAAAACATCGTTAAATTATTCAAAATGAGCTACGGAATGAGTTGCAGCAGTAAAAACATAGAAGTTTTGTATTTCTAAACGACTAAACTCGGAGCGGATACCGCTATAGAGCTCAGTTTCCTCTGAAGAAGTTTAGAGACTAATAGAATTTTCTATTAACACCACATATCTATTTCTAATTATAAATGCAATATACGATACATAGCACAATACTGCTGTAAAAATGCATGGTTCAGTCCAAAAATCATTTTCCTCTCTTTACGTGAAGCCAAAATACACTTTAAAACAATGGCCGGCATTTCAAAATGGAACATCAGACTTCTATTTTAAAATATTCTTATAGAGAAAACTCTGATCTTAAACGTACTTAAACGCCGTTATTTTATGAAAAACCTGGACGGAGTAACGGACGTTTAAAAACCACATTAACGGAAAATCGTCTAAAATCTGAGTACTTTTTATGCGTAAAATTTTGTATCTCCGGCTAGTTTCAAAATAAAATAATCTAAGTCAAACCAATCAACGCAGGAAAGAACAGGCTTTAATTAAGTGTAGTGTTCAAAAATATTTCTTATGTTTTTTTTTTAGATAAAGCCCTTCAAACGAGTACTGACAGGTGAAATGGCATGCCTCTAAGCGCATGCGACGTCGAATCGAACGTCGAATCGAAAGTCAAATAAGAAAGCGCACGAGTGTGGACATAACCTATTATTATACTCTTACAGGCTATGTAAGAACAGTCCTGTTACCCAATTGTTAATAACTGGTAATTTTTTTCTAAGGAAAGGAAATTTTGTTTTGTGACACGAAGTTGGTAGCCCTACTCAACCGGTATAGATGCGGCCGTGTGAGTTGATTCTCCTTGAGCTGTGAAAAATTTTGTGCCGTTTCCAGTCGTGTTACGAACAGAATATATTTTACCCTAGAACAACGGGTTTTCATTCTTGAACAATATTTTTCTACAAAATTGTACGCGAGGGTATAAGAATCATTTCAAATTAAATTTTTGGTGTTCCTCCACCAGAAAAAAATGTTAGTTTCTAGACTAACAAACCGATATGTAATGTTTGCGACAGAAAACGTAGTGGTCGACCAACTCTGACAGATGACGTTTTACAGAATGTGATAACAAGATTGCTCATTTCTCCAAGGAAAAGTTTAAGAAAACTTTCCTCGCAAGTTGGTTTATCCGAGTGTTCAGAAAGCTGCTAAAAACTTGAAACTGTATCCGTATCGCGTACGATTAGTCAAAGAGCTTCAGCTTCCAGATTTAAACAATGCATTATTTGCATTGGCAAGAAAAATTCGTGTGAGTTTTTCACACCAGATTTTTTTCTGATAAAATTCTATTGAATACGGAGCAGAAGTTATCTTCAAATGGACACATTTCTTAATTTTATTTTGTTTATAAGTACAAAGGATAAGTTAGGAAATTTAGAGACAATGATAGAAAAGGCAGTGATGGCAAAATTGGAAATTTCGTTGAAATAGGCAAGCTACACGATTGTTAAGATAACAATAAAGACATCATATATTCCAAACATTTGTGTAAATTTAAAGTCAAGATAATTTAAATGTAAATGAATGATATCTAGTAGGCATAGACGATCCAATTTCATTGTAGTAAGTCATAAATAATGAGAACAATTTCAACAAATCCATTTACCAGTCGTCTTTGTAATACAAATAGCCCATCATACGCCCATACAAGGCCGTTGGATTTGAATTACAATACATAATTCATAATGCTTCTGTACAGAGCTACATTCCTAGCTGTGGGATATGTTTAAGATATTACTACTAACAGATGGAATATATTAAACAAACTTTCTATTCCTTTACGTTACTCATTATAAAATATAAGACGATACCTGTAAGCATACAATTAATTATAACTTAACTATCTTTTATGTGACTGAAACTGTTGCAATGAATCATTAATAACATTAATGGGACACGGAAAGCAAAATAATATTTTTTCAGTTTTGTATTAGCGCCATTTCGCAGTTCACGTCTTTCTGAATCTATCAATATACGAGGTGTAGCTATTAAATAACGAGACTGACGTTGTAAATTTTATACATATTCACTTATTGTCACCTTCAATATACAATCCTTCTCTTTCCCTGCAACGCTCCATGCGAATTTTCCATTGTTAGAAACAGTGCTGGAAGTCATCTTCTGTCAGCTCCTTCAGGACACGTGTCACTTTCTCTTTTACAGCTTCCACAAACTCAAATCTTATCCATTTTAATGCAGATTTCACCTTAGGGAACAGGTAGAATTCACATGGTGCAAGATCTGGTGAATACGGTGGATGTTCTAACACTGAAATGCTGTACTTGGCTAGGAACCGCTTGACAGATAACTCGGAATGAGCTGGCGCATGGTCTTGGTGGAGAACCCATGATATGTCCTTCCATATTTCGGGGCGTTTTTTCCTTACTCTTTGACGTAGTTTAGAAAGTACCTCAAAGTTGTAATATTGATTAATTGTTTGACCTTGAGGAACCCAGTAAAGGTACACAATTCCATGGATATCAAAAAAATCAATCATCGTTGCTTTAAATTTTGATTTGCTCATTCGAGCTTTATTGGCTCTCGGTGAAGTTCGGCTCTTCCAGTGCATGAATTGGCGCTTCGTTTCCGGATCGTAAGTAAAAAACCGCGTTTCAAAACATTTTATTATTGTCTACCTATTCCCTAAGGTGAAATCGGCATTAAAAGGGACAAGATTTGAGTCTGTGGAAGCTGTAAAAGAGAAAGCGGCACATGTCCTGAAGGAGCTGACAGAAGATGACTTCCAGCACTTTTTTCAACAATAGAAAATTTGCATGGAGCGTTGTAGGGATAGAGAAGGAGTGTATATCAAAGGTGACAATAAGTGATTATGAATAAAATTAAAATAAAATTATTTACAACGTCAGTCTCGTTATTTAATAGCCACACTTCGTACATTACTTTGTAGTTTTATCTGATATTTTGGTTTAAATAATTGTTTTAATAATGCACACGTTTTTATTTTCTACACCTCTTGTTAAAAAACTTTGTTTTAAGAAATTTTATAACTTTTGAATGGATTCATCGATTTCCATGACTTTTTTTTGAAAGCGGAATATTGTATGCTTCAACTGCTAACAGGTTTTGATTGTTGTTGTTTTGTGTCATGGTCATAATTTGATTACATTTCTTAGCGCGCGTAAGTTTCGTGAACGGATTTACAGAATATTTTTTTGCCGTTTACAGAAAGGTATGTTTTCTGATGCGTAAGGACATTGGTACATTTTCTCCTAAGCAACTGAACCAATTTCTTTCAAATTTTTAGAATAATTTTAATAAATCTTGACATAAGCTGGGTTTTTTGAGGTTAAAAAATGGAAAATTGAGTATTTTAAAAAATATTTGTGGTAAATATTTTGTCATTTTTTGCCGAATAAAAAAAATTTTTTTTCCATTTTATGTTACAGATATTTACACAAGAAAAACTCAGCTTGTATATTATAAGGTTTATTATAACCAGTGTAAAAATTTCAAACAGATTATTTGAACAGGTTCTGAGAAAAATATACCTTATGTTAACATGGTGGAAGATAGGGGTTCTGTGTCCCTTTAATTATTCTGAAATGGTAATACACTTAAAGGGGAAATATATAAACTATATAACAGTTATTTTTATATCTCTATAACTGAAATAAGTTATCTGAAATATAGGTTCGAATCCCATTCAGCACGGCATATTTTCATACGTTACAAAAATCATTTCATCCTTCACCGTCTGCATTAGCAGTAATTGCAAAACAGTCGGACGTTAAACCAAAAAAAAAAAAAAAAAAAAAAATTAAATAAAATAAAAAAAAATAGGTTTGTTGAAATTTAGAACAGGTTTTTCAATTTAAAACAGAACAAATAAAGAACCTTTCATTTTAATTCTGATTCTATTAAAAAATAAATTTAAGAAATTTGATTTAAAAAGCCATTTGAATAAAGAATCTAGGAAATTAAATCTGGTTTTTCGTCGAGTAATAACGTTATGTTAATTGGAAAAAAAATAAATTAATGAAAAATTATTCATATTTTTTGTTTTTAAGTTACTTTAAGTAGGATTTTTTTACTGCGTTGTAAAAATATTCAAGAATAATATAGCCCTTTTACATGAAGGAACATACCACAGAGTATAAAATAGAGAACAGTTGATGGAAACACGAGTATCATCCACATTCTTTTATGATAGGTACGGTAAAATAAGAGTTAGAAAGAGTGAAATATTAGAGAAAGATGGAAAAAAAATGGTGGAAGTGAGAAAAACAAAGAGCATAATGACAGGAGGTAAGGAAAAATCGCCTCATTAGTAAAATCGTAGCTGAGTTACCACCTTTTTGACGTGTTGTATCTCCCATCTTTCATCTATCGCATAGAGTATAACACTTTACCGTTCACGACGTGGTCTATCTGCTTTAACTAGAATCATTATCACTTTAAAAATCTATGGAAACCTATTAAAAGCCACTGTAAATGTTATAATTTATGTATGGTGAGGAAAATCCGGAAAGAAAAGTCTTATATGTTTGCAATCTAGATTTCGCTGGTTAGTTTAGAATTAAATTAATTGGTTTAACCAATTTAAAATTTACCACGGACAGGTACCTAGTTAAACTAATTACAACATACGACTGACCTACTAGTTTAGAACTAAAAACAATTCTGTTTTTTCTCGTGCTCAGTCAAATAATCAACTGAAACTTTTAAGAATAGAAATGATAAAGATGTTAGTGCAATCATAAGTCATTTGCTTTAAAAGTAACATATTAAATTATACAGATTTGTCTTTTAGTGAACGATGTAATGTTTAAAGAATGCAAAATAAGGAACGTAAAACTTTTCAGGAAGCCTGGAATACAGATTATTCATATTTTACAATCTAAAGAAGAAATAAACTGTAAAACAGTTTATTTTTTGCTTTATTTAGTACAACTCCATTTTTTGTACTAAATCTTTATAGATACCTCACTTGAAGAACATTTTTTTGGAGCAAAAGAATAGAATTATACCACAAAATTTTCTAAAATGTACTGGATTATCAGAAACAAATTAATAATAACCTATCTGGACATACAACGGTTTCAATAAAAATTTTACGTACCATCACTATCATCATATGGTCTTGGGTTCGAATCCCATTCAGGTACGGTATATTTTCATACGTTACAAAAAATCAATTCATCCTTCATCGTCTGCTTATTAGTCATTGCAGAACAGTCGGACGTTAAACAAAAAAAAAAGTACCATCACTAGCTTTCCCTGGAACGTATAAAGTGTCATTCTTCATCAAGACCTACAAATACCAACAAAGGAAGAAGGAAGGAATAAGAAAGAAGTCTTAAGAAATGCCATAATATAAAAAACCAAGACACGAACAACACCCAAAATAACTTACTTATTAGACAACAGCGAAGAAATTATTTATATAAAATATCCCAGAAAATTCTAAACAGTGAAGTTTCTAGGAGTTGTAGCGATCAGCTGTTGTATCAGTTTTTAATTTATTTAGAACAGCTGATTTATACATTTCGTTACTGAAGGCGAATATTTAATTTTTATAAAATTTATTTCTTTTTCTAAATTTCAATTTAAATAATATAAAATTATAAACAATAATATTTAATTTTTTATTTTATTAACTAAATAGTAAAACAGAATATTGTGTTTTTTCAAAATTTAATTAATATTTCATTTTATTTTTTTTCCAAAAGTTATTATAATTAAGTTCCGGATTTGTAAATGCAACAATTGGAAATAAATTTGTCATGGACCAACCACCGTAGAGTTAAGATGGTATTTTGAGTTTTATTTAATATTGTTTTAATTTTTTATTATTCCTAATTTGTGTACGTTGCAATATGTTCAATTCAGAACAATAAGCAACCCCATGACCCAATGAGATGAGGATGATGTGTATGACGTGTAAATGAGGTGTAGTCTTGTACAGACCCAGGCCGACCATTCCTGAGAGAGTATGGCTAATTGAACGCCAACCATCAAAGTACACCGGTAACCACTGTCTAGTATTCAAATCCGTATAAAAGTAACAAATATATAATCCGTATAAAAGTAACGTATTTAATATAGCTGTTAAATTTAATGATTAATTAGATTATGTTAGCGTAATGATAATGAATTCATAAAGCAAACGCAACAGAGTGCCACTGTAAAGATCTTTATCTTAGAATTTTAATACCGATAAAATCTATGGTAAAATCAACCAGTGTATTTTCCTTTACTTGTGCCTGCATTTATTTGTGAATTTGCATTTACTTGTGCATTTATGGTGCCTCAACACGATTTTCAATGAGTACCTAACCACATTTTTTCCCAGTTAGTGTTATAATAATGTTGCTGTAAGTTTGGTTAATTATTGTGTTATAAAATTAGTTTAATTAGAAAATGTATTGGGTGTGAATAAGTAATTGACTTATTTAATTGTTTTAAAAACCATTGTAAAATTTGTAACTTGGAAATTATGTGTGAAAAAAAAAATTAAATAAATCACCCGATTAAATGATACAAAATTGCAACAGCAGCTTATTATGGTTTAATTCTATCTCTTATCCGATATGCCAAAATAGTTTGGGGTAATTCACCACAGAGTAACATGGAAAAAGTTTTTAAATCAGAAAAACTATTGAGAGTATGGTGGGAGTTAGTTGTGTAACCGCGTTTGATTCGTCAGGTTGGGAAATTTTTCATCTTTCATTTTAATCTACTACCCTTCTCATCGTCTGGATTAGCAGTAATTGCAAAACAGTCGTAAAAACATCTAAATGCGAAGTCTTTGCCATTTAGAATTTTCAAAAACTTTTTGCTACTTCTACGTTTGAAAACGATAAATTGTAAAGTATATAGTAGGTTTATACAAAGTTTAACATAACGGTTCACTTTAAATTTTAGATAGTAATGTAATACATTCAATGAATGAATGAATGATAAAACCAAACCCTTATTTTTGGCAAAAAAAATTTTTTTCTACATTGTATGTAGGCTATTTGCAGTCAGTTAAATTAGTAAACTGTAAATAAATAGCTAAACTTTTGAAAATAAATCTTATTGGAGATTACGTCCACTAACATAAATCCACTGTAAAAATCGTATTTAATTGTCAATCAAGTTAATTTTTAATTTTGTTCTAATAGAAAGAGATAAATTTAAAAAAATGTTCATCAAACTAAAATAAAGTTTACAATGTTTTATCGCTGTTATTAGAGTCTGTAGGATAAATCCAAAATTTAAGATCCTTTGAAAACTCATGAAAAATTATGAATTCCATTAACAATGAGATAATTTTTGATGTATTTTCATTAGATTTTATGAATGTTGTTTAGGTCGAAAGCCGAAAGGTTGGTTTGAACCTCTAGAGCAGTCATGTCAAAAGAGCTTTAAGACTTCACTCGATTCCTCTACGGAAGTTTTAAAATGCGCACACTATATTTATAAGACGTAATTTGAAGGGCAGCGCGTGCCTAGACAAGCGAGAGAGATAGACTAACGCCATCTCTACCTGACATCAATGAGCTTGTCAAAAACAAGAGACGTCAGGTATCTGGATCCTCGAGCTCAAAATAATTACCATCTTTTATAACTTTGATATGATTTTTAACAACCGTATATTATATACTATACAATTAAATAAATAAAATGTTATAATAATTCAGTACATTTTTTGTTATTTGAATCTGGCCCGCCTACACATTCTAAATTTAATATATGGCCCTCTTCAAAATTGAGTTTGACACCACTGCTCTAGAGTCTTACTAAGTAAAACCGAGGAATGAGGTGGTTTACTGTTTCCTTTCTCACTGAGTTAAAAGAGTATGCTTATCAGCATGCCAGGGCCTCCGAAAAGCACCCACTTTTCACCCAGCAAATGACACCTTCACTTCATTTACCACAGGGTTTGGCTGTATAGTGAAATTCAATACTCTCAGAGGAGATAACTCTGACTAGTGTCTTTTACACCTCTATCTCTTCTGTTCTTAAATAGTTCAGTCATATAATTGGCTGACTATATGATAAGAAACAGAACTACTTTTTGTAGCCCTGAAACCAACAGATCGAGTGCAATTAATTTAATACTCCACCTACCCGTTGTGGGCAATGTTGTGAATAAGAGATCGAATTATAAATAAAGATTTTTATTTTTATTTTAATAAATAAAAATTATTTTCTTTAATATATTAAAGAAAATAATTTTTACTAAGTAAAAACAACGAATGAGGTGGTTAACTATTGCCTTCCTCACTGAGTTAAAAGAGTATGCTTATCAGCATGCCAGGCCCTCCGAAAAGCACGTACTTTTTACCCTGAAAATGACACCTTCACTTCATTCACCACAGGGTCTGACTGTATAGTGAAATTCATTGCTCTCAGAGGAGATAACTTTGACTAGTGTCTTTTACACCTCTACCTCTTCTGTTCTTAAATAGCTCAGTCATATAATTGGCTGACTATATGATAAGAAACAGAACTATTTTTTGTAGCCCTGGAACCAACAGATCAAGTGCAATTAATTTAACACTCCACCTGCCCGTTCAATTTTATGAATAAGTGATAGAATTATAAATAAAGATTTTTGAAACTATATTAAAGAAAATAATTTTTAAGTTTAGAATTAACTAGCTTTTTAAATATATGTTTGTGTGTATTTTCCATAATATTCAAACTATACTGAAAGTTGGATTTGATTTGAAATTTATCTAGAGTTTGTTGAAAAGTTGTCCTCGTCATGTAAACTGATAGATACAAAACACTAATGTGAAATTGGCATTGATGTTTGCAGAGAAACGACGTTTCCTGTTTCAGTTAAATTAGAGATTTACAATTCTATATCAGAAACAAATCCGACATGTATACAGAGAATAGTTTTGTGTACAACGAACATATATATATGTAGTCTACAACACGTGACAAAACATAAAATAAGTATTTCAATTGATACGTGTGAGGATGAAACTTGAAAGATAAGACGATGAATTTCAAATGACAGTTTCCCATTTGTAACAGTCACCGCAAAACTAACAGCCTACAAACTCGACAACGGTGTCAAGCAATAAACAACAATTCCGACTCATTGCTTATCAATGGATATACGTACATAGAAGTCTGTAAAAAACACAAAAATACTTTTGTAGGTTTTAACCAGTTTTAAATCTCATTTATAACGGGTGTTTCAAAAAGGACGCACTTCGAAGTTTGAGAACGCTAATTTATTACTTAAGTAATTACAAATTATACGGTATGAAATTATTACCTTTATAACATTCAGATTACCTTTAAAACTTCACAATAAATGTTCAAAATGACTTCCTCCGCTTGTATTGCAAGTTTGGACACGTTTCATAACATTTGCAGCCACTTTTCGTAGTGTTTGCTCATTAATGTATGTAATCTCACTTTCAATATTAGTCTTCAATTCTTCAATAATATGAGGATTGTTTTTAAAAACCTTACTCTTTAAATTCCCCAAAGAAAAAAATCCGCAGGAGTAAGATCTGGGGATCTTGGTGGCCACAATCCTTTTGATATCACACGATGGCCAAAAAATTCTCGTAGCATATTCAGCGTTTCGGTAGAAGTATGGCACGTTGTGTTATCCTGGTGAAACCAACAATCTCGATCGTGTAATTGTAACAACGCTATAAATTGTTCAATTAAGTTGCGGTACACCACACCATCTACAGATGTGTCAAAAAATAAAGGCCCAACAATACGACGCTGGGAGATCGCACACCAAACACCAATTTTACGTGCGTGTAGTGGACGTTCATGAAATGTGTGAGGATTATGAGCGCTCCATATTCGGCAGTTTTGGCTGTGTATGTAACCATCCAAGTGGAACTATGCTTCGTCACTGAAATAAACACGATCCAATATTTCAACACCGTTGTCATTAACAAGAGAACGTATCCAACGACAATACTGTATACGTATCCCATAGTCAACTTCTTTCAGTTCATGAACGACACCGATGCGGTATGGATGCAGATTTAATTTTTTTGTAGCCCTTAAAGCGAAAGATAGTGATAATCCAGCCTGTGAAGATAGATCTAAGTGATTTGCCGGGTGAGGTAGTCAAACGTTGTTTCTCATCGTCCAAAACTTGTTCTGTTAACACTGATGGTCGACCTGTGCTTTTCCGATCTTGTACACTGCCAGTCTCACGAAATTTATAAATCAGACGCGATATTGTGGTGTTATTAGGTACTTCAGAATTGGGAAATTTTAACTGGAACTCGTCTTTCATTCGTTCGTAAGATTTATATGCGCAATAACTTTCAATAATAAAAACACGTTCATCCTTTGAAAAAACCATGTTTAAACTTATACAGACACTACAGGCACAAATGAATACTGGAATAGCACTAGTACATGTCAGTAATACACAATGGTTCAACAATGAGTACGGTAGTGCCAACTGTTATTTGGGGGAAAAAAATATTCCCTATGCAGAAAATATTAACCCTTAAACTTCGAAGTGCGTCCTTTCTGAAACACCCGATATAACAAATACAATTTTTTACTTTTTATAGTATTATCCCACGAAATTGGGTGTCCCACGAAATTTGAACCATAGGGAAATAGCATTGATTTTCATTAGTTTGTTATTATTTTCTTCCCACGAATAAATGACAACTTGTTATAATCAGGAATCATCAGAAAATGTTTGGACCTATACAAAATATCAATATGGATACATTTTAAGCTGTATTTTAGCTTAAAATCATTTAAAAAAATATACGTAAATGCAACGGTGTCTATTTAAATATCATAAGTTTTACATCTTATTTTTGTGATCTCTATGGAGTGATGGTTAGCATACTGGTCCATTTTTGAGAGAGACCAGGTTCAAATCTGAAGGGTTATGTTTTTTGTATTGGATAATTTTTTATATATAGTACAGTAACAAAAATATTGTTTTTTCATTTATAAATATTTTTATTTATAAAACAAAAATAAATTATAATATTATTCATTATTATAAATTATTTCCAATATTTTTTTACCAATAAATTTTTTTTTACCGCAAATGGATTCGAACCACCAATTATATTCTCTCCACACTATAACGTTAACCAATAATCCACGAAGGCAAGCTAAATAATTCATAAAATGTACGATACTTAAATAGAAAACTGTTTACAAATTTATGTATTTTAAGCTAAAATACAGTTTGAAATGAATCAAAATTGATATTTTGTAAAGGACTAAACATTTTCTAACGATTCCTGATTATACATGTTTTCATTTTTATTTGTGGGAAGAAAATATTAACAAACAAATGAAAATCAATGCTATTTCCCTATGGTTCAAATTCCGTGGGACACCTGGCAAACCTGGGGAATATATGATGATTCTGGAGGAGAAGCAATACTTTGATGACTGATTGCGCTAAAAATAACGAAAGAACTTTATATAAACATACTTCCGGAAACGTTTTATTTTAGAGTTATGGCTAACAGAAGATTTCGCCTTGATTTCTTCTACAATGGTAAAGTTATGCAATACTGAAATTCCAGGGACCTAAATTAAAGGGTAAATTTATGGAGAACATTAAATAATAACGGATTGCGTCCTTTTATATTCAGAAAGTTCATCATCTTCAGCCTGGTGACTACGCGAGACGGCTGGAGTTTTGTCAATGGGATAGTACGAATAATCCAGTCATCGTCAAATTCATTTGTAAAATAACGAGTGACTAAATTAATATTAGATGACTAATCATTAAAATAAAAAAGTTAACTTTTAATTTTCTCTTGTTTCGTCATACAGATTAGAGGTAATTCGTATAATTTGTAACCACATATTTTATTTATGAAAAAGAATGGAAATAAAGTATAGGCCTAACGTTTTTATACATTTATTGATCAATACTTAAAACATCAGTCATGATATATGATGTAGGCCTAACAGTTTCATTTATAAAAATACGTTTAAAAGTATTTTATACTTAAATACTTTTGAAAGTATTTTGTTGTTACTTTTTAATCAGCGTGTACAAATATTTAAATAATGTGCATGCTCAGTGTCGTCATTATTTGTTTACTTGAGATATATTTCTTACGGTAATCCGAGTATAGATAGTATTAGAGTAATACAATGAAAATTAAGTACATTGCTTAGTAAAGTATTATAATTAAAGCACTGTTTACTTTACTGTAAGGAATAGATATTAAAAGTTTAACTGTAAGTTTTTGTAACATGAGTGGCCTAAATTATGTGGAATAACTATTAAAGGATGATAAAGTTATTACAATTCATAGTTTGTTTAGTTCAGTATAAAAGTAATTACGTTTTGTAAGTCCTGCATTAAAAGTAATGGAGCTACCAGCTCAAAATCGATCATGTAATTATTCTGAATGTTTATATTGTAACACCGAAGCCTATGTTCCGTCGTGTAGACTATAGAGGATGATTAAAATCACATGTTTAATATTTATAACTTAAAATCAATTAAGTATGTACTAAAATTGCTATTTTATTTAAAAAGTTAGCTAAATAATGTTTTAAAAATTTTATTTAAAAATATGGACTGGAGTAAAATATTTGAAACCTTGAAAAGGCTAGGAATTAAATAATAAGAAAGAAAAGTCATCTACGGTCTGTATAAGAATTGAACGGCTGTTTTGAGAATTGAGGGGTACGAAAAAGAAGCTGCTGTAAGAAAAGGTGTACGACAAGAATGTTCATTGTTGCCACTACTTTTTAACGTGTATACAGAAGAGGCTATAAATGAAGTGAAGGAAACATCTGACACAGGAATAAAAATTCAAGGAGAAACAATAAAAATGCTGAGATTCGCCGACATCGTTGTACTAGCCGAGAAAAAGAAAGAACTAGACTATATCTTGAATGGAATAGATGAGATCATGCGAAAGGATTACTTCATAAAAATTAGTAAGAACAAAACAAAAGTGTTGTGCAGCAGCAGCAAGAGTGGTTTAGAAAAGGCGGGAAATTAAAAAGTAGGCAACGAAAACATATAGGAAGTTGGGGAATTCTGCTATCTAGGTATTAAAATAACAAAGGATGATAGAAGAACAAGTGATATCAAAAGTAGGACTGCTCAAGCTAGAAAAGCCTTTGAAATGAAAAACAGCTTACTGACTACAAACATTGACTTACAGATTAGGAAAAATTTCTAATAACACTATGTTTGGAGTGTAGCATTATACGGGAGTGAAACGTGGGTGATAGGGGCTGTAGAAAGGAAGAGGTTAGAAGCTTTTGAAATGTGGTGTCAAAGGAAAATGTTAAAGATTAGGTGGGTGAACAAAATAAGTAATTAAGAGGTTTTTAGACAATTGGATGAAAAAATAAGTATATGGAAACATCTTACCAGAAGAAGGGATAGGCTAGTGGGGCATATCTTAAGTCATCCAGGTATTGGTATATCAATAATGAAGGGTAATATTGTGGGAGTGAATTGTAGGGGAGGCAAAGATTAGTATAAAGCAAATTACAAAAGATGTAGGATTTTACAGGTATGTAGATATGAAACGACTTGCGCAAAATAGAACACCTTGGAGATTTGCATCAAACCAATCGAGAGACTGATGACAAAAAAATAAAAATAAAAATATATGTTTGGAATTGAAATTCAATAAATTTAAATTGTTTTAAAAAGAACTAAGATATTTTTAACAAGAACTTTGAACAAAATATTTATCTTACAAAAAAATGTACATGATAACGTACATAATTATCAATATTATTATCTAAAGTGACAATACATTTTTTATAGTAGCAATCTATTCGTTTTAATTTTAGGTATATAAGTAATTCTATTAAATAGAATTTTTACATAAAAATTAAAATTAAAGTAAAATTTTTACATAGTTTGCTACCACCCGTACGCATATGCACTATTAACATAATCAGAACCGGTCTCGCAGTTTTGACACTATTTCGAAACGGCCCAACAACACGAATTCCATTCACATTCCAAATACTAACAGACTAGGCCTACTGCTAACTGTTTTTATTATATGCGGTCTGATAGTTCTTCAAACAATACAAGTTTTATCTAACACTTTCTCCGCTTAACCAGAACATGGCAGAAGAAGAAAATAAAAATAAAAATTCATCGAAATCCATTTTCTTGTTCAACAACGGAAAAAGTTTTTGAGTCCATTGAAAAACATTTACAGGTGCACTTCGTACAACAAATAATTTATTACTTTAATTGTAGAATCACTATTGTAATGTTTCAATACTATTAGAAAATCATTATTTTCTATGAAATTTTACACTTGTTGTTGTTAAGGTCATCAGCCGAAAGGCTGGTTTGAACCTGTAGAGGTTTTACTAAGTAAAACAAGGAGTGAGGTGGTTTACCATTGCCTTCCTCACTGAGTGAAAAAGTACGCTTATCAGCATGCCGGGCCCTCTGAAAAGCACATATTTTCCACTCTGCAAATGACACTTTCACTTCATTCACCACAGGGTCTGGCTGTATAACGAAATTCATTTCTTTCAGAGAAGATAACTCTGATTAGTGTCTTTTACACCTCTACCTCTTCTGTTCTTAAATGATTCAGTCATTTAATTGGCTGACCATGTGATAAGAAATAGAACTATTTATTTTACCCCTGCAACTAACAGAATGGGTGTAAATAATTTGACACTCCACCTGTCTGTTATGGGCAGATTTTACACTTATAAGTGGTTAAAAATTTTTTTAAGGGATTAGACAATAGATTTAAATTGTCAAATTGTTTAAAGAAGTTGGGAAGGACCTTCAAAATATTGGAATAAAACATGGAAACATTTTAGGTGGAATGTAAGTACAGATTATACATTGAATCATATTTTAAGAGCTTTTACGAAAAGTAAGAGCTGAACAATAGATAAAAAGACAAAGGAGAAAGACCTACAGCAAAGAACTCATAGAAATTGGGATTAATGTGGTTTACAACGACCTATAAACAGTGACTTTTTTTTGTAAATCTTCAACTGTGTCTATATTATACTGTTTTAACAGATTTTGTTGATCCACTGAAAATTTGTTTACTGAATCTGGGGAAAGACGGAAATAATTTTTTTTTTTTGTAATCCCTAATGTGTGTACATTGCAATCTGTTCAATTCAGAACAATAAGCAACCCCATGACCCAATGAGATGAGGATGATGTGTATGAAGTGTAAATGAGGTGAAGTCTTGTACACACTCAGGTCGACCATTCCTGAGTGAGTATGGTTAATTGAACCCCAACCATCAAAGAAATAAAATAAAATATTTTTTACAACATACAATACATAAACGTAGTCTACTTACAACATACATATATAGAGAGGAGGATAGTGCTACTTGTACGACAGCCGGTATAATAATAATAATAATAATAAAAGTAAAAATCTTTTTCACGAGACGACGCGTCTCTTGGCTGGTGGCAATTTTTAAAAAGGCTTACCTTTGATTTTTGGCAAAAATCATTAGCGATTTCTTTATCTACTCTTTAAGAGGAATCGAATAAAACTTTTTTTGTTTCGAAATTCCGACCATAGCGTATAGAAGAGACTCTTCTGTACGCTATGGTCGGAATTTCGAAACAAAAAAAGTATAAAAAAGTAAAAAAGTAAAAGTAAAAAAAGTATAAAAAAAGTATAGAAGAGACTCTTCTATACGCTATGTTCCGACCTTAATTTCTTAACTTCTGGTTTTGGGCTACTTCCGGTCGAAACCGGAACTTCAAAAAAAAGATAGATGACAAATTTAAAAATTGCCACCAAATTAAATAACACTAATAAAAAATTTATCGGTTAAATCGAAAAGTGAATATGCGGGATTTAAGCCCGCATAAACGGAGTATTAGTTCACTAATACCGCAGACTTGTTACTTAGTTTCCAACTTAATGTTACTACACACAATGGATTGATATACTTAGATACATAATCTAATATCAATTACATGGGGCGTTTATGTTAATAATGCACTGGGAGTGCATCATTATAGTCTAGTATACTGTAGGGTAATTTATCAAATTTGATGTTTATGAAGTTGTTTTTAAAGGAGGTAATCTACTTCCAATGAAATTTTTCCGTTGGAAATCAGTGAAAAACTTTTTTGTATTTGCATTGCATAAAAGTTTTTAAAATTTTCTTACCTTTATTTGACAGTTATAACAATAATAACAATGCATAACCGCTAAATTGGGTAAGAAACATACAAAGATAAGATGATAATTTAAAAAAAAAAACCTAGTGTGAAACACTCACACGACTTTCTCTTGCCAATGCAAATAATGACCAATATAACGTAACATTAGTAATAAAACATTAGAAATAAACAAAAAACTAACCTCAAGAACATAACCTTATTTTATTCATGAGTGAAAGACGCAAAATGAAAATCGACCTCAGTTTGGCTTAAAAATACGGAAAATCACTCTTTCACGCTAAACTAGGCTCTGTAGAGAAAAATACTCTAAAAAGTTTTAGATCTTTTAATTTTCTATAAATTTAATTATAGGCCTACGTTTTTTGTCATAAATTGTATAATAAAGCTGAAATCTAAAAAAAATCGATTTTTTTTACACGTTATCGAGGAAAAAAAACAGAAAATCGCTAATTACCGCTAAAGTAAGTTATACAACATAATGTTTGAAATAACAGCTGAAGGTTTTTAAATTCTCTACAACTTTAATTTTATACATTTTTGCTTTAAAATGCATATTAAAGTCGCAATCTTAAAAAAAAACAAATTTTTACGAGAAAACAACCTCCCCAAGAATTTCAGCAGAAATGACGCCTATCTTATCTTGTAGAGAATAAAAAATTTAGTAAATGAGGCGAATTAAAAAAAATCGTAGGAGCCGTTTTTGAGAAAATCGGAAAAAAGTGAAAAATGAGACGAATAAACTGCTACTGCCGGTTGACCGATTTTGATGAAAATGTTCGTGTCGGGTCCTTTAGTGGTATCTAACTTAAGTTTAAAGTTTCAAGTTTGTACAATGTTTCGTTCTTGAGATATTTTGTTCACACACACACACAGACCAATCGCTAAAAACATGTTTTTTGGGTTCCGGGGGTCTGAAAACGTGTAGATCCGGTGAAAACTCAATTTCGAAAAATCGACATGAAAACAATACTTTCCTTCCTATATATCAATATCAATTATATAGGCAAGAGAAAGTAGACAGTAAAATATTAATTGCTATTACCACTTTTATTTTAGATTGTTTATTTTTTTATAATTTATTTGTTGTTTAAGTCATCAGCTGAAAGACTGGTTCGAACCTCTAAAGGCTTTACTAAGTAAAACGAGGAGTGAGGTGGCTTACGCTTGCCTTCCTCAATGAATGGAAAAGTATGCTTATCAGCATGCCAGGTCCTATGAAACACATCTACTTTCTACCCTGCAAATTGCACTTTCACTTCATTCACCTCAGGGTCTGTCTATATAATGATGAAATTCATTACTCTCAGAGTAGAAAACTCAGAGTAGTGTCTTTTACACCGTAATTTAATTATCATCTTTATATTATAAATGGGAAAGCCCTCACTGACTCTCTGACTGACTAACTCACTTATCACTAAATCTCTAAATTGCCTAAATAGATAGAAAGCTGAAGTTTGGAGGGAATAATCCCATTAGGGTACATAGTTATAAAAGCGAAACATAAATGATTTCGACATTCCATAGTTATAGGTTGAAAAGGGTGTTCAACCCTTAACGGACGTTTTCTATTTATTAAGTTCTGGACAAGCTAGATGGCTGAAACTCGTGTAATTTTTCACTTTTTTGCGTTTTTCTCAAAAACGGCTCCTACGATTTTTTTAAAAAATCGCCTCATTTACTACATTTGTTATGCTCTACAAGATAGGGTAGATGCCATGTCTGCTGAAATTCTTGGGGAGGCTGTTCTCTCGTAGAAAATTAATAGTTTTTTAAGATTGCGGCCTTAAAATTCATTTTAGTGCAAAAATGTAAAAAATTAAAAGTTGTAAAAAAATTAAACCTACAACTTTTATAACAAAAATTTTTTGTATAACGCTTAGTTTAGCGGTAATTAGTAATTTTATGTTTTTTACATGAAAATCTGTAAAAAATGGTTTTTTCACGGTAAATGTTTTTTATTTACCGTGGGTTTTTTAAAATTTTAGCTTTAGTATGCATTTAACGACAAAAGTGTAACTATAATCAAATTTATATGGAATTAAATGATCTACAACTTTAAATTAAAGCATTTTTCTCTACAGAGCCTAGTTTAGCGTCAAAGGTTTTGTTTTTGAGATTATTTTGCTGTTTTTTTTCTAATTTTTTATTTCGATTATTAGGTTAAAGAGAATATTAGAAAGTTGTGTGAGTGTTTCACACCAGATTTTTATTTTAAAAATTGGATTAAGAAAGGATAATATTTCTAATGCTTTGTGTAGGCCTAACCAATATTAATGGTGTAAAAGGGAAATTTTGATAGCCGTTATTTGAATAACTATGCACAGATAGGCCTAACTTATTAAATAATAATTAGTACCAAACGGTAACATGCTGCTGATCATGTGTATTCATCAAAAGAAATTTTATCTAAATAGGCTCGACACTATAATTGATGACCAATTTATCATTTTAATTATATAACAACAACCCAAATTAATTGTTATTGCAATTAATTAAAATTGAAATATTAGATGTATAAAAAATATATTGGCACAAATCAATTACAGTGTTAATTTATTGAGATAGATTGAGTTTGTGAACACACTAACTTGTATTCTGTTATGATCAATAGCTGTTGTTTCTTTATAATTTTTACTTTCTCTTGCCTACATGAATATATAGGAAGGAAAGTACTGTTTTAATGTCGATTTTTCGAAATCGAGTTTTCACCGGATCTACACGTTTCCAGACGCCTTGAACCCAAAAACCATGTTTTTAGCGATTGGTCTTTGTGTGTGAGTGTGTGTGTGTGTGTGTGTGTGTGTGTGTGTGTGTGTGTGTGTGTGTCTGTGGTGTGTGAACAGAATTTCAAGAACGAACATCGTACGATTTTGAAACTTGAAAATTAAGTTAGATACCACTAGAGGACCAAACAAAACATTTTTATCAAAATCGGTCAACCAGAAGTAGTAGTTTATTCGTGTAATTTTTCACTTTTTTGCGATTTTCTCGAAAACTGGTCCTACAATTTTTTAAAAAATCGCCACGTTTACTAAATTTTTTATGCTTTACAAGATAGGGTAGGCGTCATGTCTACTGAAATTCTTGCATAGGCTGTTTTCACGTAAAAAAATTGTTTTTTAAGATTGGTGCTTTAATATGCATTTTAGCGCAAAAATGTATGTAATAAAAGTTGTAGGAAATTAAAAATCTTACAACTTTTAATTCAAATATTTTTTCTATAAAGCTTAGTTTAGCATTAATTAGCGATTTTCTGTTTCTTTCTAACGAAACGTGTAAAAAATCGATTTTTTTTTAGATTTGAGCCTTACATTTTATGACAAAAAACGTAAAATTAAATTTATAGAAAATTAAAAGATCTACAACTTTTATACAAAGAATTTTTCTCTACAGAGTCTAGTTTAACGTGAAAGAGTGATTTTTCGTATTTTTAAGCCAAACTGAGGTCGATTTTCATTTTGCGTCTTTCACTCATGATTAAAATAAGGTTATGTTTTTGAGGTCAGATTTTTTATTTCTAATGTTTTGTTACTAATATCATGTTATATTGGTCATTATTTGCATTGGCAAGAGAAAGTCGTGAGAGTATTTCACACCAGATTTTTTTATTATCTGTTTCAATTCATATTAAAGTATTTGCCTACCGGTATAGTTGAAGGTGGTGTACAACACAACTGTCATCCAACTGTCAAAAATTATTTTAAATATTTTGGGGTAGTTTCTGAGAATACCTAATACGACGAAAGAAAGAAAGAAAGAAAGAAAGAAAGAAACAAACAAACAAACAAACAAACAAACAAACGAATGTTACTTCTTTAAATATTAGTATAGATATGTATTTATGTAACAATGTTAATATTGCAGTGGAGAATTAATGTTGTTGGTAATAATAATAATAATAATAATAATAATAATAATAATAATAATAATAATAATAATAATAATAATAATAATAATAATAATAATAATAATAATAATAATAATACAAATCCACATTTTGTAAATTTACGGTACAATGTAATATATTCGATAGGAATATGGGCTATTTACATTAAATTTCATATCATAAATTGTAGAGGGTAGTTGAAAAACAAAAACGGGCATAAATTAGATATGTCATTCATGTTTGTAGCAATTGTACAAAGAATACAATTAACTAGACTAAACAGTATATTGTTCCATGAACATTGGCTGTTTCATTATTTAAATAGGAATCAATAATTTTGGTAAGAGTTCAGTGGGTTTTATGATAAAGCTTCTATAAAACTTAACTTGTTCATGTTCATCAGAACGGATGTAATGACAGTTTCAAAAATGTCAAAAAATGACAACGCAGTAATTCATTGCATTCGTAATGATTTCATAAAATATTTATTTAAATACCCAAATTTAGACCGATGTAGATTTCTACCATTCAAAAATTAAATTGATTCTAATATGAATTCCTGTAATATTATTATTTATAAAAATAAAATATAAAAAATTTCTGGAATCAACAAAAAATTATAATAGATTAAACACAAAATCCCAAATTTTTTTGTTTTTGTTTTACGTTTTTAACACAGTACGTAACAGCGCTCCGGCCATATAAGCAATGGTAGGGGAAAGGAGCCATATATGGAATAGGATCTTATTATGGAATACTAGTGTTTTTCCAGACAGGACGTTGGAAATCCTGATTTTCTCGCACCATTGGTTTTACCGACAGAAACAACTACCGGATTCGAACGGACCAAATACAGCGTGTTTTTGTCAAGGTGATTACAATGAAGATAAAAAAGGTGAAAAGTGGATTCAATGCTTGAGGTGTAATAAAATTGAAGTCATGAACAATGCACTAGTACTGAAAGGTTGTATTTTGTCTTTGATTACTGAAAATAAACTGATTGGATTAATACTTTGGTGCTTTAAAATCTTTGCAGGCAAATTATGTATCTATTCGAAGTATTCCAAATTATAACCCAATGTATTCCATATTAAGATCCTATTTTGTGAATTGTAAAAATAATGTCGCTAAAGAAATTTTTTTTAAAAATTACATTTGTAAATTTAAGATTTTGTATTTTCTAGATGTGAAATAAACTGTTTCTACAATTGATATAAAATTCACGTATTTCAAAAAAGTCATAGAAACCAAGGAAAATGAAAAAATGAAAATGGTATTCCATATTTAGTTCCTCTCCCCTATCTTTCAACTGTTGGACCATGTACAGTAGTCGTATTGTGACAATATCGAAGAGGAGTGTGGTTCAAGAGAGATCTGGAAATTCGTAAAGTGTTGAATAGTAGATAATAGAGTGACAAAGTAACAATAGGGTTAGTTATAAAAGGATATTTAAAAAGAGCCGTGTTAAATAGGTAGGGTCTTTGTTGTACAACTATTTGTGAAAGAGTCGGTTGGTTACCTGTAACACCTTTTATTCTATTGTAACTCGTTTATACTGGTTATGATTTTTCCAGAAACATTAAAAATGATTTTTGTATCGAATTTCTCTGTTTTTCTAGAATTATCTCATTGATGTACCTATATAAAGAGAGCCCGAGTGCAGTTAGTGAGTTAGTATTCGTTTAATCTTTGACGAGTGTTTATGGCGTGTGCTATCGGTACGTTAGATCAGGTCAACGTGTTCCGGGCATTGTAGTGGTAACTATCGTTATACTATCTTATTGTGTATGTGCATTGTGTATAATTGTTTGTAAATAGTATTAAGTAAATTATTTAAGTTATTTATTGTATTACTCCATTATAATTAGTTTATTATTTATTTTGTAAATAATCTTTTAGTTGTAATAAATACTTATAATTTTAAACTTTAGTATATTAATTATTTAATCACCTAGATCCCGAAACGGACCTTAGCGATAAGTTTCACAGTATATTTGTGTACAGTTGAAAATTTTAAATGAAAGAAAAAAGTTATCTGTATTTAGATTACTAAATACAGATAACTTTTTTCTTTCATTTAAAATTTGGAGTCTGTATATTAATACAGACTCCAATATATACAGTAATATACAGAAATAGAACCAATCACTGATGCAATGCGCAAAAAGAGACTTTCTTTCTTTTCGCATATCCTCAGAACTCCAGAAAACCGATTATTAAGAAAAATCGTAGAAAAATTCATGTGTGCAAAAACAGAAGGAGCTACAATTCCTTGGTTTGAAGAAATCAAAAAAGACAGAACAGAATTAAATCTAACAATTGCTGATGTCAAAGATCGCACACCGGTTTACAAAGAAACAATTAATGACAAAAACAAAATTTTATCAGTAAGAACAATTAAACGAAAAGAACAGGTTTGTTCAGACGAATTGAGAAACGCAAGATCCGACAGAATGAAAAAAAGCAAGAAAGAAATGAAAAGGAAATAAACTTCCGAAGAAAAAGAACTAACCAAAGAGACTAAAGTGATCCTTTGTGGTCATAAAATGAGAAAAAAAATATACAGACTCCAAAAAAAATTTAAATTGTTTGGAATTGTTCAATATTTTTTTATAAAAAAACAATGAAAAGAAATAGAAAATAGTTGAGTTAATTAAATTATTTTTAATATGCTACTCGATATAAATTAAAGATAAAGTTAAAATTTTATTTAATCCTAAAGTTTTACCCTTTTTTTTGTAGAAAAGTATTTTCGAAATTGATTCTATTGAATGTTGTAGTGAGATGGTTATTAGAGAAACTGTATAGGGAAGGCTGTTATTACTTTACTATGTGCTTGGCGGTTGGTTGGGTTTTCCGGGGGTTTCCTCGACAAGTGCTCTCTATGCTTGTTCTGTTGTATATGGGTTACACCATAAGCCAGATTTTCCTATTCCTATTTTACCAATACTTATGCCTTCCCTTACCGTTCATATACACTATTATATTTGAGTTATTTTATGAACGCCATAACATTTTGCAGAATTATTGTTAAAAAAAAGAATTTTATTTAATTTTATATTTATTTGGTTAAATTTACTCTCTTACAATTTTGTAACATTCACTTTAGGTGAAATATTATGTTACAGGGAAAATTTTTTTTTTTTTATTATTTGTTTATTATTAATTAACTGATTTATTTATTTAATAAAGTTTTACATGTGAGAGCAACAGGTAAAACCCAATACTGTTCTCTTAAAACACATATAACAAAACAATCGTAATTAACTAACTATAGCTTGTAATACAATATATATGCTTATTATAATATATCCAATAATTATGTATATAGGTATATTAGGTATATACTAATAACTATATATATTACTAAATAACTATATATATTAGGAATATACAATAATTATGCTTCAACTTCATAACCTACAATATAATAATGAATGTACTAATGATTATAACATATGAATATGAATAATAAAATAATAATAATATGAATAATATAAGGAATATGAAGAATATAAAATATGACTATGATGAATATAATATTTTAATATGATAGTATATAATATAATTATGTAATAATATAATGATATAAAATTGAATATAATACACACAAACAAACATAAAAATTTAAAAGAAGCATTTACTGTATATACGTACTTACAAATAAATTAGAGTATAATTTAGAAAGAAAAAAGAAAATAAAATAAAAGAAGAAAAAATATCAGAACAGGAGCCGTGGAACAAAAATTCGAATTTAGGAATACATTTTTTTTTATAACTTAACTGATTGTCAAAAACAATTTGAAATACTTATAAATAAGAAAATAATATTCAATTAATAAATACATTTTTAATAGATTGGAAAAATTATCTTTCTTTAATGAAATCCAAAATTAATTATAATTTGAAGTTAATAATAAACATCATAATAATATTAATTCATTAAATCATTATAATATTAATAATTAACATACTTCGCCAATTATAACCGAATCGATTATACATTGTTTCTTCCGAATTGTATTAAAGAGTATTGTGAAACTTCTTACTGAGATCCGTTTAGGGATCTGGGAAAAATAGATAATTAGCATACTACCGTTGTAATAATTATAACGATACTATAATAATAATCTAGATACTGGTTAAGTTCATTTAACGTCATTAATTAATTATAATTAGTTTATTATTTATTATAAGTATCTCAATGGCAGTAATTGTAATTAATTTTAAGATTTAAGTAACATTTATTTATAAACTTATAGTTTTTAATAAATATTTGTTTGTAATAATTACAAATCTTAAAATTAATTACAATTACTACCATCGAGATACTTATAATAAATAATAAACTAATTATAATTAATTAATGACGTTAAATAAATTTAACCAGTATCTAGATTATCTCGTACTTAATTTAACTAAATCCTACTTACACATGATTATACGATGTATACATTATACGCTGGACCTTTTCACAAATATATCTGTTACAAGATATAATTCACTCGTTGGATGACAATTCAAGACTAACTGCCTAACCAAACCGACCATGCTTATATACCAAAGCTAATGGACAATACGAAAACAAATATTTTCGATATAATAATAAAAATACAAAATCTGTCAGTTTCTAGGTAGTAAACACATTACGATTAATTATAGGGTTACAAAAGAGCAAGTTATCGAAATAGATATACCGACCCTCTCAGGTAGCCGTCAAACAATAGGCCTATACTATACCTAACCATTTGTACACTATATTTCTAACCATTTCTTAGAACTAACCCGATTTATCAACAACTATTATTTACTTAGATACATCTAAAATTTCAGTCCTGATAGAGAATTCTGCAACAATTCTTTCCCTGGAGTCAAAAATTCATACCAAATTATGTCAAAAAATACAGCGAAAAGCAGCTATCAATTGGGTGATTGTCAAACAACTACAGTTCCCGTTAAAAAATAAAAGCTGAAAAAAAATTTAAGGGGTCGGCAGAAGAAAGTGCTAACCCACAAAATTTCCAGCATGATTTTTTAAAAATATTTTGTAAAAATAAAATATACAACACGTTTTAAACAGGAGGCTATATTTACGATCTTAAGAACATAGAAGAACTTCATTGGTTACGATATCGCCACTGCGCAAAGTTAAAAGTTTTAACATTGGCGCAGTTGGTAACGTGCTCGCCTCTCATCATGCGGTCTTGGGTTCGAATCCCATTCAGGCACGGCATATTTTCATACGTTACAAAAATCATTTCATCCTTCACCGTCTGCATTAGCAGTAATTGCAGAACAGTCGGACGTTAAACAAAAAAAAAAAAAAAAAAAAATTAAGAACATAGATTAAAAGAAAATAACAAATGTTTCACAAAAATTCAAAAACATGATTTGTAGATTTCAGTAAACTTTTAAAATGAAATGTGTAAAATTATGTTGATGAGGTTTAACACTGTCTTCTCTCGACCCCTTCAATTTCAGTGATCGTTATGGCGAAGGGAGTTGTTTATCTAACTGTACATTTTATTTCATAAAAACTGGTACAAAATAAAGCGAATGAAGACTAAAAGCATTAACGTAATTGTGAAATTGGTCGTCAAGAATAAATTAGTATTATTGCGCGAATTTACTCGCACCGGTCAGCTAGTAGGCCTAATAGGTACTTTATTAAAAAAAACAATTTATAGTTTTTAATTAGTTTTTAATTTTACAACATTTAATTAGTTTTTTCACACATTCATGTCTATTATCACATTCATTCCATTTGCCAAGGCGGTGGAAATTATCATATCCAATTGTAGTTAAAAAACCATAAGCCAGGAGTTTTAAAAATATAAAGTTCGCTAATCTTTCAAGTCATTTAACGCAAAAAAACCTATGGTGAGTTCACCTTTGTTTTGCTTACCATCATTTTCGTTACTAATTAACCTATTGTGCCTTTCGACATTAATTACCCATTTACGCATTCAATTTAAATTTGTTCTGTTGACCCACCGGGTTGGTCTAGAAGTAAAGTCGTTGCCGTAAGTTTAACAGCTGATTTTCGGAGACGAAGGTTCCTGGTTCAATTCCTAGTAAAGGTAGTTACTTTTATACGGATTTGGATACTAAACTGTGGATACCGGTGTACTTTAAAGGTTGGAATTAAATTAACTATACTCTCTCAGGAATGGTCGGCCTGGGTCTGTACACGACTACACGTCATTTACACGTCATGCACATCATTCTCATCTCATTGGGCCATGGGGTTGCTTATTGTTCTGAATTGAACAGATTGCAACGTACACATATTAGGGATAAAAAAAATTTGTTCTGTTATATTTTTAGGTAGCTGGTTATAAAATTTTTGGGATCAGTAAGATAAGTGTCACTTATACTTACATACGTTTCTTGCTTTATCTAAAAAGATCTGGTGTTTATTTCTTGTGTCGTACTTTGGGTCCTACGTTCGATTTACTTTTATTTAACTTTCTCAAGACCACCCTTACGAAACGTTGCTTGACGTTCATCACTTGAAACTCTGAAAAAAGTTGGTCAGACGAATAGCATGGTGGTTTTTTTTACTCATAACTTTTAAAATTAATTTCTGAACTACTAACAGGGGATTTTAATAGTAATACTAAGCATCATCCCAACCCAAAGCACCTTCAGTCAAGGTCGACTGCACGGTAGAGAAGTAAACAGTTTTAGGGTTATAATTTTGAGAACCCTTCTAATTTTCTTAAATAAGTATTTATTATTCAGTTTATTAAATAAGTACGTTCATCGAAAGGTACAATAAGAAACCATAAAAAGCATGAATAAAAACAGATTCAGTTAAAGTGTAGTACAATGATACCAGGTTTTCTGGTCAGTTAATAAGTAAACACCTGTTTGGGTGTTTGTACTGGTAACGCGCTATAAGTTGACGATTGCGCATATCATGCGGAGGACAGTATACTATCTATATTTATCAGCTGTTACTCCCAACCTAAATATTTTTTTTTTATTCCTAGTTTGTGTACGTTGCAATCTGTTCAATTTAGGACAATAAGCAACCCCATGACCCAATGAGATGAGGATGATGTGTATGACGTGTAAATGAGGTGTAGTCTTGTACAGACCCAGGCCGACAATTCCTGAGAGAGTATGGTTAATTAAACCCCAACCATCAAAGTACACCGGTAACCACTGTCTAGTATTCAAATCCGTATAAAAGTAACTACCTTTACTAGGATTTGAACCAGGAACCTTCGTCTCCGAAAATCAGCTGTTAAACAGCTAATTTTGACGACGACTTTACCTCTAGACCAACCCGGTGGGTCAAATATTAGTTCTAAATATTAGTTAATATTTTATGTAGATAAGAATGTGCGTTTTATGTGCATCTGTTTTGATTTTAAATAAAGCAAAATTTCAATATCTATTATTCATTTTTTCCTGAGTAATTCACATGAATCTTTTAGAATTAAATTTTCTACAAATTTATTTAAGAAAAAATAAACCTTTATTTACCAATTATGGAAGTAATCTTACGTTAAACACCAAAATGTGTTATTTCTTTGCACCAATTCTTGTGTTTTATGTAAGATATCTCTGAAAGTATTGCATTTACAGCTCTGGAATCAAATTTATTCAATTTTCCAGATTAAAAAATATAAGAAACAATCGTATTTGTATCTTTGTATCTACCTTTAACATTTTTATACGGCCTTACTTCACCGAGAATACAGAGTTCTAGGTGAAATTTTTCGCTAGCCGTAACTCGCTAACTAAGCGTATTCAGGTATTTGTTTAAATGAACTTTTTTTCTTATTTTTAGCTATAGAATGAGATCCCAAGAGATTGCCGTATAGTTTTGAATCACTCTGTACAATATACAACAATATCGTGCTAACGTGAATTTGCGTAACTCGACCTCGCGTAAGGCGAGGTCTTACGTATATTCATATAGGGCAAGAGAAAGAGTAATAAGTAAAAAAATTCTGTGATAATGGGAGAGAAGAATATGTAACAATTAGACTGTATAAGCCTTTTGTTCTGTGTATCATAATTAAGTTAATAATATTTTCATCCACATACAAAGAAAACAATAAGCTGAATCTATGCAAAAGGTTAATTATAATAATTTTACCGTACGTTCTTCAATATAGAATGGATAAACCAGATAAATATGAAGACAAATAAAGTTAATCTCTAATGAAAATTAATATCAAATTCAAAACCAGTGAAAACCACACACTAAGAAGACAGGAATTGTTAATATGAATCACTTTTATCTACTTATTCACAGTTATGAATTCTAGTTTCACAGTTGTCATAACTGAAACGTTCATCCTTTAGGAATTATAACAATTATTAGTTTTTGTTGGATAAAACAAAACTACCTTGTTAATTAAATTCTTCTGTGTAACAAACTTTTAGGTTTTCTAGCAATACTTGCAGTAAAAATGTACAGTGGCAAAAATGAAATAATACAAAAAAGATTTAATTATTTCCCCTGATTTTACGGTGTTTTCATTTCAATAGGATTTTTATTAACATTCGTGACACAGAGCCGTTTATAATAGTAAAACTAATGAAAGGTACTGATTATCCTTTTAAAAAAAGATCATAAGGCCGATCTGGACATATGAAGTTCAACTTTGGGGATCTGCTAAACCTTCACACTCGAAACATGTACAAGCGATTTAAAAAACGATTCTACGAGCCATAAAGCAATGCCCGTTTTAAGTAATAAATTTAATGACTTTAATAATTTTGTACAAAGACTTACAAATCCCATACGTTAATGACGTCGCGAAACTATACAAAACGATGTACGACAAAATTGAATTACATGACAACCCTCTCATAATGAACATGTACACTAGCGCGATACCAGATACTCAGCGCAGACGTATAAAACGCCTCTAGACTATTTCACATACTGTATATGAAATTTTTTAAATTAACTTAAATATATCCTCAAGATTCATTTTATAAAGCCAAATTGTTCTTATGATTACTTGAACCAATTTAGTAGTGAAGTACAAACTAACACGAACCATCTCATTTTTGTGACCAATCGAAACTAATCTAGGCCTACTTCGGATTATCAGTCATATCGAAGCATTCAAATAGAAACTAAAATTTTATTATTGTTTTCAAAAATATAATTTAAAAAGATACGGTTCTGTCACTTTTTCCGCCCAGTTTGTTTACTCACGGAACGGTAAGTCGTTACTATAAGATGGCATACCAGATACCTGTCAGGTATCTTATAAATGACTTTGACCAGTATATTTGAATTATTATCTATATAAAAGTGACATTTTTGTTTTTTGGTTTAACGTCCGACTGTTTTGCAATTATTACTGCTAATGCAGACGGTGGTGAAATGATTTTTTGTAACGTATGAAAATATGCCATCCCACTCAGGCACGGCATATTTTCATATGTTACAAAAAATCATTTCATCCTTCACCGTCTGCATTAGCCGTAAATTGCAAAACAATCGGACGTTAAACCAAAAAAATGTCACTTTTATATAGATAATAATTCAAATATACTGGTCAAAATCAGTTATAAGATACCCGACAGGTGGCCGGGGGCCATCTTGTAGTAACGACTTACCGATACATCAGTAAACAAAATGGGCGGTACCAAAGCACCACACATATTTTTACTTACCACCTATTCGCATATATGAAATTTTTTAAATTTACTTAGACTGTATCCCCAAGATTCATTTTATAAAACCAAATATTTCTTATGATTACTTGAACTAATTTCTTAGTGAAATACAAACTAACACGAATTATCTCATTTTTGTGTTCTATCGAAACTGATGTAGGCCTACTGCGGATTATCAGTCATATCGAAGTATTCAAATAGAAGCTAAAATTTTATTATTCTTTTCAAAAAATCTAATTTCAAAAGGTACGATTCTGTCACTTTTATTTAGATAATAATTTAAATATACTGGTCAAAGTTAATTGTAAGATCCCCGTCAGGCGACCGGGTGGCCATCTTGTAGTCTGTTTTTCATGGCTGAATTCGTTCAAGTAATTATAAGAAATATTTGATTTTATATAGAAAACTTTTTTATAGAAAAGTGACAGAACCCTACCTTTTAAAATTAGATTTTTGAAAAGAATAATAAAATTTTAGTTTCTATTTGAATGCTTCAATATGACTGATAATCCGCAGTAGGCCTAGATTAATTTCGATTGGTCACAAAAATCAGATGGTTTGTGTTAGTTTGTATTTCACTACTAAATTAGTTCAAGTAATCATAAGAAATATTTGGTTTTATAAAATGAATCTTGGGAATATAGTCTAAGTAAATTTAACAAATTTCATCTTTATGCGAAATAGATGTTAAGTAAAGATATGTGTGGTGCGTTGGTACCCGCCCATTTTGTTTACTCATGTATCGCTGGGTCGCTACTACAAGATGGCCTCCAGGTCGCCTCCCCGAAAATTTCAGTAGACATGGCGCTTCACTTACCCTATTTGTAGAGCATAAAAAATGAACTAAATGAAGCGATTTAAAAAAGACATTGTAGGAGCCGTTTTTGAGAAAATCACAAAAAGTTAAAAATGACACGAATAAACTACTACTTCCGGTTGACCGATTTTTATGAAACTGTTCATATCGGGTCCTCTAGTGGTACCTAACTCAAGTTTTACGTTTCAGCTTCGTAAAATGTTCCAACCTTGAGATATTTTGTTCACACACAGACAGACAGACACACACACACACACGCGCGCGCGCGCGCACACACACACAGAGACTTATCGCTAAAAACATATTTTTTGGGTTCAGGGGTTCTGAAAACGTGTATATCCGGTGAAAACTCCATTTCAAAAAATCGACATAAAACAGTACTTTCCTTCATATCCTCGTATATTCATATAGGCAAGAGAAAGTAAAAATTATAATTTGAGTCACAGCAGCCCAAAATTTATAACACAACACATTTAAACACTTTGTTAAATACTTAATAATTTAATTTTCAATAATTTTAATAATTTCAATAATTTCAATAATTTTAAAATAATTTAATTTTAAGCTCAGGGCGTATAAAATTAAATTCCGAGAAAATTGGTGCGAATTAAATAGGTAAAAATTAATAAAGTTTTTTTAAATTTGACTATAATTTGCATTCATAAAATGGGAAAGCTCAAAATATATAAATAATAAAATATATAAATTGGAAAGCTAACTGACTGACTGAATGACTGACTCATCCTTAACACAATACAGCTAACATACTCCTACTAACACAGTAGAAAGCTGAAATTTGGAAGAAATATTCCCTTTAGGGTAAATAGGAAAGTTAAACAAAACCTATTTCGTCATTTTACCGTTGAAATTCCCTTAAACTGTTATTTTCCATTTATAAGTTCCATTCCCTAATAAATGTTAAATAATTCAAAGAATAGGCAATATGACGGATTAAATAACAACATGTTTCATTAAAGTTACATTAATTGTTAATAGAGAATTTGCTATTAAATTTATAAGAATACACTTCCTTTTTTTAAAACACGAATCCATTAACACAAATCTAGAGTAATTTAAAAAATTTAAGCCTTTATAATAAGTGAAAAGGATCCTAAAGGAGTTCATTTTTCTAATACATTAAACAAACTTAGTGGTTTTTTTTGTAATTTTAAAGCTACTGACTCAAGTTATATTTTATCCCAGCTATAATTTTCTTTACTAGATTTAAAGTCTATGAAGGTTTTAATTCTGGGTCAAAGAACTTTTAATTTCAGATGGAATAAAATAAGATAAGATTCAATGTTCTGTGTTTGCATAATTTAACTGGGTGGATATATTTTTTTAAAGTAACTCTCAATGATGTTTTTGTTTTCCTTTCTAAAACCTAACCAAATCTACTGACCCATTTTCGTTCCTCAGAGTACTAGGTAACTTTAATTTGTCCTCCTTTGTTTCAGTGAACAATGAAATGAATCTCTAAGAAACTTTAAATTCTAATTGTACTGAATTCCATCATTGTCGAAGAAAAATTATTAAACCAAATAAAGTCGATATTTCCAAGCAATAAAAATCTGGTGTAAAACACTCACACAACTTTCTCTTGCCTTGAAATCCTATTTTATTTCTCGGAAATACAAAAACATATAAGGTAAAGTTCTAAATTAATTAAAATTTCTATGTTTTGTAGGCTGCGTTATAAATCGGCACAAAAATCGTTAGTTTATTATTTTTTTTTTAATAAAATAATTCGGTATTTTTTTAAGTTTTGTAAACAAAATTTCTTCATGTAACGTTTAAATTTATTAGTTAAGCTTTTTTATTTTAAAAGTATCTGACGAGTTTCAGGTGAATGATATTAAATAAAATACTTTTTGGAAAATTAAAAATATTTCTTTTAATAAAAAACAGAAAACATCTTGCCGCTTTGAATTAAAATTAAAAGTTTTGAACTTCGGTATATTAAAAATGTGTCAAGTAATCTCTAAAAATTTTTACATAAGAATTATTAAGAAAATACCCAATAAAAGACCAGTAAACAATTTTCCTACAGTATTTGCGAAGGAGATTCCTCTATAATTTCTTACATCTGATAACGGTCCCTTTTTATGTATTGGGAAAATAATTGCTCTCTTGAATCCATCAGGTATCACTCCTGTTTCAAAAATTTTATTAAACACATCCAGCAATCTGCATATAAAAAGATCAGGTGCATTGACAAAAAAATTCATACGGGATTCTGTCATCTCCGGGTGCTTTATTAGTCTTTGCCTTCTTTATAACTTTTGCCAACTCCCGCATACAAAACTCCACGTCTAGACCTTCATCTCTTATTGAGGGCTCAGCATAAGATATGCTGATGCTATTTATTGTAGGGTTCAGCAACTCTTTAAAATAATAAAACCATTCGTGCTTACTAATCGCGTTGTACGCTACAAAAGCTTTATTTTTAAATACTTTGACTAACTTCCAAAACTCCGCAGAATCTTTCACTTCGTTCATATCAGAAATATATTTACGCCAGTGACATTTTTTCTTAGCCTCACACATCAACTTGAATCGATTCAATATGTTTAGGTACTGCCCCCTGACTGCCGGTGAATTTGTTCTCCTATATAAATTCAGGAGCCTGAAAACCTCCGATCGTACTTTGGAGCATTCCGAATCGAACCATACCTGCCTATAAGTCACCCGATCTTGCGGAAAGTATTGCCTAGGAGCACATTTGTGTATTATATCCAACATGTTGTCAATATTTAGCTCATCGGAACTTCCCGTAACTTCTATCACCATCCTATTGACTCTCTCCACATATTCCTCTTTCCTTGAGTCCTTCCAGCTCAACTTCGGAAGTAAAGGCAAGAACAAATCTATGTTGCTTTCTTCGAGAACTTTTATCTCAACTGTTATTGGGAGGTGATCAGAGAAGATTTCCTTCTCCACTTTGAAGCTTACAATCAATTCTGTTAGCGAAGTAGACACCATACAAACATCAATTACAGAAGAGCCCTGCGGTGAAATATATGTGAAATTTCCACTGATATCCCCATTTGTTCGACCATTTAGTATTACTAAATCGTTATCTTCACGAAATTTAACATCTTATTTCCATTTGCATTGAGCACTCTGTCCCTTGATCTTCTCGACCAAGATTCTATGCCAGAAGCGTGAGGTACTATGTGTTTTGGAATTTTTTGCCGTTCACCAATCCGACAGTTCAGATCACCTATTACTATAAATTTAGAATTCCTGTTTACTGATACAACCCCGCTCAAACGTGTAAAGTCCCTTTGCCAGTTGTCCGGATGCAAATACACCGGTACAATGTAAATTCCCTGAGGCCCATGCAAAAGCTCGATTACTTTTATTTCCAAAAAAACGCTTACTCTAAATAATTTACGTTTGTCTTTTTTAATGGCTATAATACTTCCACCACTAGGTCTTCCACGGCCAGGCGAATTATCAGCTGGTACCCACTCCAATTCATAATCATTTAACATTTTACAGCAATTTAATTAATTAATTTTTAATTTAATTTGGTCTTTTATTGGGTAGACTTGAATCGTGGGCAGATAGGAATAACGTAAGGAAGGAGTTTCAAGCTGGCTTTAGGAAAAATTATTCCACAGTAGACAATGTTTTTAACTTAATGAACATAATAAAAATCAGGACGTCTGAGAAGCAACAGAAGGTGTTTGCCTTCTTTGTAGACCTATCGGCAGCTTTTGATCTTGTTAACAGAAATGCTTTGGTATATAAACTGTGGGAAGCAGGAATTTCATCCAAAATGGTGACAGTGCTGAAGAATCTATATGATGGAACCACAGCAGCTGTTTGGAACAGACATGGAGTGACAGAAAGCTTTGTAACAGAAATTGGTGTTAAACAAGGTTGTCTTTTAAGCCCATTCCTTTTTTCAATGTTTATAAATGACGTGGAAGAGTGTATTGACGGAGGAATTAAGATTAGAAATATGAAGATAAAACTATTAGCTTGTGCGGATGATTTGGTTTTGGTATCCTCGGATAGACTCTCTTTACAAAAAATGATAAATGCTTTTGAGGAGTACTGTAAAAAGTGGTGTCTAAAGGTAAAGCTAAACAAATCCAAGGTCATGGTTTTTAGAAATAGAGGAAGAACTGGTAAGCATGAAAAATGGTGGTTTGGAAAAGAGAGAATTGAAGTGGTGAATAGCTATAAGTATTTAGGCATATGCTTGACATCGAATTTGTCCTTGACTAAACACCTCCAAGAGAAAGCTACAACTGCTAAATTTGCATTAAATGTATATAACAGTATTATTGTGAATAGGGATATAGGCTTTCCTGCGAAATTGAGGATCTTTGAATCGGTGGCGAGGTCAATTGTATGTTATGGAGCACAGGTGTGGGGGTATACAAATTACGATGTCATCGAGATGGTGCAACGATACTTTTTAAAACGAGTGTTTAACCTGCCTAATTATGCCCCAAATTACTGTGTTTTTATGGAAACAGGAGTCGAACCAATTTATTTGTTTGCATTGAAACTACACTTGACATATATTCAGAGATGCTACTTGTTGCCGTCAAATAGATACCCAGCTGTGCTAGTGCGGGAGGTAATTGATAAAAATATTTATTGGTATAAAGAGTGGAAGCAAATAGGGAGGCTGTATAATATACAAGACGGAGTGTTTGATATAAACACGATGAAAGTAAATGATGTATTAGATCACATCAAGATTGGACTAATGAGGAAGTTTGAAATGAGAAGACATAACAGCCAAACGCGCAATTTGTATAAACAATGCAATCTTGGGGTGAATTATATTTGCAGCCGGCGATCGGCATCACTTGTGAATTGGTTTTTCAAGGCTAGAACCGAGTTGATTCAGCTTAACAAGTACTCTTATGTTGCCACTTCAAAGAAATGCTCTCTATGCAATACGGGAGAGGAAGAAGATGTATACCATTTTGTAGCAAGATGTCCGATTCTGTCGGAATATCGAATAAAAATATTCAATAAACGTGTCCTGAGGCTGGAAGAACTGATGGTGTATCTAAATGGTGAAAATTGGACTAGTATTAGTTACTATTGTCAAAAGGCTTGGCAGTATAGATTCCAATTTATCACGGAGTTCAGTTATTAATGTTTTTAGCGCCATATATCAAGTAATTAAGGTTTTGTGTATTTTTAATGTATATTTGTAATTTTGTTATTTTTGTTGGGTTTTGATCATAATATATTTTTCCTTTCTTTTTATTTTTCATGTCAATCTCTCAGACGGTCAAATGACCATGAGATTAATGTCTGCGTACTTTTGGTTAAAATATTTTCATTCATTTAAATAGGTATTGTAATATGTTTTGGTTTTATGTATATATATTTTTAAAATTATTTTGTATTAATGAAATAAAGACACTTTATTATTATTATTATTATTATTATTATTATTAAGAAAATACTATTGGTAGGTCTACCTATAAGAAATGAAATCAGAGCTTCGTCGTTTTTAAATTTTAATGTAATATTATTAAAGTAATATTTCCAAGTTTATAATCATCTTTATAGATAAATGCAGAAGTCCTCGCTGATTTAGTAACTGTATATAATTCCTAAGAGGTAGGAAGTAAGTAACAACCCAAAAGTATTATAATTATTTTTGTATATTCCTCGACATTTTTACACATTCTGAACCTACGAAGAGCTGTAATTTTAAAAATTGACATCAATATTCTTCAAGGGATACCTAAAAGAAGCAAACTGTGGAGTAAAACTGGACGATGCAAAGGAAGAGTTTATTAATGATCCTCTTTAAGGAGTATTATCATTATCAAAACAAAACTCAACTACCAATAAAAAGTTATATGCAATTTACTGAAAATTTGAGTTCTAATCAAAAATAGCCTACTAGAAAATTTGAGGTTTCTTTTGTTGCAAATATAAACTACAGCAATAGTGAGGTGTTCCGTTATGTGTTAAGCAGATAGATAGTCACTTTTTTGTTTAATTCTTTTTCTATGAAGTAATGACACAGGTCAACCATAAGAAAACGTGAAAAAATTATGAATTCGCACAAATCTAGGCGTATCCCACAATCGCAATAGGCGTAAATCGCAATAACAAGAAGAGATCATCTTTAAAACAAATAAAGAAATAGATAAACGCGTAAGAAAACAGATACACAGTAAGTAAGTAAGATAAACAGATTGCAACATGTTGAGAAGATTCGGAAGAAAGATTTTAATGAGGATTTTTGAATCGATAAGAGATAGATAACTGAAGATTATGTTAAGGAGAGAGGGGGGGTCTCAATCCAATTTTGGTAAAAATTTTCAAATTTTGTTTTTTTTTATAGAATTATATTATACTAGTATTATAATAGGTATACTAGTTATTTATAGAATTATATTATACTAGTATTATAATAGGTGTACTAGTTATTTATAGAATTATATTATACTAGTATTATAATAGGTATACTAGTTATTTATAGAATTATATTATACTAGTATTATAATGGGTATACTAGTTATTTATAGAATTATATTATACTAGTATTATAATGGGTATACTAGTTATTTATAGAATTATATTATACTAGTATTATAATAGGTATACTCGTAGTTATTTATAGAATTATATTATACTAGAATTATAATAGGTATACTAGTTATTTATAGAATTATATTATACTAGTATTATAATAGGTGTACTAGTTATTTATAGAATTATATTATACTAGTATTATAATAGGTATACTAGTTATTTATAGAATTATATTATACTAGTATTATAATGGGTATACTAGTTATTTATAGAATTATATTATACTAGTATTATAATGGGTATACTAGTTATTTATAGAATTATATTATACTAGTATTATAATAGGTATACTCGTAGTTATTTATAGAATTATATTATACTAGAATTATAATAGGTATACTAGTTATTTATAGAATTATATTATACTAGTATTATAATAGGTATACTAGCTATTCATAGAATTATATTATACTAGTATTATAATAGGTATACTAGTTATTTATAGAATTATATTATACTAGTATTATAATAGGTATACTAGTTATTTATAGAATTATATTATACTAGTATTATAATAGGTATACTAGTTATACTACATAAATACTATTATAATGAATTATAGTACATACTTACAGTTACTACATACAGACAGTTAAAGTACATTTATTATTATATGAATTATATTCTACTAGTTTCTGTATTTAACTTAAGACATAATTTATTAAATTGTATGATATAGTTTTTGATAGATGCCGTTTTTTATAGATCAGTGTCATGAACATAGATTTAACATTTAGTGTTCATTATTTTTGGAAATAAAATTTGAAATGTATTTTACCGAAAAGTTATTTTTTAATACATAAGATCCGTTTTTTTTCAGGAATAGGCGGAGATAATTTCTTCAAATTTTATATGCTTATCACTGGATATGTTTTACAACTTTTAACACAAGGGTTTATCAGTTTCTCTTTTATTACTTACATTTATTGTGAAATTTGGAATTTATTTTTTTTTGAAATGATAGTAGCAACAAACGACTGCATTTAAAGTTAAAAAATATTTTGATAAATATGGGTTGAAAATTTGGAGTAATTACCTCTAACCATTTCTGATAAAAAAGGTTAAACGTAAACATGGTGGAGATAGGACGTTGAGACCCCCTTAAAATGAGAAACTAAAAATCATCATTAAGGGGAGTTCATTCCGAAAATTTGATTCATAATCAATTTTTTGAATTTTATTGAATACTAATATTTGTAATTTTCTGTTTAATATGGTATATAATGTGTATTCATTTTTGTATAGTGGTTGAAAAGAGAAAAGTTAGTTTTTTATGGAGTTATCTCTGTGTCTATTACATCTGAATATATATATATTTTTTTATATTTATTTAACGTCGCATCAACTGCAATGGTCATTAGCGACGACGTTGGGTTGGAACTTTATGTGATGAAGGATGAAATGATTTTTTTGTAACGTATGAAAATATGCCATGCCTGAGTGGGATTCGAAACCAGGACCGCATGATGAGAGGCGAGCACGTTACCAACTGCGCCAATGCGCACACATCTGAATAACTGCGGCCAGCACACATCTGAATATTATTTATTTTAATTTGTAAACATTTTTTTTCTTACAAAAGCCCCATTTTCTCAGAAACCACAAAACATAAAGAAATGAATTTTTTACTGTGTCTTTAGTAGGTTATAGTGGTACTCTGGATCCTCTTTCAGCATTGTAAATATATTTATTAAATTGCAAAATATTTTATTAAATTGCAAAAATATTTTTTAAAAAATTGGCTCCGTCAAAAGAATCCATAACTTTTTTAAAAGTTGTTATATTTTAATGTGTGAGGATCAGTAGCCTCTCTTTGTATCCATAAATAATCCCTCAAAGTTACAGCTTTCAAATATTAATAGTTACTGAGATAATGAGTTTCAAATTTTGTTAATTTAACATTGGCGGGATATGCGGTATGAACTCCTCATAAAAGAATTTTTCATTAAAAATCATTAAAAGTAAATGAATAGTCCGTCTAATAAAGGTGCAAGGACTACGGAAGTAGAGACACATTGAGAGAATGGGGTCAACGAGGATTAAGATAATATTGAAGAAAAAAACAGTACAAAAGAAGTAGGGAGGGCTGTACAAAAAAGAGGTGGATCCATGATGTTACAAATAACTTGATTTTGATTGGTGTGAGAGAATGGAGGGAGCCAGCAACTAGCAGAAAGGAAAGGCAGAGGATTGTGAATGAATCCACCAATGGCTGCAGAGATACAAGAAGATTCGATTGTAAACATGGAATGATAGTTTTCCTTTTTTCAAATATTTTGTTCCTTAAAAATTACAAACTCATAAGTTTGAAGAAATCTTTACAACATTTATAATTTTGAATGATCAATATTAAATGTATAATATTCAGATGAACTAATGTCCCCTAGCTGTGGGAGTGAAAGAATGCATAACGCTCTCACTCGCACAAGCCATACGCGTCGTTCCAATAATATTGTCGTATAATTTTACTCATTGTTGTGAGCAAGCTTTTAAGCATGCAGTAAACTAACAAGCAAGATAACGACTGTAGTATGTTTTCAGATTTGATTTTCAGTGCTTTACTTGAAATTGAAGGTTTGTATGAATCTGATCAAAAAATTATAATGCACCAAAACCGGAATTTGATTATCAAATCTTCACCGAGAATGAGGTGGTGGAGAATACCCTGAAGCATTTATAGGCCTACATGTTATTACATTATATCATCACCATGTTTGGACATGTTATAATAACTGATACTGAAATTGATGTAGGCCTACGTCATTAAATATCTGTTTGTGACATATTTGTTAAGTCTCAAGGCAGTAATCAGCTAAATTAACTATTTGTTGTATAAAGTAAATTATTTCTCTTTTATCAATAAAATATTTTACACCAACGTTATTGATAGAATTTTGTCTAAGTTTGTAAACTTCTTTCGGATTTATGTTATTCTGAATACAAAAAATATTGTAACACCTAAGCCCAGGTCCGTTCGTAATCTGGTCTGGATAAATAATGAACGGACTTACTTTAACATTATAACAATTTATTATTCATTTACACAATGAATAATATTATTATAGTTGACGATTAAACTTTAGTAGGTTAAGTTTAAAGTATAAGTAAGTTTAAATGATCGGTAAACCAATCATTTTTATATCATTAATCTTTAAAGTTTACAAAAGATTTGGGTTTTCCCGAATTAGTTATCATAAATAATTCTACTTATATAAATGTTATTTTAGGTTAATTTAGAAACTCACGTCTTTTTAGGTTAATTGAGATATTATTACAGTTTATAATTAAAGATTAACAAAGGTTAATTAATTTTGAATTAAAAAAAGGAAATTGATAAAACTAATGAAACATTTATTAACATATTAAACAGAATGCATATTTATTTTCCAAAAAATATTCAATCTGTTATTCGTCTAAAATTTTCTTGTATCGAAAAAGAAATTTAAGGTAATGATAATCGAAACTTCTTTTAAACTTAAAGCCTTTTTCTAATTAACTTATCTCTAATTCAATTTCGATTCAACTGATTAGTCAGGTCTGCCAAAATTACAAACATAATGTTTCTCTTTATAAAACAAAATTTAATTTTTCAAGTTTTCGTTGAAAAATGTGGCAATTACTTAAATTTGGCATTTTTACCTAAATGGATTTACCCAGGTATGAAATTATTAGCTTTGGTAGGTGTTAAAATCATTTTTGATGACAAACAAATTAACGAATATTTCGAAAAAATATATATTTTTGCTTACTTATTAGCGGAAGAATTTATTTAAAATATTACGTATTTTCTTACTCCTCCTGATTACAATAAATTATATCAGATTTTAGGTTCATATCCATTAAAGGTACATATCCTAACCTGTTATGAACTCACATAGGTGTTTAAGGTCCGTTTGTTTAACTATTTATAAAAAATACTAAAGCGATAATTAATTTTATTTTCAATCCTTTTTTAAGAAATAGCTCATTTTAGAAGAAGTACATAAAATTTTATTGGAAAAAATTTAGATTTTTGAAGATTTCCTTAATTACTAAATTTTTGCAAAATGTAAAAATGTAAACCTAAAAGAATTTGAAAAAAAAACTATGCATTTACGTATTTAAAACTTTAATGAATACATTACTATTTTATAAACACTAGCGGTCTGTAAATAAATTTTTGTGGGGAATTTTACTTTAAGGAGCAGAGGTACCCAGTATTACATTTTCCGTTTAGAACTATGAGTGTTGTCCGTTATTCAAACCATGAGGTCTCTGCTTCATTTTCGCTTTAGAAGTCGCACGGTTGAGAAATTCCTTGCAACTAGATCACGGGAAAGTTGGTTTGTATGGTTATCTAGCCGTTCACGAAATTTACTAATTGAAGGACGCGGTATAGTCCGATTCACGAAAGAAAACACCTGTTTTTAAAGAGCAGTATCTTTTGAACCGTTGTATGTAAAAACAATTACGATACACAAAATTAAAGCTTGTTTTATTGCTGGTTACAGAATGTACATTAACATTTACAGAAATTAATAGTGTATTAGATAAATAACGAAATACGCATAAAAAGTACTCTGTTTTTAACCACTTTTCCAGTATACCCAACTTCAAAGTAGGCCTACTATTACGTCGTACTTAAAAATATATAGGGCTGCAAAGTATTATATTTAAATGTAATCCTGTAAACAAAAATAAAACAAGCTTTAATTTGATGACCATAATCGTTTTTACATACAACGGTTCAAAAGATATTGCTCTTTAAAGGCAGGTGTTTTCTTTCGTGAATCAGACTATAGTTCCTTTACTGTCAGAATTTTGAAATCGTTGTGGAGGGTTTTATTGCTTAGATAAAAAGGAGCGCCAGAAGCAAATCTTAAGAATTTTGATTGAAAGGCCTGGATTGACTTTAAGTAACTTTCTGCCGCTACTCCAAAGATCTGAACACCATAAATCCAGAATGGTCTCAAAGGGTTTTGTATATTAAAATTTTATGTAACGGAGGTTTACTTTTGATCGAGAGTTAACTTAAGCAAAAGAATAACTTCTAGCTACGGTTTTAAGTTCTAGAAATTTTGTACGAAGCTAATGCTTCCAAGTTAGTAGTCGGTCAAACCACAAGCCAAGATATCGCGCCACTCTCAAACTGGGGATTATGAATGTTATTCATTATCACAGGTGGAAAAGTTTGACATCGTAAGGTGAACGTGAAAGGAGGTATTATATTTATAAATAACCAGTTGCCGAAAGAATCCGGAATAAACGTCAAAATATTGTATACCTTACAAAAGTTATTCTCGTGTCCCCAGTATTTATAATAATCGTTCCAGTACTTATACTCCACTACTAATCAATATTTAAGAGCGTTTAAATAAGAAGCGCAAAACATTTTGCACCAGTATGATTAAAGTTAATTCCTAATGTTTACAAATTACTTTTAAAAATTGAGAGACAACAAATTGTAATTAATAAACCAAACATTTTTAAGAAAGCAACCGAAACAAAATAATATAAATTAAAATATTACTTAGGCCTACCTTCTGATGGATTGATAATATTGATCTAAAAAGTCTCTTGCGTGTTTTAGAACTTCTTCTACTGGACGCGCAGGAGGATGAATCCCTTTGCTTAACATCATAACACTTCCCAAACATGCTTGACCCGTACATGGTGGTTGCTGAAAATTAAAACGGAATGCTATTAGAATTGAAAATTAGCTAACAAATTTATAAAAAAAATTTCAGATTACTGATCAATAAATCATTCAAGGTAATGTATATATAATTAAAGTTATAGAAAATTAAAAACCCAACAATGTTTATACCAAGAATATTTTTCTACAGAGCATAGTTTAGCGAAAATTAGTGATTTTTCGTATTTTTAAGTCCTACAGAGGTAGATTTTTATTTTACATCATTCACTAATGATTAAAATTAGGTTATGTTTTTCTTTTTCATTTTTTACTCATTATGAAACATAGTTTATATTTTCATTATTTACATCTGCAAGAGGATTTTTTTTTGGTTTAACGTCCGACTGTTCTGCAATTACTGCTAATGCAGACGGTGAATGATGAAATGATATTTTGTAACGTATGAAAAAATGCCGTGCCTGAATGGGATTCAAACCCAAGACCGCATGATGAAAGGCGAGCACGTTACCAACTTCGCCAATGCGGCCGGCAAGAGGAATTGGCAAGAGGAACTCGTTTAAGTTTTTCACACCAGATTGTTTTTTGTAATTTTACCTATAATTATCCTTGTATCAAAGAAATAAGCACTGTTAGATTAGGTAGCCCTATTAATCTTTTTCAATCGATAATGTCATTACACTCATTTATATAATTTACCAGATACCCAATTAAACTGCCCATAACAGACAGGTAGAGTGTCAAATTATTTACACTCAATCTGTTAGTTGTAGGGCTAAAATAAATAGTTCTGTTTCTTATCACATGGTCAGCCAATTAAATGACTGAATCATTTAAGAACAGAAGAGGTAGAGGTGTAAAAGACACTAATCAGAGTTATCTCCTCTGAAAGTAATGAATTTCATTGTACAGCCAGACCCTGTGGTGAATGAAGTGAAGGTGTCATTTACAGAGTGGAAAATATGTGCTTTTCAGAGGGCCCGGCATGCTGATAAGCATACTTTTCCACTCAGTGAGGAAGGCAAAGGTAAACCACCTCACTCCTCGTTTTACTTAGTAAAACCTCTAGAGGTTCAAACCAGCCTTTCGGCTGTTGACCTAAACAACACACCCAATTAAAATCCTAAGACGGTTGATTAAAAATGGCGAACGAGAATTTTAAATCTGCCATAAAATGTACTGTATACCGAAAAACATATAAATTGCAACAATTCCAGAATTCTAGCATACTTGGTAATGCAATTTTAGTTCGTCTGAATAATAAAAACAAAACCAATTTTCTCAAATGTACGAGACAAACTGTAAAAATCTACTGTGAAAGTATATTGTTAATGCGAAAACTTACGAATCAGATCTCTCATAACACAGACGACTTAATAGGTTATTATGACATAAAATCGGATTTAAAATTTAATTTTATCGTTAACATTTTATTAAACCTAGATTACATAGAACATCGTAATAAAATTTAATATATTTCGTAATAACATGCAGCTTTTATTGTAGTAAAATAAAAATAAAACACTAAAATATTAGTATGCCTACAGTTGCAATGTTGAATTTTAAAGCGACGGTAAATTAAAATTCACGTCAGGTGAGCACACAAGATGAAAAGCAAGTTGTTTTCTTTCTTAGCACTATATCAAATGACAGAAAAATAAAAGCAAACCTAAAAGCAAAAGATAGAACTCTACTAGTGTAAATTTACAGTCCAAACCGATTCCACTGTGAGAGAAGTTTGTTTATACAACTTACTGTGATAGTAAAAAGAACAGGAAGATACTACTATTACTCTACAGAATCCGGACTGAATAAAAAAGTTTAAAATTCAAAAGAAAATTCTTGAGAATGTAAAACATAATTTTATTACGTATACGTTATGTATTATGAATGGTTACGTAACTTTTGTGATCTCCATACAAAGTTCATTTCGTATTCTTTCAGCCTCCTCGATATGTTTCAAGTTCATAGAACGTATGAATCCCGTTTACCCGCATTATATACTGCACTAGCTAAAGTACCCGTTCTTCGAACGGTTTCCTTATCGTAGTCGTTATCGTTGGGGTACCGTGTTCGATCCCTATCAGGTCTGATATTCTTTATTCATTGTTATCTACCTCCTTTCAACGTCAGCATTATTATTTATGAAAAAAAAATAGTTAAACGTAAATTAAAAGCGAGATTTGGGCGTTTTTAAATTAAGACATGCAGCGCTTTATTATTTTCATAATAAATGGTAGGTAAATCACAATAGGAACACCACGATGGTGACCGTTATTAGGACGACTGATTCATTTTTGACAATGAGACCGAGGAAAGGTGTATAGGGTACACCTGTAGGGTGGAATGGGTAGGTAGGTAACTGACTCAATTAATACGGGTTTTACCGGCGCGTAGGCCTGTGTTTATTGTTCTGTTTATTTGTATGTAATGTTCTAAAAATATTGGTTTATTTTTTTTAATTGGTAATATCTCCGTTACTATGCATGAAAATGAAAAACTTTACATAATCAAACTTATTCGTCTTTAAACGTTTCGTAATTTCGATTTTATAACATTTTTTGATATATTGACTTTTAACGGTGATATTCGTAGGTTTTCGTTTACCCCTCCCTCTGAACTTCCCCATCCCTTTGTGATATTAAAAGAAATTATAGCCTATTTTCATTTCGATTATGTCCAGAACCTAGATACCAAAATTCATTAAGTTTGGTTCAGCGGTTCTTGCGTGATGCCGTAACAACAAACAGACACATTTATTTTTGTTTTTTTTGTTTGACGTCCGACTGTTCTGCGATTACTGCTAATGCAGACGGTGAAGGATGAAATGATTTTTTGTAACGTATGAAAATATGTCGTGCCTGAATGGGATTTGAACCCAAGACCGCATGATGAGAGGCGAGCACTTTACCAACTACGCCAATGCGGCCGACAAACAGACAAACAGGTAAACGGATAAACAGACAAACAGACACTGAGTACAAAAGTAACCTATGCTTATCAGCATGCCAGGCCCTCCGAAAACCATCCACTTTGCACCCTGCAAATGACACCTTCACTTCATTCACCACAGGATCTGGCTGTAAAATGAAATTCATTACTTTCAGAGGAGATAACTCTGACTAGTATCTTTTACACCTCTACCTCTTCTGTTCTTAAATAGTTCAGTCATATAAATGGCTGACCACGTGATAAGAAACAGAACTATTTTTTGTAGCCCTGGAACTAGCAGATAGAGTGCAAATAATTTAACACTCCACTTGCCTGTTATGGGCAAATATATTCACATAAGCAAGTGAAAGTAATAACATCCTTGTTTTAAAAAAAAGTTCTTAATTACCCACATAATTTGATAACTGAATTTTTTTAAATTTTATGTTGTACTAACAGCTTGGTCATTATCGACTACTGTTGTTTCTGGTAGTGTAATGGCGGGTTTAACGTACTATTGAAGTTTTCAGACCCTAGCCAGGAATTGAACCTTTCGATTTATAGGCTAGTGTGCTAATCACTCCGCCACGGAGGCGGTCACCATAATTTTATTCCCAATGTAAAATTTTAGATCATGCACCGACAACGTGTTCAGCATAAAGCAGATTATTGAAAGGGAAGGGAATTCAATCTTGAAACCCATTTAGCCTTTGTTGATTTCCAGAAGGCATTCGATTCTGTCAATAGAGGAAAACTATGGGAGATTTTGCAAATGTCAGGATATCCCACACAGATTGTCAAGGCAGTCAAAAGCCTGTATCATGATACCAAGATAGTGATTGATGTTGGTACTTCAAAAACTGATGAAATTATTATTAATAGAGGAGGAAGACAAGGGTGTGGACTTTCACCTGCTCTATTTAACATGTATCTGGATGACGTTATCAGGAAGTGGAGAACTCAAGTAGAATCTGGTATTCACATGAAGGAGGGAGAAGCTCTTAAATGTTTGTTATTTGCTGATGACCTAATTGTGCTGCAGGAGAGTGAAGATGATCTGCAGCGAGCTCTTTTTAAATTAGACAATGTGTGTAAAGAGTACAATTTGACAATCTCCTCTTCAAAAACAAGAGTGATGGCTTTCTGTGGAAAGGATACGGTGAGAAGTAAAGTTGTTTTACGGAAGAAAATTCTGGAACAAGTATCTCATTTCAAATATCTTGGCTGTGATATCTCTTATCAACTTGATAGGGACGCTTGCACCAAGATACATCGCTTCCAACATATCTGTGGAACCATACATAGAGCTCTTAAGAATAGTGCCACCAAAGAAACAAGAATAAAGTTCTATAAAACAATTGCGGCTTCAACATTATTATATGGAAGTGAAACTTGGGTGCTATCCAAGCGTGATGAAAGCAGATTGCAAGCTTCTGAAATGAGGTTTCTGCGGAGAACATATGGGTGCAGTAGAGAGGATCGTTTCAGAAACACGGATATCAGAGCTCAGCTGAATATATTTTCAATGAGAGATAAAATAAATGGGAGTAGGAGGGATTGGTTTCAACATGTGGACAGAATGAGTGAATACCGGATCCCTAAGCAGGCCCTCATATACCAACCAATTGGGAAAAGAGATAGAGGGCGTCCAATGAAAAGATGGACCGATTGTAGAGGCGAAGAGGTTCGGAACAGGCAATAATGCCTTAACCATGAAAGGAAGAAGAAGAAGAAGAAGAAGAAGAAGATGTAAAATTTTGTTAATAGACGTAACAGAATTCGGGGCTTTATCACCTTGATCTTTGGGTAATTCTTACATCGTAGATAAATTTAAAAAAAGTATTTTGTAGTACTACAATTAATTATATTGTATAAACTAAAAATAACAAAAGAAGATAACTCACATAATTACTATAAAATATTTACTACAGAAAGAAAATTTTTATTTATTTTTTTCCTACAATTAATATCAGACATGAAAGTTACAACGTAATTTTGAACACGTGATTAATGCGTCACAATATACTGCTATTATCAAAAGATAATAAAAATAAAATAATGATTGCTTTTTAACTTCAAAAAATAACAAGTATTAAAAAAATGAAAGTGACCAAATAATGAAACAAATTCTTTGTTATCATTATTAAAGCACACGACATTAAAACTCTGTTAAAAAATACGGGACCACGTTAAAAACAAACGTTATTTAGGCAATACAGCTTATCTTTTGAATGATGGAACTACGAACGAACGATTCTCAAATGAGAATACTACGTATATGCAGCTGAAGAATAAAAAGCAGCTATAAAAATAGACAGCACAGAAATAAAAAAAGTAATTTAACGGAAAAATGGTTAAAAAGTGTACAGTATTTATAACGACAAACTAATAACTCTGGGCAATGTGTAATAATAATAATAATACTAATAACTTTCAACAAATATATAAGATAATTTCAAACCAATTTAAAAAAAATATTTTTTCAGATGAAACGAGTATGTTCACATCAATACAAACGTGAATGTTTATTAAGCATTTGTAGATTTACTAGACTGTTAAATTTCCAGGTTCGATTACCAAGTAGCGCCCGGAATTTTTAACACAGTAAACACCCATTTCCACGACGCTAGTATTAGCTGCTAGTAGACTACAAGCTAGTTTAATTAAAGCACTAGTGACTTTGAACAGGTTCGCTTTTACTAGCGCTAGTAGGGGAGAAAAGGTTACGGGATTGACTAGCGCTAGTTAACTAGCTCGGCGTGAACGTTGCTTACTAGCGCTCGTAAGTGGAAAAAGATCACGTGATAGACTAGCGCTAGTAAACTAACTCGGTGTGAAAGTTGCTTACTAGCGCTAGTAGGTTAAAAAAGATCACGTGATTGACTAGAGCTAGTAATTAGCTCGGCGTGAACGTCGCTTGCTAGGGCTAGTAGATGAAAAAAGATCACGTAGTAGACTAGCGCAAGTAAACTAGCTGGGTGTGAACGTTATTTACTAGTGCTAGTAGGTGAAAAAAATATCACGTGATAGACTAGCGCTAGTAATTAGCTCAATGTGAACGTTGCTTACTAGCGCTAGTAGGTGAAAAAAAAGATCACGTGATAGACTAACCCTAGTAAGCAACGTTCACACCGAGCTAATTACTAGCGCTAGTCTATCACGTGATCGTTTTTACTAATACGAGTATATTTTTTAATAATGATAAAGCTAATTACTAGCCCTAGTAATTAGCTCGGTGTGAACGTCGCTAACAAGGGCTAGTAGATTAAAAAAGGTCACGTGACAGACTAGCGCTAGTAAACTAGCTCGGTGTCAACGTTGCTTACTAGCAACAATAGGAGAGAAAAGGTCACGTGATTGACTAGCGCTAGTAAACTAGTTCGGTGTGAACGTTTGGAAACGTTGCTAGTTACTAATAAGCTGCTAGTACTAGCAGCTAGTAAACTAGCGTCGTCATGGAAGTAAGTCTTTAGTGTTAATGCGAACCACTGTATTCCCTCATAACCAAGCAAGAGATGAAACTTTAAATAAAATTCAAACAAATAAAATAACAAACGTATGGGAACTACAAATTAACGTTTCACAGATTTTCGGTTGTACATTTTCTCACTTAAAATATTTTAGCAAATTATTTTTCAGTACGGTATCCATTGGAAAATTGTAAAAAATAATACGAATATTTAAACAACATGCATTACAAAACAAATCTTTTTATTTCAAAAGTTTAAATTTTATGTAATTTAGTAAGTTAAACAGGAATTCTATTTCAAAATTAATCAAGTAGTTACGAAGCAAGTTTTTTAAACATACTATTAATTTGATCCTCTTGCAACAATTACAGATCTACGGAATTATTATCTGATGAAAGTATGATGTGAACGGCACGACTAGTAACAATTTACATTAAAAAAAGTGTGTGTTAATATAAATTTATTATTAATAAATAACGAATCGTTAAAAAAGTGCGCCTGTAAATTTTTTCAGTGGGCTGTCCTTTCAAATATTTATTACGTAATAATAAATGCAAAAATGTAGGTATTTCGAGTTTGAACAGAATAAAACCCATTATATTTAAGATTATTTGGGTAATTTATAAACGCCCAGAGGGAATTTTCTAAAGCCTTCAAATAGTCTATCAAGTTTCATTAAGGTTCAAACTATATTGATTTAGAAAGTTGATCCTTAAACACACAGACTGAAATTTAACACCAATTCTTTTGTAATCGTGGGTTAATATAAATATAATTTACAAAAATATGAAAAAAGTTTAAATATCATTTTACTGGAATCTATATTTTAAATATTAATTTTATGATGATACTGATAAATATTTATTTTATAGTACGGTACCGTATTTAAAATATGTTTTCAAAATAACATTAAAAATCAAACCAACCGAATGAGAATAATATTTACAAATTTATTTATTCTGGGTATTATTTGGAATGAAACCCATGCGGCCAAAAGTTGGAATAATGGAATAAAATAATTAGCGATATTCCAGAACGGTTTAAATTAATATTTTCTATCAAAATTATTTCATATTTAAACATGCATTGGGCCATAATATCTTTTAATCCAACGGCTAAATTTTATTTTATGTCTCTGTAGACTAATAACATTGAATTCTAATGTAGAATATTAAATTATCCGAAATAAAATACAATTATAATATATAATTATAATTTTACCCGGATGCAATGAACACATTTTTAAAACGTATAATGAGGTTTAACAAAGCTACATAAATTGATTGATATAATTAAAAACAAAGTACAAAATATGTACGGATCGTAAAAAACTCCAGAAAAGGTTTGCAATTAGTTTCTTTATTTCTAATATGAGTACGTTGCAATCTGTTCAATTTAAGAACAATGCGCAACACCCATGACCCAATGAGATGAGGATGATATGTATAACATGTAAAATAATGAGGTCTAGTTTTGTACAAACTCAGGCCGACCGTTCCTGAAAAAGTACGGTTAATTGAACCCGATAAAAAACAGTGGTATCCGATAACTAGTATTGAAATCCGTTAAAAAGTAACTACCTTTACCATAGTTGTTGCACGTTCAGTTGACACAATGGATTTTATGGGAATCGTCACTGTTTTTTTTTTTTAATTCCTAATATGTGTAGGTTGCAATCTGTTCAATTTAGAACAATAAGCAACCCAATGACCAATGTGATGAGGATGATGTGTATGACGTGTAGTTTTGTACAAACTCAGGCCGACCATTCCTGAGAGAGTATGGTTAATTGAACCCAAACACCGATAACCACTGTCTAGCATTCAAATCCGTTTAAAAGTAACTACCTTTACTAGGTCACTGCTATTAGCGCAACTAAAAACGTCAATTAAAGGCATCTGGATGCGTATATATAAATAAATTTTTAAACCACTTTAGAACACGTATTTCTCAAGGTAGAACTACAATTCAAGGTTTGCTTAATAGAAAAAATTGAATTATGTAGAATGTTTAATGAGTTGTAAACAATAAAAAACCTGTAAAACCGTTTTCTTCTATTAAGGGGGGGGGGTTAAAATGAATATCTTATCTATTTTACTGCAGACCTACTAATGCCTTCTCCACATTCCCTCGCCAGACTTTCTAAACACTGCGTGATTAATGTAAACAAATGACGCAATCTGTTATTACAAAACTAAAAACTCTTTCCCAGTACAGATAATCGAAAAAATATTTCACATTTGGAATCCGCATATAAAGTTGAGTATAAACTTATAGTGCTAATTATTAATTGTAGTCATATACAGTTGAGCCGTTCTTAGTTTGCTCGTACTGTCAACAAACAAAAGCCACCTACTACAGGGTGCACCCTAGAGTCTGCGACTTTACGGATGTCGTATTCCTATTAAGTTAACTATTTTTTAAATTATAAGTGCTTAAAGTACTAAAAACATCAGTCATGATATGATTTAGGCCTAATAATTTCATTTAGAAAAAATACTTTTAAAAGTATTTTGTATTTAAATACTTTTGAAAGTATTTTGTTGTTACTTTTTAATCAGCGTGTACATATTTTGATATAATGCCCATGCTCAGTGACGTCATTATTTGTTTACATTAGGAGCAAACTAAGAGAGGCTGGACTTTAGACTATTCTACATTATAAAGGTTTGTTATCGATGAAAATCTTTCCCAGTACAGATAATCGAAAAAATATTTCACATTTGGAATCCGCATATAAAGTTGAGTATAAACTTATAGTGCTAATTATAATAATTGTAGTCATATGTCTATTCTACATTATAAAGGTTTGTTATCGATGAGCGCGGCGGAGGGGGATGTTATTGGTTATGATGGCATTGATTGATCTACAAAGCCAATGTTTGTGTATATGCTAGTAGCAGTCAGAGCCCCATAAGAAATACACTGTTCCTATACTACTCCGTTGTGTTAACTGAACTGGCCGGCACGTTGGCTTAGTGGTTAGCGTAACTGACTTCTACGTCGGGGTCCCGGGTTCGATGCCTGAGCAGGTCTGGTATTTTTTCCATCACTCATTTTCATATATCACCCTTCGCACCGTCTGCATTAGCAGTAATTGCAAAACGTTAAGCCAAAAAAAAACTGAACGTGCAAACGACTATAGGATTTAATTCAAGTACCTACGTCTCCGAAAATCCAGTGGTTAAACAACTGATAAACGGTGACGACTTAACCATTAGAACAAAACAGTGGATTCCAGCAAAATTAAAACGTAAAAATAATGAAATAATGACGTGTAGATCATATATTTATAGTTTCCTGAAAGGCTCATCAACTGCTCGGTTATTAGTGACTACATTGGAAATAATAAAATTAATTAATTGGAGGTTTTATTGTTTATAATTTTTACAATCTACTCGAGAATTGAACCTGGGACATTCATCTTAGAAGTATAGCCTTAGCACGATAACCGCTCCATCACAGCGACAGCCGAAGATATTTTTATGTAATATTTTTAACAGTTAACTTATTTCAAGCGTTTAATTATGGAAAGAAGCAGGACAATTTTTATAGCTCTTTAATCAAAACGCCAAGTAAAACTAATTTAACACTTCACCTGCATCGCAAAGGCGAAATACTATGTGTATAAATAAAATTAATAAACACTCTATTAGTGGCAATTATAAAAAACAAACAAAAATTAATGGTAAACTAAAATATTTCCATGTATAGTACATGATTGTACAAAACATTAATACAAAAATGTACGAAAAAAATGCAAGATTTTTAAGGGTTGTACAAATTTAATAGAATCACGTACTGTGCTCAATATAATTTAGCAGATAACTGAGTTTATGTATTTACGGCATAATCTAGAATAAACTCGACGGAATAAAATTCATTTTACGTCTGTATTTATTGCCGACAAATAAGATAAAATGCGATACTCTGTTCCTATATTAAAAGCAATAATTCCTGATTATACCTCAACATTTTTACGTGAATGTACCACGTACCAATTTCTAAGCTCGTTACGCTGTTATCTACACATCGTTTTTAAATGTACATTCAGAATAATAACAAAGAAATAAGTGACATAATAGTTTTTAAAGTGTACAAATTGTTTAGATATATTGAGTATAAACGAAAGAAACGTTTGGATTTTGAAATTGGTCTAAAAATTTTATCTTCAACTTTAGTCTACGGATATGGTTATGATAACAATAAAATAACCGGCACATAGCTAGTTAAGTCGTTGAATTGAACGACTTTATTAACACTAAAAAAGTCTGTTGTTTTACACGTCGAAAATATGGCGTAAAACACTCAAACGACTTTCTCTTGTCAATGCAAATAATGACCAATATACCTAACATTAGTATTAAAACATTAGAATTAAAAAAAAAACTAACCTCAAAAAATGTAACCTAATTTCAATCAAGAGTGAAAGGCTTAATAACACGGAAAATAACTCTTTCACGCTAAAATAGGCTCTGAAGAGAAAAATGCTCAAAATAAATGTTGTAGATCTTTAAATTTACTATAAATTTTATTATATGCATTTTTATCGTAAAATGCATCCTAAGGCTGAAATCTTAAAAAAACGTTTTTTACAGATTTTTCATTAAAAATAAAACAGAAAATTACTAATTATTGCTAAACCAAGCGTTATACAAAGAAATGTTTGAATTAAAATTTGTAGGTTTTTAAATTCTCTACCACTTTTATTACGTACATTTTTGTGCTAAAATGCATATTAAGGCCGCAATATTAAAGAAACCATTTTTTTAATACAAGAGCACGGCCTCCCGAAGAATTTCAGCAGACATGGCAGCTACCCTATTTTATAAAACATAAAAAATGTAATAAATGAGGTGATTTAAAGAAAATCGTATGAGCCATTTTTGAGAAAATTTCAAAAAAGTGAAAAATTACACGAATTAACTACGACTTCCGATCGGTCGATGAAAATGTTCGTGTCGGATCCTCTAGTAGTATCTAACTTAAGTTTCAAGTTTCAGCTTTGTACGGTGTTCCGTTGTTGAGATATTTTGTTAATAAAAAAAATAAAAAAAAGTGTCAAACACTTACGCGACTTTCTCTTACCTACATAAATATTTAAAAATATAATATGAACAACATAACCTAATTTTAATCATGAATGACTGACGCAAAATTAAAATCAACCTCTGTTCGATTGAAAAAAATAAAGGAAATCTCTAATTAACGCTAAACTAGACTTAGTAGAAGAAAATGTTAGAAATAAAAGTTGTACATATTTTTTTAATTTTTACTTTCTCTTGCCTATATGAATATATGGGAAGGAAAGTATTGTTTTCATGTCGATTTTTCGAAATCGAGTTTTCACCGGATCTACACGTTTTCAGACCCCTGAACCCAAAAAACATGTTTATAGCGTTTGGTCTGTGTGTGTGTGAAATATCGTACAAACTTGAAACTTGAAACTTAAGTTAGATACCACTAGAGGACCCGACACGAGCATTTTCATTAAAATTGGTTAACCGGAAGTAGTAGTCTATTCGTGTAATTTTCACTGTTTCATGCAATTTTCTCTGCATTGTTTCACTGTAATTTTCTCTTGACGGCTCGTATGAATTTTTTAAAAATCGCCTCATTTACTACACTTCTATGTTCTACAAGATAGGGTAGGCGCCATGTCTGCTGAAATTCTTGAAGAGGCTGTTTTTACGTGAAAAAATGTTTTTTTTAAGATTGCTGCTTTAATATGCATTTTAGCGCAAAAATATGTACTGTACAATTTGTAAAGAATTTTAAATCATACAACTTTTATTTCAAACATTTTTTTTGTATAACGCTTGTTGAGTGATAATTGGCAATTTTCTTGTTTTTTTCTCACGAAATCGTGTAAAAAAATCAATTTTTTTAAAGATTTCAGCCTTATATATTACGACAAGAAAGTATAATAAAATTTGTAGGAAATTAAAAGATCAACTTTTATTTAGAGAATTTTTCTCTACAGAGCCTAGTTTAGCGTGAAAGAGTGATTTTCCGTATTTTTAAGCAAAACAGGTTGATTTTCACTTTGTTTTTCACTCATAATTAAAGTAAGATTATGTTTTTGAGGTTATTTTTTTATTTATTTTGTAAAAGAACTAAATAACTCCTCATAAAAATAAAACTAAAATAGTTTTAGACTGCATAAAAATAGTAAACGAACCAAATAACAACAGTCTGTTTACACAAACAGAAATCAACTAAATCTTAATTGTCATGAATCTATTCAACGTACCATCAATCAATTATTGAATCTGAAATAACTTTCTTAAAATTCACACTTAAAACAAGAATAAAAACAATTTAGTTGAGTATATCATTTTTAAAAACCATCTTTAATGAACGAATGAGGGACCTGCCTATTCGGTTGCCATCTTGTCCCTCACTAAAATAATTTGTACAAAATCCATCTTATTCTTCCCTAGTCGCCTAGCAACTAGAATAAATAACTTTTTTAAATAATTTTGTCAATGTGAATTAAATAATTCTAAAGTATTAATTTTTCAATCAGCTGGAGATGTTTATTATTTTAATAGACTCAAAAAATAAACAACTCCAGATGTACAATAAATTTGTTATATTACAATTTCTAATGTTTTATTACTAATGTTAGGTTATATTATTAATTATTTGCATTGGGAAGAGAAAGTTGTGTGAGTGTTTCACACCAGATTTTTATTTTCATTAGACGGTTGAGATACTTGGGTGTGGCATAAATAACATGAAGAAGATGTTTACCCACGTGACACTTCATATATTTATGTGTGAGCTACAGTTTATTTCAAAATTATCTAACCGTTATCTTCATAATGTTCTTAATGATACCGGTATGTTAATTCTGTAATAATTTCTGCTACATATTTTTTTTAGCCTCCTCTAGGGAACGTTAGGTAGATGTGGTGTATGGATTCTTTTAATTAAGTCGTATTTATGTTTGTTAGTTTTTCTACGAAATCGTTGTTAGTATTCTTTGATAATATTAATAACATAAAGGGAAACATAAGTCGTGTGAAGTTACATTACGCACGTACTAACGGGAGTTGGTGATAATCCTGAGTACTTGAGATCGAGCTGCTTTTAAACGAGAAAAATTGCTATTAGCAGTGGAATATAATTTTAAAAGGGCATGACCAAATAGGGTTTAAAAGATACTTGTAGACATAAAATCTCTGTTTTAATGGTGCGTAAAATAGTTTTCCAATAAGACCAGAAAGAAGTTTTGTTCTGCTGCTCAATGTTTGCTGTCTTAGTTTTATGAGGCTCGATCAAGTTAAGAATGGGTCTTTTGTAACTCGTAAATATCTAACTTGATTTGATTGTAAAATTTCCGGGTTGTTTATGAAAATAGGTGGACACGTACCAGGTCGGAGAAAAAATGTAACATACGACGGATCCAAAAAAAGCGGACGGAGAGTGCACTGCCATTTCTAAACGTAGTAGAGAGTTCTTCCGCTGGATAGAGCTAGTAGAGATCTTAACCCTTTATATAGGGCAGTACTATCGGGAAAAATATACTTGTAAAATGTTAAATTTTGTTTCATAGGGACTTGAATAATGTATTTTTAGTGCCAGAACAGTGAAATATTTTTTTTTTAATGTTAAACCCTGGTAAGTATACTTACCAAGAAACGTTTATTGAAATTGAAATCACATAATGTTAAGTAGTAAAAATGATTATAAAAACAACAAGTAGTCCTATATAACAGAAAAATGTGTAGAAAACTTATTAGGAATGTAGAAAACAGATTAGGAATTAAAATAAAATATTACAATATCAATTTTAAGTTTTAAAACTTCATCTCTTTTGGAAGGTATATAAACAATTTTATTGATTTACAGGAATTACCCATCTTTCTTACCCCTTATGAGCAATTAGTCGTAATTAAAATGTTATTTTCCCAGATATGACAAAAAAATGCGTACACAAATTTTCAGAACTGTAGCTCAACCATGTAGAAATAATATGCATTACTTTAGCGTTGTCACCCTCTTTTTACCTTTTAATCTCAAAAGGTCGAAATGTAAATGCTTAAGTTTTCTCTTTAAATTCTACGGAATAGACTAACTGAATTTTGTGCGAGCAACCGCAAAACAAATTTGAACCTAATCTTTCCAGTATGCGTCCTATGTTTTTTTTTAATTTTAAGATCATAAATTGACAAAATTCAAGAATACTCAATAAAAAATATTTAAATATTAAAATACAGTCAGTTGTTGTATTGTTAAAAAAATAATATTCTAACCGAATTTTCTTCAATATTTAAAAAAAAAATCACACAATATAAGAAATACAAAAGTAATTTGACAGTAATTGGAAATTAAAAAAAAAAAATTTAAAAAAACTGAACACGTGTCCAATGGCAATCTACTACCTTTATTTTCATAACTATTTTTACTTTCTCTTGCCTATATGAATATATAGGAAGGAAAGTATTGTTTTCATGTCGATTTTTCGAAATCGAGTTTTCACCGAATCTATACGTTTTCAGACCCCCTGAACCCAAAAAACATGTTTTTAGCGATTGGTCTGTGTGTGTGTCTGTGTGTGTGTGTGTGTGTGTGTGTGTGTGTGTCTGTGTGTGAACAGAATATCTCAAGAACGGAACATTGTACAAACTTGAAACTTGAAACTTAAGTTACATACCACTACCGGACGCGACATGAACATTTTCATCAAAATCGGTCAACCGGAAGTAGTAGTTTATTCGTATAATTTTTCACTTTTTTGCGATTTTCTCAAAAACTGGTCCTACGATTTTTTTTAAAATCGCCTATTTTACTCAATTTTTTATTCTCTACAAGAAAGGGTAGGCGCCATGTTTGCTGAAATTCTCGGTGAGGCTGTTTTCACGTAAAAACGTTGTTTTTTTAAGATTACGGCTTAAATATAAATTTTAGCGCAAAAACTTATATAATAAAAGTTGTAGAGAATTTAAAGACCTACAACTTCTGTTTCAAACATTTTTTTGTATAACGCTTAGTTTAGCGGTAATTTGCGATTTTCTGTTTTTTTCTCACGAAAACGTGAGAAAAATCGATTTTTTTAACATTTCAGTCTTAGTATGCATTTTACGACAAAAGTGTATATAATTAAATTTATAGAAAATTAAAAGATCTACAACTTTTGTTTAGAGAATTTTTCTCTACAGAGCCTAGTTTAGCGTGAAAGCGTGATTTTCCGTATTTTTAAGCCAAACTGAGTTCGATTGTCATTTTGCGTCATTCACTCATGATTAAAATAAGGTTATGTTTTTGAGGTTCATTTTTGTTCATTTCTAATGTTTTAATACTAATGTTAGGTTAATTGTTAATTATTTGCATTGGCAAGAGAAAGTTGTGTGAGTGTTTCACACCAGATTTTTCTTATTATTAATAAAAAATAATTATAACTGAGTTAAAATCATTAGCCTTTCCTATGAAAAGGTTAAGGGTTAAACTGGATTACTCAGACGATCGAATCGCTGATAAAAATGCTAAATATAGGGTGATTCAAAAAGAGCGCCGGTTTTGATATATCAAATTAAGAGATTTATTTTATTGAAAAACTGAAAATAAATACATCAACAAGTTCATCTTACCTTCCGATTTCATGTATGAAAAATGATGTCATGCATGTGTCCTCCTCTACTGTGCTGGCACGCATCAACTCTGTCCATGAAATTGGATATTACTGCACGACAAGTTTCGACTTCCATTTGCCCGATAACCCGTCGAATTTCCTCCTTCAAGTCATTGATGTTTCGGGGTTTATTGGCATACACCAATGACTTCAGATGACCCCAAAGATGAAAGTCACAAGGCGTCAAGTCACACGACCTTGGTGGCCATTGATGGTCGGAATTACGAGAAATGATGCGATCCTGGAACCGTTCACGGAGCAACAACATTGTTTCTCGTGCAGCAACTGAATTTTATACGGGTGATATTGGAGATCGTACCGAAGAATTCTCCGTACAGAAGAACATCGTAAACCCAACTATTGAGAACGGCGACGTATTGATTTTGCTGGGCTAACAGCCACACTGTCACGAACCAACGCAACGTTCTGCTCAGTTCGGCCAGAACGACGACGTCCAGAACTTTTAAGGTCGACTGTTGAACCCGTCTCAAAAAACTTTTTCATGACCCTGCGAACTGTTGATTCATTCGGTGCTTAATTACGTCCTAGAGTACCGCGAAGTCGCCTGACAGTAGCCGCATAACTCTCTCCACTCTGGTAAAATGTTTTGATGATTAACACTCGTTGTGCAATAGTAAACTTCTCCATGGTTACACACAGACTGCGAGAGTACTACACTGCGAACAAGAGAAACTACAACTGAATCGTCAATCGGAATGTTCTCCGAAATAGAAATGAGGTCTAACAATGTTGCCAACCGATAAACAAAAATTTACCAGCCGTTTAAAAACCGGCGCTCTTTTTGAATCACCCGTTATTATTGAAAAATAAAATAAATATTTAAATAAACTATAGAAATTCTGACTCACAGACCTTGACACTGATTTTAAGTAAAAATATTACAATAATAATAGTAGCCGCAAAGGGTTATCAATCAATTATTTTAACTTTTAACAAAATGTTGTTGTTGTTGTTGTTTAGGTCAACAGCCAAAAGGCTGGTTTGAACCTCTAGAGGTTTTACTAAGTAAAAACGAGGAGTAAGGTGGTTTACCATTGCCTTCCTCACTGAGTTGAAAGAGTATGCTTATCAGCATGCCAGGCCCTCCGAAAAGCACTCACTTTCCACCCTGCAAATGACACCTTCACTTCATTCACCACAGGGTCTGGCTGTATAGTGAAATTCATTACTCTCAGAGGAGATAACTCTGACTAGTGTCTTTTACACCTCTACCTCTTCTGTTCTTAAATAGTTCAGTCATATAAGTGGCTGACTGACTATATGATAAGAAACAGAACTATTTTTTTTTTTTTTTTTTTTTTTTTTAGCCCTGGACCAAACAGATAGGAACAAAATGTAATAAGGATAATTAACAGTTCGACTCGTATGTAATTTAACGATAACTTTTTACTACGAACAAATTTTCTTTTCTTTATACAAACTTTTTTCCAGTAAGTCCCGTTGTAGGGTTTCTGATATTAGATAATACAGGGAGTTGAAACAGAGAAAACAGGCCCAGCCTATCAGTGTCAGCATATCAGACAATTCCCTTCTGATTTATTATACGTTAGATTTCGGGTACTTTACATAAGGAACTTATTACTGTACATAAGATCTAATAAACTTTCTGTACTACAGAAAATAACTCATAATTATCTTACCAGAGCTGTAACCCGTATTGGATATCAAGTCCCTAGATAAAACCATTAACAGCACTGCAGCACATTATATAGTCTCAATCACATACCTTAATTTACCAGAGGCTATCCGAAATACTGATGTAACTCCTCAAATATACAAAAGAAAAGTAACCAACTGGCTGATTAATTTAGGAAGAGTGCAGTCTGAGAATTTAATTAGTTCTATTTTTTCAAATTAATTGCTCTTCCTCTTGTGTCAGCTAAAAATTTTTTGTTAACATTGTCATCGAAAGTCTGCTTCATCCTTTGTCATTACATGACATTTTATTTTTATTTTTTTAATTTATTTTTTATACTATTATCTTTTTTTGTATGTTTACGTTAGGAAATTTTGTTGTTTGTTTTTTTTTTGTAAATGTTTTTTACTTTCTCTTGCCTATATGAATATATAGGAAGGAAAGTATTGTTTTCATGTCGATTTTTCGAAATCGAGTTTTCACCGGATCTATACGTTTTCAGACCCCCTGAACCCAAAAAACATGTTTTTAGCGATTGGTCTGGGTGTGTGTGTGTGTGTGTACAGAATATCTCAAGAACGGAACATCGTACGAACTTGAAACTTGAAACTTAAGTTACATATCACTACCGGACCCGACACGAACATTTTCATTAAAATCGGTCAACCGGAAGTAGTAGTTTATTCGTATAATTTTTCACTTTTTTGCGATTTTCTCAAAAACTAGTCCTACGATTTTTTTTAAAATCGCCTGGTTTACTACATTTTTTATGCTCTACAATATAGGGTAGGCGCCATGTTTGCTGAAATTCTCGGTGAGGCTGTTTTTACGTAAAAACATTGTTTTCTTAAGATTACGGCTTTAATATGCATTTTAGCGCAAAATTTATAAAATAAAAGTTGTAGAGAATTTAAAACTCTACAACTTTTATTTCAAACATTCTTTTATATAACGCTTAGTTTAGCGGTAATTAGCAATTTTCTGTTTTTTTCTCACGAAAACGTGAGAAAAATCGATTTTTTTAACATTTCGGTCTTAGTATGCATTTTACGACAAAAGTGTATATTATTAAATTTATAGAAAATTAAAAGATCTACAACTTTTGTTTAGAGCATTTTTCTCTACAGAGCCTAGTTTAGTGTGAAATAGTGATTTTCCGTATTTTTAAGCCAGACAGAGGTTGATTTTCATTTTGAGTGTTTCACTCATGATTAAAATAAGGTTATGTTTATTGAGGTTAGTTTTTTGTTTATTTCTAATATTTTATTACTAATGTTAAATTATATTGTAAATTATTTGCATTGGCAAGAGAAAGTTGTGTGAGTGTTTCACACCAGATTTTTTTCTTTTCTTTTATGAAAATTTAGTGTAGATATAAAAAGCTATTATTTTAATAGAATAAATAAAATAAACCAACTCACACCCACGCACAAGCTAGACCTATGCGGTTATTAGGAAATAAGATAGGATAAGATTCACTGTATATTGTACTTGTTTTTAGTAATAATAAATAAATAAATTGTTAAAATTTGTTTACAATAAAATTTATCATTTGATAAATTCATTTTTGGTTACAATTTGTACAAGAAACAACTTCAGATCATTATGTAATGTTGCATTTGATACATAAAATAGAGCTCCAGTTGGGATCCTCAGAAATGTTGAATGGAAAGCCTGAATTTTTTCGATGAAAGACTTTTTTACTGACAAAGTTAACGAATTTCAGTAATGACAATAAAAACTAATATTCTAAGTCCAAACTTCATTTAAAAAATCTTAAATTTTGCTAAAACTTTTGAATTTTTCGAAATTCTTAGAGGGCTTTATAAACCAAAAATTTTAAATTGTATTTTTGTGTGCTTATCTTTCTAATAAAAACATTTGCTTAATATTACACATAAAATTTTAAACTGTACGATATTGGGAAGCAGCTAAATATTTTAAATAAATTAACGAATTCTGAAATTTCATTTGTGCAAACAAATATTTAGTATTTATGGTTTATTGATTTAAATCTTAAATAAATCTCACGTAAGCCTACTATATATAATATTTAAACATAAAATAATATGATATACATTGTCATTAAAATAACTGAAATGAGTTTACTGTAATTAACAAACCACGAAAGGAATGTTTATAGAGCAAATATTACAATTCAGTAGTCTATTATTTTAATTGCAATAATAAATACAAACTTAAAGAGATAAATAATAATAACAACAACAACAGAAAATTAAAATTAAATGGTATAAAACTAGGTCTTTAATTAGAGGAAGGAGAGGAAACAAGGGGAAATAGAAGAGGAGGAGGAGAAGGAGAAGGAGGTGTGAAAATGAAAACGTCATAGAGTGTAAAGCGTGTTATAGATGGTATTAAGGTGGGCAGTAAACTATGACGAAGACAGCTTGAAGATGAATTACACAGTCTAATGTTACTTGAAAGTCAATGTTGCAAAATGAATAATATCACTATTACATCAAATACCGTGTAATTTACTCTGAAATTTTTACATAAAAATTATAATGAGGAAAGGCTTTTAATAAAAAATAATGATTATTATTAAAATAATAGCATCGTTAAATTAAAAAATAAATAAATAGCGTAAACAACAAACCCTTTAAGTAATTATATTATAAAAGACAATAATTTGGTGTAAAACACACACAAGACTTTCTCTTGCTAATGTAAATAATGAACCGTTCGCTAATAGGCTGAGTGTTAAATTATTTGCTAGTTCTACGGCTACATAAAATAGTTCTGTTTCTTATTACATGTTTAGCCCATTATATGACTGAAGCATTTAAGAACAGAAAAGGTATAAAAGACACTAATCAGAGATATATCTTCGAGAGTATTGAATTTCATTATACAGCCGGGCCCTGTGGTGAATGAAGTGAAGGTATTATTTGCAGGGTGGAAACTAGATGCTTTTTGGAGGGCCTGGCATGATGATAAGCATAATTATTACTCAGTGAGTAAGGCAATAGTTAACCACGTTACTCCTCATTTTACTTGGTAAAGCGTTTAGATATTCAAACAAGCTATTCGGCTGATGACCTAAACAACAGCAATACTTTCTGTCGTTGGAGAAGATAGCTATTTAAGTAAAGTTGTAGGCCTGTTTATCCTTAGAATAATTCTAATATAATATTTTAATACTGCTGAAGATTCAGATCGTTCAGATCGTTTCCACCGTAATTCTATCAAGTGATTTTCATCTTTTAACATAAGTTAAGTAGCCTATTTGTTAACACCAATTTAAGGGGAGACTGTACTTTGTATCCCACCAATGGTAAATTTGCTATTTTTAGGTACATTTTTCGTAGGATTGGTAAAAGATAAGGAAATTAAACTTTACACACCATAGGTGTCGGGTTTCTTCTCGAGCTACTGACATTTTTTCAATTTAATCTTTGGACCATACCACTTTTTTTAAAAATTACCAATAACATAAAACTTTTACGAATTGTTTTCTACGTTTTATGCGTTTACTAATTTTTGGAGCACCTGAAGAAGTCATAAAAATGTCGGTATACGTGGGTATACAAGATGAATAATTGGTAAAAATTTCAGCCTGGTTTATTGGTTTTTGAGAAAAATGTACCTCGTGTTAAAAATCTAAATTTATGGGAAAACGCAAGAAACAAGAAGGCACAAACCAAAAACAAAATTAACACAAACAAGTAAATTTCTCATCAACAGTTGTTTAGAAAGCTAAACCAACAGCTGAGAATACAAAAAACAGTGATGCAGATATTTTAACAACTAAAATTCTCTTTGCACTAAAACGAGCAGTATAAAATTGTGAAAAATATTCGTTCTTGGTAACATGATAATTTTTCTGTGTAAACTTGATAAAAACTTAATTTTTTCATTAAAAAAAATATTTTTTTTTGACGTAATTTAATGTTTTTTTCGGTAGATCTAGGCCTGAACTATTGAAAAACATAAAAACCAAAAATCGAAATTTTGAGTAAAAACCGTTGTGCCATCTCCCCTTAATTATCTTTCTTTTATTTTTGTTTAATCAATTTTGTTTGTAATGTTTACTGTGAAAGAAGACTAATCGGATAAAAAGAAATCCATATTGGAGAAGCACCGGAAACGAAGATAAACATCAAACCCGTATGACATTCCCACACTCGATTGCTACCCACACGATACAATAATCCCAAAATTTAAACTTTACTCAATAAATTTAACAATACATGGGTATAGTCAAACTTTGTACGTAATATTCGTTTGTGAGTTTTATTTAATTATGCAGATTTGTTTGCGGGTTGTTAAATTTAATGCTTTGTTTATCTTTTAGAACTACGGCTTTACAACGACAACTAATAATGAAAACTTAGATCAAAGACCTTTACCGGAACTAAGATACTCATTTGCCTACATTAAATGTACTTTATCCGATCACTCAATTTAGGATTCAACGCACGATCAATTTAAATGTTCAGAAATAAACAAAAATTAACAGTAATATTTCAAAAACTTTCCGCACAGCATACTGGTATAAGTGAATGTCCCGATTTCGATTCTCGGCTATAGTCTGGAAATTGTAAAACGATAATACCTACCGATACCAACCTATTGTAATAGATAAACGCTAATATATTGATGTGCCTTTAGGTAAACCAAAATTATCTGCTAAAACAAAAATACAACTTTAATTTTGAGGTCATTTGACTATAAATCTTCTAGAAGACAATATTGAAAATCAAAGAATCAAAAAGGCTAGAATAGCCTATTAGATCTTTTATTCCGATTCACCTGATAAAAAATGTTTAACCATCCTTTCAAGAATAAAAACACAAAATTATATTACGAATGGTTAACTCTAATTTATCAATAAACTTAATCTTAATAACACTCATTAATCTAAAAACTCAACCACCAAACTAATATTCAGTCAGTTAAACACATCTTCAATTTCTTTTTTACGTATCACGTCTTCATTCTCTACTTTCCACACCTTCATTCACCTCATCCTCAAATTTTAAAACGAAAATTACGTATTTCTTCGTCTGAAGGAAAAGTTGTACATCGACAGGACCTAAGAAGAAAAACTTAATTAAACCAAACGATTACACGGCTGAGATTTATGTTCTAAAATTTTTAGCACATTTACTGAAAGTTTTTGTTAACGTGTTCGTAAATAATTGTTAACTCTTAAAAAATATTGAGGTCCTAAAATATAATTTTAAAAGCAGGTTAAAGGTATTCCCAATCAACCAAAAAGTGTTTCTGCATTTATATAGGTATAGATTTAATAAAATCAAACTTGATGGAAGAGAAAAAGACATCGTTATATAATTTTATGTTTACACAGATTAATATCAAATATTTGTGATTTACATTACCGAAAAGTTTTTGACAAAAACTTCAATACAAAACTTTTCTTTTAAAAATTCTTTAGCCAGTAATTCTCATTAAATAATTTAATTAGAGCATAAAATGTTAATGAAAATATATTAGTGTAATAACCAGATCTGTCAACCCTCCGGTGAGAGAAAAGGTCCTTTATCAAATATAAAGTAAAAAACAAAGTTATAAATTGAATTAAAAAGTAATTACTAGTATTATACATAATTTTCACTTGTCTATAAAATTTAATTAGTGATAAATCTAAAAAATATTAATTAAATAATAATGTAAAGGTATCAGGTTTCAATTTTGCTAAAATATATATTTCAAGTTTACAAATTATTCGAGTTTTTTTAAGAAGCGGTTCGTATTACCGTTCATAAGGAAAATATTATAAATCTGTATAAATAACCCTATAAAAATTATCCTTACGTATTTAATATAAAGTCATAATATATTAAAAATAAATTTAAGTGTAACTTAACAAAATTAATTTTACAAGGTAAAAATGTTTATTTATTGGATAATAGGAGTTATTTGAGTAAATAAATTATAAGTAGAAAAAAAATAGAAGACATAATTTAAGAAGTGCTAAGTCGAATGTAAACATTGTTCTTGATGATGTTACTATTATTATTATTATTATTAAACACCGCCAACGGTGCTTTTTAGCACTGCCGGTCCCAAGCCCGGGGCCTCATCTTGTAACTGATGAGGAAGTGTGGAGGGGGAGGAGTAACAACCTCGTAAAAAAAACCAGGGTCCATCTGGCTCCGGATGGTAGCACCCTGTGAGGGCCCCTGCCTAGGGTTACTAGGTGAAAACCGGTCAACGGTCTCGAAGGCGGAAGAGGAGGAATCCCAACGGCGGAGAGGGCGGAAGAGCCTAGAGTGGCGACTCGAATGAAAGGCCCTGCGAGCTTGGAAGCAGTAAAGTAGCAACCCTACTACCAAGCTTAACCTGCGCAGCGTTCGTACCGCGGCCAGGGGATCAAAACAACCACTGGCAAACTCACAGACAGCCTCGGAAATAAAACCGGATTAAAGGATAAAACAAATGGAATTGCTAAAAAAAAAAAAGATTTGGAATTGCGGATTTGTTAAAATTAGGCACGTGGAATGTTAGAGGGTTATCTAATAAAGAGGATGAATTGAATATGGTTTTAAAACAGCAAAATGTAGACATTGCGGTGATTACGGAAACGAAAAAGAAATTACAAGGGACGAAGGATTTGGGTGATTACTGGATGGTTTATAGAGGCGTATCACAGAATCAAAGAGCAAGTGCAGGCGTGGCGATCATGATCAGCAATAAATGGAAAAACAATATAATGGACTACTCATGTGTAAATGAAAGAATAATATCATTAAGGCTCAAAATTGAGAGAGGTCATCTGACTGTCATTGGTATTTATGCACCTGAAGAGGGCAAGAAAGAAGAGACTGACTCCTTCTATGATAACCTCCAAAAGATTTTGAATAAAGTAAATGGAACTGATCACGTTGCAATAGTCGGAGACTTCAATGCGAGAGTGGGTAACATTCCTATACCAGGAGTAGTGGGCTCTTTTGGTGAAGCGACCATGAATCATAATGGACAGGAACTGCGGCAATTTGCCTCATTCAATGATCTCAGAATCACTAATACGTTTTTTAACAAAAAAGACATTCACAAATTCACCTGGAATGCTAGAGGTTTGAGATCGATGATTGATTATGTTGTTGTTAATGATAAGATGAAGAGATTGGTCCAGGACGTACGTGTATTTCGAGGATGCGACATCTACAGCGACCACTATCTTGTGATAAGCAAAGTTCTAATTTTGAAAAAATGGAGGAATATCAGGAGAAGTAAAGCTCAGAGGGAAGAAGTCTTTAAAATAAATCTTTTACAGGAAGATAGCATACGAGATCTCTATCAAAAAAGATTACAAGAATCCCTGATGATAGTTCCAACGGCAGATGATATTGAAACAGAATGGTATAATATTAAATCATGTATGAAAAAAGCAGCAACTGAAGCACTTGGGAAAAAGATAAAGACAAGAGGTAGAAATCGTTTACGAATTTGGAATCCTGACATAGAGGATGCTATCAGAGAAAAACAAAGTTCATATCTCACTCTGTTGCAAAAGAAAACTCGTCAAGCAAGAGAAGATTACAAAAGGAAACGTAACTTTGCCAGACAAGTAGTAAGGAAAGCTCAACGGGACTCATGGGACAGGTTTGTAAATGTTATAGAGAAAGATATCCATGGGAGGCAACAATGCGCTTTTAAGATAATGAGATCCATCAATAGAGTCGAGAGAGATAATGCTCCATTAAACATTATTTCAGATGTTGAGTGGGAAAAACACTATAAGGAGTTGTGGCATTCTGAAGATGCTGGAATCGGATGTCCCTTTGAACCATCTGCCAATAATTCAGTAGACTCAATAACAATTGAAGAATTACAACACTCTTTAAGGAGTATTAGAAATAGGAAAGCTGCTGGATTGGATGGTTTAAATGGAGAGCTCTTTAAATATGGAGGCATGTTTTTTGAATTAAGGTTTTTGCACCTCTTAAATAAATGTTGGAGGAGACATGGAATTCCAGAAGAATGGAAAAAGGCAGAAGTTATATCTCTTTTTAAGAAAGGAAAGCGGAATGACTGTAGGAACTACCGAGGTATCAGTCTTCTCAATGTTGGATATAAGATCTATTCCAAAATCATTAATTGCCGGGTGAAAAATATTGCTGAAGCAATTCTGAATGAAGAACAGAATGGATTCAGAATAGGAAGATCATGCTCAGATAATGTTTTTTCAGTCAAAAGGATTATAGAAAAAAGACGAGAATACAATCTTGAAACCCATATGGCTTTTGTTGACTTTGAAAAAGCTTTCGATAGAGTGGATAGAAGACACCTTTGGAATATTCTATGTGAAAGAGGATATCCACTTCACCTCATTAATGCAATAAAAACACTTTACCATAACACGCAAATAGTCATAAATACAGGTAAAAAGAGACTTGAGGAGATGACAATTAACCAAGGAGTACGACAAGGGTGCAGCTTATCACCCACTTTATTCAACATTTATATAGACCACATTTTCAGGAAATGGAAATGCAGAGTAGACTTAGGTATCAAGTTGAATAATGAAAAATACCTGAACGCATTACTATTTGCAGATGACTTGTGGATTATTCAAGAAAACGAAGATAGCCTCCAAAAATCAATCCATGTCCTGAACAATTTATGTAAAGAGTATAATTTTAGAATCTCTAAGGAAAAAACAAAAATAATGGCATTCACTGGCAAGTTTCCCACTAGATCAAAAATTGTGGTAGATGACAAAGTGTTGGAACAAGTATCACAATACTGCTACCTCGGCTGCAATATCAGTTTTAAAGATGATTTAGATATTGAGAAGAAGATAGGGAAATTCCAATCAATATGTGGTAATATCAGCAGAACCCTGGGGAAAAAAGCGAGGAAAGAAACTACCATGAAGTTTTATAAAGTGATGGCTGCTCCGGTCCTCCTCTACGGAAGTGAATCATGGGTCACTACAAAACCGCTAGAGAGTAGAGTGCAGGCGGCAGAAATGAGATTCCTACGCAGGGTAAAGGGCTGTGACAGACGGGACCACATAAGGAACGATGATATTCGGAAAGAGCTGAATGTGTACAGCCTGAATGAAAAGTGTTACAATACCGCAATCAGTGGAAGGAGCATGTTAAACGGATGCCAGCAGAAAGATTCCCTCTAAATATCTTAAATTACCACCCCGTAGGTAAAAGGGATGTTGGTAGACCGCGGAAAAGATGGCAGTAATAAAGAGAAATAAAATAAGACTCAATGCAAGTTGAATGATACAATATAGTAATTTAAATGATATAAATGTTAATAAGCTGATGTGAGTCGGAACAGGCAAAAGCCTAATCCTTGAGTGTAAGAAGAAGAAGAAGATTATTATTATTATTATTATTATTTTTATTATTAGCGAATTCTCCCAATAGTGGAAGACGTTAAGCAAATAGCTCAATTAACTTTTCTTTGGGTTCTTCCTGTTCTTCCAATTGACTTTCAATCTTTCTGAGAAAGCTTGTTTACGTTCTTCTGACCATTTTGGCCTGACTTGGTTTTGCTATGGTTGCTCAGGTGAAACTTCCCACTTATTTACTTTGTCTCGAAACGTGTCTCTTTCTACGATATCGGCTGAACTTCTATTTGCACGTTCGAGGTCCTTACGAGTTTCCTGAAGCCATGGTGTTGAGGTTTTAAGTGCGGTTACATAGTCTACAATCTTCTTAGTTAATTGATCTTGTAATAATCTACTAAGATGACCAAAGAATGTGTTTCCTAAAGTCAATTTCGATGTTTGAATACTTCTCCGTTGTTTTGATTGATTGTAGCCTGTAACCGTCTTCAGTAAGCCTAGCCCCTAAGATTTTCCTTATGATTTTATGATTTTTGTTACTATTATTATTATTATTATTATTATTATTATTATTTAGTACGTGCAGCCATTTGAATCGCATGCCAGGCGAGAGAATACCAAAAGCCGCCAGAAACTACAAACCTAGAGGAAGAAGAGATATAGGACGACCGAGGAACAGATGGGTACCGGAACAGGTTCAAGAAACCTAATCCTTGGAAGTGAAGAAGAAGAAGAAGAAGATTATTTAGTACGTAAATATTACACGCGTATATAAATGAACTGTACAATAAACAGTGAAGTAGATCGGGTACAAAAGTTGGCCAAAGACCGCAATATCAGTTTTGTTCCTACTATCGGTTTCATAATTATATAGACTACAACCAAGTTTGAACCCTCGCATTTCCAAAACGATGAATCGGATTTCAACATACTTTACATCAATATTTAGCTTATTTTATTCTGCGTTGATCTATAACAATCCTATACTTTTATTTTTTTTAAAAAATTGCCATATTGAGGTTGGAACACAAAAAGACGCGGTTATTTTACTACAACAAAGAATTTCATGCATTTAGAGGTGTATAACTCGAGAATTATTTGACCGACAAGTTTGATGTTTTAACTTTTCATAGCCAATTATAGTTTTACAGGATGTAGAAAATTTCAAATTCGTACTCTACTTAAATTTTGATTTATGAACAATATTCTGAACCCTTGCTATCTCGGTAACCACTCAATCATTCGGCACGAGCAAACTATCGTTTTACTCAGCGTTACAAAATTAGAATGAGAATGTATTAATAACATGAAATATTGATTGACCAATATTGTGGTAGTATCTTTAAAATTTTTAAAACTAGAGTTGGTCATGTGGGGGTCGGATATCACGTACAACCAGGCAACATGGATAGTAGCACCCGACTCCCACATGGCCAACTCTATTTTAAAAAAATTCTTCCACAACACTGGTGAATCAATATTTCATGTTATAATTACATTTGTACTCATTTTTAATGCTGAATAAAACGATAGTTTGCTCGTGCCGAACGATTGAGCGGTTACCGAGATAGCAAGAGTTCGGAATGTTGTTAATAAATAAAAATTTAAGTGATGTACTATATAACTAAGTTATCTTAGCGTGATTTCTGCGCAGGTAGTAGGGATGGATGGTATTGGAGTGGTGGAGAAGTTGAGTGACAGAGATTGAGTACCTGAGAGAGATAGCATTATGAGTAATAATTGTATTGGAAAATACTAGTGAAGCGAAACGTATACTCTTCAATGTTAACAGACCGAAGGTTGGAATGCGAATGACGTGGGCTAGGCTATTAGTTCGCTTTGTACTCCCACTACAACGATGCCTCGCCTACTAACGCCACGAGATGTACTATTGCGCATTCATACATCACGCTAAGAAAACTTAGATCCAGTATACGAATTTGAAATTTCGTACACGCTATAAGTATATAATTATTATCTATGATGTGTTAAAATATCAAACTTGTCGATCAAATAATTCTTGAGTTACAATCTTCTAAACGAACGTTTTTTTTGTGGTAGCAAAACAATCGCGTCTTTTTGTCTTTTTTGTGTGGGTTCAAACTGGGGTATATAATTATGAAACCGACAGGGAGTAGTCACTCTGTCGTAGTCCGACAAATCGTCTCGTCATTAGTTTCGGTAGTACCGAGTAAAAGGAGAACGATTATCTTTCTTTGCTCGTTTCGTACTTTTGTTTTGGTACTAAGTAAAAGCTGAACAAAATAGTAAAAGATTTCCTATACGCATGCGTCAACTGAAGACGGGGAAGGAGTTTCCTTTCTGCTATCTCTTTGTAATAGTTGGAATAGTGTTAGCGATGATTAAAAATAGGATCGACAGTAGGGGAATAGTATCGGTGCACAGGAGTGGGAGTGGCAAAAACAGTAAAAGCAGAGAAATCCACGTCTTTCAAGTTTTTTTAAATTGTAAAATAATAAAAATACCAGGTACTTTTTATCAGTAGTAAACGTACTCTGTTGTAATAGGAACAAAATCAACTCTAATCTAAGAATCCCTTACACAAATAAAGAAATTTTTTTTTTTTTTAACAGTATAGTATTTCTTTTGCAATCAGTTAATATATACAATAACTTTAAGCAAATATGAGAAAATCTTAGTAATGTCCTTAGTATTAAAACACAAACGACACTCAGTAGTGTGTTTGAAAAAGACCAAACTGTGAAGAAACAAAAAAATATATCTATACAAAACTAAACTTGATGAACCGTGAATCAACATCCCGAAACACAAAGTGTTGAAGCTGGAGATGACAATGACGATGGTAGAGATGAAAACGACGCCAATTATGAGACGCCGATGATTAGGAGTTTAAGTAGAAAAGATAAAAAAAAAAAAAAAATTAAATGACTAACAAAATCGTAGAGGTAAGTCCAATGGTTTAAAGCGTTTCAGTCTGTAAGTATCTTCGCTGTTGTCCAGGAGACTAATCGTTAATGGATTCTGATGGTCTTCTAGTTTTTGTAAATGTTTTTCGCTATGTTGTTTAATTTCTTCTTTTATGAAGGGCAGGTTTTTTTTTTAAAAAAAGAAAATTAATTTTCTTTTTTCTTACAGAACAGAAATTAAAATTATTTAAAAAAGACTGGTTATTTTATTTTTATTTAAAATATCTTTTATAGCGTACGAAAAATTAAAAGTCTCAAAACATTCAATTTTAAATAAAAAAATTTGATTTTATTGATGACATACTTGTTCAGATTGAACGAAATATGAAAATGTCTGCTGTTATTACTGGAAACTGAACAATATGTACGCCGTTCTCTGTTTTCTTACGTGAGTAGACAAGATTAAACAGATGTGCCCACTTTTGTGGTATATCTTCATTGATAAGTATCACCTATTCTCACTGTTACTTGAATTTTTCAAACTATCTTCAAACATCTATTTTATTGGGCTATTTCAGAATTTAAAAATAAATTTAGAAAAATCTGGTGTGAAACACTCACACGACTTTCTCTTGCCAATGCAAATAATTAACAATAAACCTAACATTAGTAATAAAACATTAGAAATAAACAAAAAACTAACCTCAATAAACATAAACTAATTTTAATCATGAGTGAAAAACGCAAAATGAAAATCAACCTCAGTTTGGCTTAAAAATAAGGAATATCACTCTTTCACACTAAACTAGGCTCTGTAGAGAAAAATGCTATCAATAAAAATTGTAGATCTTTTAATTTTCTATAAATTAAATTATATACACTTTTGTCGTAAAATGCATACTAAGGCCGAAATCTTAAAAAAATCAATTTTCCACACGTTTTCGTGAGAAAAAAAACAGAAAATTGCTAATTACCGCTAAACTAAGCGTTATATAAAAGAATGTTTGAAATAAAAGTTGTAAAGTTTTAAATTCTCTACAACTTTTATTTTATAAATTTTGCGCTAAAATGCATATTAAAGCCGTAATTTTAAGAAAACAATGTTTTTACGTAAAAACAGCCTCACCGAGAATTTCAGCAAACATGGCGCCTACCCTATCTTGTAGAGCTTAAAAATTTGAGTAAACCAGGCGATTTTTAAAAAAATCGTAGGACCAGTTTTTGAGAAAATTGCAAAATAGTGAAAAATGACACGAATAAAGTACTACTTCCGGTTGACCAATTTTGATGAAAATGTTCATGTCGGGTCCGGTAGTGGTATGTAACTTTAGTTTAAAGTTTCAAGTTCGTACGATGTTCCGTTCTTGAGATAATTTGTATACACACACACACACACGCACGCACGCACGCACGCGCGCGCGCGCGCGCGCACACACACACACACACACACACACACACACACACAGACCAATCGCTAAAACATGTTTTTTGGTTCAGGGGGTGTGAAAACGTGTAGATCCGGTGAAAACTCGACTTCGAAAAATCGACATGAAAACAATACTTTCCTTCCTTTATATTCATATAGGCAAGAAAAAGTAAAAGTATGTAACAAATATGATAATAAAAGATAATTAGCTATAATATCCAAGTTGAATTTAGTTAAAACAAACTTTATAACTCTAAATCATATAAAATAATTAATCATATCAATTGTGCTTCTGCCAACTAGTATAATTGCGGAAAAAACTCGATTTCGAAAAATCGACATGAAAACAATACTTTCCTTCCTATATATTCATATAGGCAAGAGAAAGTAAAAATATTATATTAATAAATTCAATGGGTAATGTTCTTGGGTTAATAAAATGTAAAAGAAATTATATATGAATAATTCCTTCAACACTTAATCTCAACGTTGAAATTAGGTAAGATACTAATGCTTCCAAAAATAGTATAGATGCACTACAAAGACTGCACTTTGAATTTCTTAGAATATTTTCAAAGTATAAAAAGTGAACACAGCGTGAACATTGATGAAGATCCTACTGAAGTTACGGCAATCAAACAATGACTTTAGAAATAAATTAAAAACACAATCTATTTCTCGAAACTAATGAAAGAATTCCTTCTTGGTGAGAGTTAAAGAACTATAGTGATGACACTGCAAGCTCCAACAAGAAAATTACGTTTTGAAACCATTTAGTAACAGATTTATTCAATGTTAAAAGATTGTTTGGACAGATTTTAAATGTTCAATAAAAATGTTACAAAAACAATTACAGCAGTGCCGAACCCTATTGCATAACATAAATGACATGTATGTTAATGCATGACATATATGTTGATTCACGTTTAATACCACACATTGTATGGTATTAAATCACCAGGCTGTACGATCGTCTAACTGCATGGGCGCGCGGTGCCCAGTCAAAATTGTAATTTTGAAAGACACACATACTGTAAACTCGATTATTACTTCAAGACATTATGAAGATAAGGGTAAGAATGACGTATAATGGGATAACTACTCAGGTCCAGTACACGCTGAAGCATTTACTGCAATAAAGTCATGTCATGATTTGAAAAACAGCCATATAGTATCCAAATAGCTTCTTCTTTTGAAAAGGGTAAAGATGCAACGAAAAGAACTTCCAAGCTAATTCAACCTAAAATGAATTGCTTTTTCAAGTAAATTCCAAAACGCTATAAAATTAATCTACTTTTTTTTACTTGTGATTTTTATTAACTAAGTACTCATTTTTACTTTCTCTTACCTAAAAGAAGTATATAGGGAAAAGAAATACCGTTTTCATGTTGATTTTCGGAAATAAAGTTTTCACCGAAAATACACGTTTTCAGGTCCCTTGACAGATTGGTGTGTTTGTGTATGTGTCTGCGCTCGCGCACGCGGGTGTGTGTGTGTGTGTGTGGAGAAAAACACGACAAACGAAAAAATTGTACAGAGTTGAATTTTGAAATTTAAGTTAGGCATCCAAGGGAACTCGAGCATTTTCATCAAAATTGGTCAACTGAAAGTAGTTCGTTATTTGTGCAATTTTTCACACTTGAAATTTCCTTAAAATTGTGAAATATGCTTTCGTAGTAAATTATGTTTTTTCTAAGACTGCGGATTGATTTACAAGTTGTAAAAAGTTAAAAACCTACAACGTCTTTTCAACAGCGCATGGTTTAGCGTCAATTAGTGTTTCCAGTATTTTTAAGTCCAAAAAAATATTGGTTTTCATTTAGCGTCATTCATTTATGATTAAAATTAGGTTAAGTTTTAAACTTTACATTATTTCCTCATGAATTAGACATAGTTTATATTTTCAAGGTTGGTCAATAATCCCAACTGCCTATAGTTCCTGTTAGTTCTGCTTTTCAAAGCTCTACTGCAATTAAAAATATTTATCAAGTCAAATTTATGTGGGGTAACAACATATGTTAGGACAATTATTCGTCAGCTAGAAATAAACAAATAAATTAGCTAATTTATTAAAGAATTTAGTATCAAACATTTGAATAACTATTCGAATGATTTAGGGAAAGTGGAGTATGAGAGAAGGTCGCTTAACAATGCGATAAATTATAAAACAGAGCAATGAAAAATAAACATTTGGAAAACTTACTATTTTAGAGTTCCAAATATAATTCAACGCCAATAATGGTACAGTACTTGTATTTTAATGTACAAAACATTATTTCCAGTTAGAGTAAGTGAAGAGGGTTGGAAAACTCATAAAATCTGATGAATTTCAATTGTTATTAGTTTATTCAATGCAACAGTAATTCAGTTAGAGCGTTTGTTTCACTGTAAAATTTCATTTTATTTCGATTAAACGAATCCTTGGAAATTTTAGTTTTATTTTAAGACTTTTGTTATTTTTGTATGAACGGTTTATACCGCACTTAATTTTCACTTATTGTTTTCCTGGCATCACTTTAGTTTCTAACTTTGTTTTACTACTTCCGAAGTTCTTTAATTCATTGAGAATAATATTTTAAATGTGATCGTCCTTAAAATATTACACCAATTACAATTTTCCTAAAAAACGATTGAAATATTTCTTTCACCAAAGAACCTATATATAAAAATATGGTGTGAAACACTCACACAACTTTCTCTTTCCAATGCAAATAATTAACAATAAACCTAACATAAGTAATAAAACATTATAAATAAACAAAAAACTAACCTCAATTAACATAACCAAATTTTAATCATGAGTGAAAGACACAAAATAAAAATCAATCTCATTTTGGCTTAAAAATTTAAAAAAATTTGATTTTTCACACGTTTTCGTGAGAAAAAAACAGAAAATCGCTAATTACCGCTAAACTAAGCATTATACAAAAATTGTTTGAAATAGAAGTTGTAGGATTATAAATTTCCTACAACTTTTACTGGATACATTTTTGCGTTAAAATGCATATTAAAGCCGCAATCTTAAAAAAAAGTTTTATGTAAAAACAGCCTCTCCATAAATTTCAGCAAACATGGCGCCTACCCTATCTTGTAGAGCATAAAAAATTTAGTAAACCAGGCGATTTTTAAAAAAAATCGTAGGAACCGTTTTTGAGAAAATCGCAAAAAGTGAAAAATTACATGAATAAACCACTACTTCCGGTTGATTGATTTTGAAGATGTTCGTGTCGGGTCCAGTAGTGGTGTCTAACTTAAGTTTCAAGTTTCAATTTCGTATGATGTTCCGTACTGAGATATTCTTTTAATACACACACACACACACACACACACACACACACACACACACACACACACACACACACACACACACACACACACACACACACACACACACACACACACACACACACACACACCTCACACACACACACAGACCAATCGATAAAAACATGTGTTTTTGGATTCAGGGGGTCTAAAACCATGGATCCGGTGAAAACTCGATTTCGAAAAATCAACATGAAAACAATACTTTCCTTCTTATATTCATATAGGCAAGAGAAAGTAAAAATGAAATGTAAATGCTAAAGCTCTAACTGACTGAAAGGCTGACTTATTTACACATTACAAATCCTGAAAAATGGCATTACATAGACTTGACATCAATGCCAATAAAACAAAAATAATGATCATCAGCAAACAGCAGATCAAATCTGATGTTTACATACTGGTCAACAAGGCCCAAATAGAACGAGTCGCACAATGTCAATATCTGGGTACCTATATTAATGAGAGGTAGGATAATTCAAAAGAGATAACATGTTGTATTGCCAAGGCCAGAAGTGTTTTCAACACCATGAATTCTGCTTTTTTAAAGCCACAATTTAAACCTTGACACTAAAACGAGACTCATGAAGTGTTATGTGTTCTCAGTCCTATTGTACTGAGTTGAAGCCCGGACTCTGACAGAAACAATACTTAGCAAATTGATAGCATTCGAAATTCGGCTGTATAGGAGAATGCTGTGAATATCCTGGATGCAGAAAAATACTGATGCGTAAGTGCTACGTTGAATGAACAAGGAAGCGGAATTAGTCAGCACAGTGAAGGCGTAAAAGCTCCAACATCTTGGTCATATCATGTGAGGTGAGTGCAGGTATGAATTGCTCTAACGCATTCTGCAAGGAATATCGACAGTAGAATAGGAAACCAGGACGCAGAAGAATTTTAGGACAGAGAAAAGTTAGCTTTTTAGACTGGCTTCGAATATAGTGCAAATCGGTGTGATGGTTACCAATATTTTGCAAAGACACTATACATAAGGTAGCCGAAGATAGCCTCCTAATTGCTAGTTACATTTGGATTAATTCATTAGTTAAGCCTGCAGGTTTTAAAACACATACAAAATGACAACATTTCAGAACATTTTTTAGCATCTAGATACAAAGTGTAAAGATTCCAAAATCTAATTTTTTTACTCGTTTTACAAAAAAATATTTTTTCAGTTACAAAAATCTTAACTTTCTATTTTCTGAATTAACCCGAAATTCGGAGAAAAAAAACGAGTAATGGCAAATCTGCACGTGGAAAGCTACATTTAAAAAAAGGTTGATTTTTTCAGAATCAGTCTAGTGGCTCGACCAAAATACCTTCATCCTTTTAAATTTAATAGATTTTGATATATCGGACATACGAGGTGTGGCTATTAAATAACGAGCCTGACGTTATAAAAAATTTAATTTTAATTTTATACGTAATCACTTATTGTTACCGTCAATATACACTCCTTCTCCATCCCTACAACGCGTCGTGCGAATTTTCCATTGTTGGAAACAGTACTGGAAGTCATCTTCTGTCAGCTCCTTCAGGACACGCGCCGCTTTGTCTTTTACAGCTTCCACAGACTCAAATCTTGTCCCTTTTAATGCAGATTTCACCTTAGGGAACAGGTAGAAATCACATGGTGCAAGATCTGGTGAATAAGGTGGATGTTCCAACACTGAGATATGTACTTGGTTAGGAACCTCTTGACAGATAACACGGAATGAGCTGGCGCATTTTCTTGGTGGAGAACCCATTATTTGTCCTTCCACATTTCGGGGCGTTTTTTCCTTACTCTTTGACGTAGTTTAGAAAGTAGTACCTCAAGGTAGTGATATTGATTAATTGTTCGACCTTCAGGAACCCAGTGAAGGTACCCAATCCCATGGATATAAAAAAAACAATCATCATTGCTTTAAATTTTGACTTGCTCATTCGAGCTTTTTTGGCTCTCGGTGAAGTTCGGCTCTTCCAGTGCATGGATTGGCGCTTCGTTTCCGGATCATAAGTAAAAAGCACGTTTCATCACATGTTATTATCGTTTCCAAAAAATGGGGTCATTTTCAATCGCATACAAAGTGTCAGTACAAACATTTTGCGAGCTTCATTTCAAACATTTTTGAGCGGCACGTGTCCTGAAGGAGCTGACAGATGATGACTTTGAGCACTGTTTCCAACAATGGAAAATTTATTTGCATGGAGCGTTGTAGGAATAGAGAAGGAGTGTATAATTATTGAAGGTGACAATAAGTGACTATGTAAAAAATAAAATTTTTTTTTTTACATCAGTCTCGTTTTTTAATAGCCAGACCTCGTAAGCGTTGCCATAGTTACAAAAATAAATATTTTCAAATTATTAGTAAAAATGTAACCGACATTAACCTAGTACAAAAACATATTTATATGAAGGAAATATTTGATTTTTGTATGTTATTATAGAACCGAATGAAAAATAGTGATAAATAAACATAATTTTATAGGTTATCTTTACCATGCATATGAAGGTAACCTGTAAAATTAAAAAATATAAATTTTGTGAGTAATTAAATTTGGTTAGTTTTTTTATTGAGGGATAAAATTTTTTGGTTTTGAAAATTTAAATATGGAAGTAGAAGGTGCTGCAGAAGTTGAGGCAGACAGATACTTGCTGTTATTCCCTACTTATGAAGATTATCTGAAATCACTTTTGACGCCGATTGACTACTATTATCTGCGTAGCGCTGCTGTAGCGCAACAAGTGGCTCAACTTGGTTACAGGTTAGTAAACATTAAAAATAATTAATCATTATTTTTCCATCCCACCGGGTTGGTCTAGAGGTAAAGCCGTCGCCAAAATCAGCTGTTTAACAGCTGATTTTCGGAGACGAAGGTTCCTGGTTCAAATCCTAGTAAAGGTAGTTACTTTTATACGGATTTGAATACTAGACAGTGGTTACCGGTGTACTTTTATGGTTGGGGTTTAATTAACCATACTCCATCAGGAATGGTCGGCCTGGGTCTGTACAAGACTACACCTCATTTACACGTCATACATATCATCCTCATCTGATTGGGTCATGGGGTTGCTTATTGTTCAGAATTGAACCGATTGCAACGTACACATATTAGGAATTAAAAAAAAAATATTTTTCCATCCCACCGGGTTGGTCTAGAGGTAAAGTCGTCACCAAAATCAGCTGTTTAACATCTGATTTTTGGAGACGAAGGTTCCTGGTTCAAATCCTAGTAAAGGTAGTTACTTTTATACGGATTTGAATACTAGACAGTGGTTACCGGTGTACTTTGATAGTTGGGGTTGAATTAACCATACTCTTTCAGGAATGGTCGACCTGAGTCTGTACAAGACTACACCTCATTTACACGTCATACATAATATCATCCTCATCTCATTGGGTCGTGGGGTTGCTTATTGTTCTGAATTGAACAGATTGCAACGTACACACATTAGGGATTAAAAAAAAAATATTTTTCCCTCATACCGCTTACCGGCAACTATGGTGACACAACTCAAAGAATGTGATTTTTTGATTAATAGTAAAACAAACTTTTAATTTACCTACAGAAAATTTTGAATTTTGCTTATTTTTAAACTAGGTTACTATTATTAAGCTATTATACCTAGGGCAATTGAATAAGGGAAGGGATGTCTCATTACTATTATGTTTTCACTGTAGCTTCGGTACTCGTTGGCATGGATGGGCGCCAGTGTTATGACGGCACTCAGACAACTAAATTGTTACTATCGGTTTTATAATTATAAACACCCAAATTTGAACCCTTGCATCTCCAAAACGATGAATCGGATTTCAACATACTTTACACCAACATTTAGCTCATTTTATTCTGCGTTGACATATAATAATCTTATATTTTTAATATTGTTTGAAAATTGCCATATCGAGGTTGGAAGACAAAAAGACCCGGTTTTTTTGCCACCGCAAACAATTTATGCGTTTAGAGGTGTATAACTCAAGAAGTATTTGACCGAAAAGTTTGAAATTTTAACACAACATAGCGAATTATATTCTTACCGCAAATACGATATTTTAAACTCGTAAGTTTCTTAAATTTTTATCTATTAACAAAATAGTCTTAACCCTTGCTATCTCGGTAACCGCTCAATCGTTCGGCACGAGCAAACTATAGTTTTATTCAGTGTAAAAAATGTATTAACAAATACTGCGTATTAAAAAATGTATTAATAATATGAACTGATTGGCCAAAGTTGTGTAGAATTTTTTAAATTTTGACAAAACAGATTTGGCCATGAGAGGGTGGGCGCTACTATCCATGTTCCCAGTTCCCAGGTTATGTAAGTGATATCCTGTCGGTCTGTCTACCTGATTTTTTTTTTGAGAGGGCTACCTGATAGCCCTCTCTCACGTTGTCGGGTGCATAGTGTACAAAATACGGAACAAGGATCCAACATTAATGTCCTTTCCAGTAACAGTGACAGGATTAGGCTCTTTCCCACGGAGATTTGACTGAGCCAAGAGATTCTTAGAAAAAAAACAGTGGACGAGTTTGAAACTGTTTTTGCATCACTCCATGGCAAACATACCCACAAGCTATTAACGCCTACGCTAGATTGAGGACATTAATTAGGATTAGGCGATTTAATGAGAACAAATCAAACGATAGAAACTGCATGAAGAAAGCTAAGAAATGAATACGTTCCAAAAAATAAAATTGTTGATAGCGTTAATTCACATTTCTTATGTATTGTAAGATTTTTATTTTAATTCTATTTATATTATTTTGTTTACAAGCTCTTCGTAGATCATATTAGTATGATAATATTAGTATGCATTTAACGACAATAGTGAATATAATCAAATTTATAGGAAATTAAAAGATCTAAAACTTTTATTTAGAGCATGTTTCTCTACAGAGCCTAGTTTAGCGTGAAAGAGTGATTTTTCGTATTTTTAAGCCAACCTAAGGTTCATTTTCATTTTGCGTCTTTCATATATGATTAAAATTAGGTTATGTTTATTGAGGTTAGTTTTTTGTTTATTTCTAATATTTCATTACTAATGTTAGGTTATATTGTTAATTATTTACATTGGCAAAATAAAGTTGTGTGAGTGTTTCACATCAAATTTTTTGTTTTAAATACAAAACATGATGATGATTATAATAAAATAGTGTTTACTTTTAACACGGGATAAATAATAGGCCTTTTGTCTTTTAGGAAACCCGAAAAATTGAATAAAAGGATTAAATAAAACAAGGATACTGATAATATAATTGGAAGATAAACTTATTAAAAATGATCGAAGGATTGATTTAAATTAAATTCATGCATTGGGGTACTAAAATTAAGCCACGTTAATGCCGCTGTTAATAATTACCATAGGATTTAAGTTATAATGCGTTGGAAGCGTAAAACGGTGACCGATACAATCGGACCAACCAGGAAGAGGGGTTTTCAAATTATGAACCGAATTGTTTTTATTGTTAAAAGTGTTACAGATCGGGTGGACACATCGATATGATCGCGTTCGATCCGTGTTAGTGGTGTTAATTCGATTCCTCTTGCATGAAATACAAATTTGTATGTTGATCCGAAACAAGGTTATCCTAGTATTATTATATCAGCGTCCTCCGACCGACCCCTTATTTAACCTTTCATTATAATAAGTATATAATATACCCCTCTTTTATTGTTTTCCCCTTTAAATAACCCACATTTTCCTCTGTTAAGTACATCATTTAATAAATCAAAATCGGCTCAACTCATACACTCATAGCATAGATAATTCATATATTGAATTGAGTAATGTCCGTTTTCACCTCTATCAATAACCGACATCAATTTAAAATAAATCGTTTTTAAGAGATTTAATCAAAACCTCTATTATCACGTACGAATGAATTTAAACAGGCTGTTCCAAAAACCATGCACTAAAGGTGTGGTTTCGTTTGTGCGATTGTCGCATGCGATTACTGAATGCAGGCGCTGCATGCGTCACTGCCATTACTCATCAAATGGATTTATTATGAAGTGGTTCCGTTTAAGCATCCGACTGCTTTGGGACCTGCAGTAGTCGCATGCGTCTGAAAGTTGAAAATGAGTTTTCGCAAAGACGATGACGCAAAACTCACTGAGTTAGCTGCAGAAAAACTACAGCTATTTGATCCTTCAAACTTGCTTTCATCGTCTTATAGATACAATAAACTCACGCTAATCCGAAATAATTGGGGTAAGCCGATTTCGAATAAGAAAATGGTGTTATTTTGTAAAAAAAATTACTGTGTCCTAAAACTTTTATTCGTACGATTTAATTATCAAATATTTTCCGTACATTTCAATTCTCTTTTGGAAAAGTCAGAAATTTTTTTTGGTTTTTATTTTCCATTCGTTTTTTTCCGAAATGTCCCGCCAACGTTTAACTAAACGTACATCAGTGGGCGTCGCTTCGATATAATAATAAAATACAAAATACTTCTTCTGACGGCTTCTGGATACATCTTAACAGCTGTACACAAATTAGGATTGAATAGAAGGTGTTACAAAAAGGGAAATTATATCTAAATACGTACCCGGCTCTCACAATACCTGTACAACAAAAGCCAGGCCTACCTTTACTATACAAAACGTTTATAACTATTTCTTGGAAACCTATTGTTATTCTTATTATTTACATTAACATATTTAAACTCTTGGTCTTTTTCTACAATTATCAAATACTCTTTCCTTTTCAATATTGTCACAATATATTAGGTTGCTAAACCAGCCTTTTAGAAGGTTTCAAACAGTTCATAGGTTTTCAGGTATTTAATTTAATTAACACTTCGTATTTACCCTTTTATCTGTCTATGACATCCTAACACAAGACAATATATTCATAATTTAGAAGGGATTGAATTTTGTCTATTTCTTGTTTTTTAATAGTTCAAGCCACGGTAAATAGAAGGCATCTCTTCTATTTACCGTGGTTCAAGCCTTCATTTTGTACAAAACAACAGAAAAAATGTAGCATTTCTAACAAACACTTCAAATTTATACAAGGCGCTATCGCCATTCCTATCCATGGTCTTATTTCTCGTGTTTGATCGTTATTCTCATTTATTTTTGTTGTTTAGGTTGTTTAGGTCATCAGCCAAAAGGCTGGTTTGAACCTCTAGAGGTTTTACTAATTAAAACGAGGAGTGAGGTGGTTTACAATTGCCTTCCTCACTGAATGGAAAAGTATGCTTATCAGCAAGCCACGCCCTCCGAAAAGCACATATTTTCCACTCTGCAAATGACATCTTCACTTCATTCACCACAGGGTCTGGCTGTATAGTGAAATTCATTACTTTCAGAGGAGGTAACTCTGACTAGTGTCTTTAACACCTCTACCTCTTCTGTTCTTAAATGATTCAGTCATTTTATTGGCTGACCATGTGATAAGAAACAGAACTATTTATTTTAGCCCTGCAACGAACAGATTGAGTGTAAATAATTTGACACTCCACCTGTTTATTATGGGCAGTCTCATTTATTATTGACATCAAAATATCTATATAGTTTTACTCATTCAATACGAATGATATCCATTTTTAATTTCACAACATCATTCTACTTTTATATACGATCAAAGTTTTTTTTTATTCAAGCTTATGGGTAATCCTTATAAATCTCCACAACCACTGCGAACAGAATTGATTACTATGTTGCTAATTGTAAAGTTAAGTTTATTAAAAAGTAAAAGTTAAAAAAAAAACTTGATTAATGAAACATTTTAAAGTGTAAACAAATTCATTCTGAATAATTTTGGTCGAAAAATTGTATAGACTTCTAATTCTACTTCTAAAACGATGAGGCAAATTGTGTATAATTTGATATAAAATGGTTGGATGACATGCTTATTGGAGAAAGCAAGTTAGTAGTGGTAGTAAATTATTGGTAGTAATTATCAGTAATGAATTTAAAATAGTTTGAAATTTAGACTTATCAGTTTGATCTTGACATGTCCTATACACTTTTAGCCGCTTTGGCGTAGTTGGTAACCTACTCGCCTCTCATCATGCGGTCTTGGGTTTGAATCCCATTCAGGCACGGCATATTTTCATACATTACAAAAAAATAATTTTATCCTTCACCGTTCTGCGTTAGCAGTATAACTGCAGAACAGTCGGACGTTAAACCGAAAAATAAAACAAAATAAAAATACTCTTTTGGAGTCTTCTGGATGTAGTTATAAAAAAACCCCTTCATCGGCACTAATTCTATTCAGCCGTTTCATTGTCCTTTGAACAGATATTTTTATGGTTACCTCATTTTCTTTTCTTCTCACTTCTAAAATAAAATGTATTTGTTAATTTTCCCTATAATATATGCACTTAATCAAAAAGTTTAAACCTGTTGTTTTATCTCAGTAACTATTGAACCACTGATTGGGAGATTGTTATTTGAAGATCCCTCAAGTAAAGTGTTACTGTACGGAGGGTTGAATAGTACTGGAATATATTGAAGTGTTTCTAACGGAGCCTGTTCTAAAGAAGCCGGATCGTGTGTATTGTTAAGAGTGAAGATCCGGACTGGAAGTAGATTTAGTAGCATCACAAAATATTTGTTTAAATAGCAAAGACCTAAGGGCTTGTTTTCGGTTAAGTAATAACAAGCTTTATTGTAATCAAACTCTGTAAGAGGACAATCAGAACTTAATGTCAATTTTTTTTAAATTGAAAAAAACACCACATTGGATGTTGAACGTAAATCTATTACGTTGTTATGAAATTCTCATTTATATAAAAGAATTATAATATGTAGTTTAACTTTTATAATTACAATATTCGTTCAATAATATGGGGTAAGAGGTGTTCTACGAGAATACATTAGTTTCTTCATGTAAATTAATTACGAAACTAAAGCTTAAATTAAACTTCAATGTAAGTAAAATACAGGAGGACCTGAATAATCCAATTTAATAAATTCAGTGCAATAATTAACAATATAACCTAATATTAGTAATAAAACATTAGAAATAAACAAAAAGAAACTACCCTCAAAAACATAAACATAATTTTAATCATGAGTGAAAGACGCAAAATGAAAATCAATCTCAGTTTGATTTTGGAAAATCACTCTTTCATGCTAAACTAGACTCTTTAGAGAAAAATGCTCTGAATAAAGGCTGTAGATCTTTTAATTTTCTATAAATTTAATGTACTTATACATTTTTGCGCTTAAATGCATACTAAAGCCACAATCTTAAAAAAACAATTTTTTTACGATAAAACAGCCTTTCCAAGAGTTTCAGCAGACATGGCGCCTACCCCTCTTTAGAGCATAAAAAATTTAGTAAATAAGGCGATTTTAAAAAACTCGTAGGAGCCGTTTTGGAGAAAATCGCAAAAAAGTGAAAAATCACACGAATAAACTACTACTTTCGGTTCGTGTCGTGTTTTCTTGTACCTAACTTATGTCTCAAGTTTTTTAAGTTCGTACAATGTTCCGTTCTTGAGATATTTTCTTCACACACACACACACACACACACACACACACACACACACACACACACACACACACACACACACGCACGCACGCGCGCACGCACGCGCGCACGCACGCACGCACGCACACACACACACACACATACACATACACACACACGCGCACACACACACGCGCACGCATACACACAACGCACGCACGCACACACACACACACACACACACACACACATACACACGCGCACACACACACACACACACCCAGACCAATTGCTAAAAACATATTTTTTGGGTCCAGGGGTTCTGAAAACGGGTAGATCCGGTGAAAATTCAATTTCGAAAAATCGACATGAAAAAAATACTTTCCTTACCTATATATTCATATAGGCAAGAGAGAGTAAAAACTTGTTTTATATTACTTCATGGAAACTTACCTTTACTAATAAAATACATGATTTATTAAATTCGTTGTTAAGTATTAAATTCTGTTGTAGAAGTAAGATGTGTACATAAAAAGGCTCATTGCTGATAAATTATAAAAAAATATAATTTAGATAAAATTAACATTGATAAAACGTACCCTATTTTCTGTATCGTTTAGTTGTAATGTATTTGGTTTATTGCATGCGTTACGTATTAATATAATGACACAAATAATAAGTTCAGGACAACAATAATGTACCATAAATCGATGGTAGTATAAAATGTAGTGGATGACTACCATCAGATTGGAACACATCCGTTATTAGTGATTTATAAAAGGATTATCTCGCATAAGCTATTTACTGTAAACCTTTTGTTTATTCTGCGTTTAATTTACTATAATCAAAAATTTAATACAGATAAAATAAATTATTGCAAAATAGTGATCATATTATCTTATCAATCCTAATCTTGAAACTGGACTGAAGTATATGTAGCCACATAAGCAATATATTAAAAAAACGTAAACTGTAGCACATAAATACGAGGTGTGGCTATTTAATAACGAGACTAACGTTGTGAAAAATTTAATTTTAATTTTATACATAATCACTTATTGCCACATTTAATAATAAACACTCCTTCTCTATCCCTACAACGTTCCATGCGAATTTTCCAATGTTGGAAACTGTGCTGGAAGTCATCTTCTTTTACACAGCAGAAGTAATAAATACACACTTCTATAAATAAAAATCTGGTGTGAAACACTCACACGACTTTCTCTTGCCAATGCAGATAATTAACAAAACCATAACCTAACATTAGTAATAAACAAAAAAAATACCTCCAATAAACATAACCTAATTTTAACCATGAGTGTAGGACGCAAAACGAAAATCAATCTCAGTTTGGCTTAAAATAAAAAAAATCACTCTCTTACACTAAACTAGGCTTTGTAGAGAAAAGTGGTCTAAATAAAAAATGTAGATCTTTTAATTTCCTAAAAATTTAATTATATACCCTACAATTTTGTCGTACAAACGCATATTTAAGCCGCAATCATAAAAATAACATTTTTTCGCGCGAAAACAGCCTCTTAAAGAATTTCAGCAGACATGGCGCCTATCCTATCTTGTAGAGCATAAAAATTGTAGTAAATGAAATGATTTAAAAAAAAGTCGCAGGAGCCGTTTTTGAGAAAATCGCAAAAAAGTGAAAAATGACATAATTAACTAAAGGTTGACCGATTTTAATGAAAATATTCTTGTCGGATCCTCTATTGGTATCTAATTTAAGTTTCAAGTTTCAAGTTCTTTCGATATTCCGTTCTTGAGATATTCTGTTCACACACACGCACGCGCACTTACATGCACACAGACACAGACACCCACAGACCGATCGATAAAACATGTTTTTTTTGGGTTCAGGGAGTCTGAAAACGTGTAGATCCGGTGAAAACTCGATTTCGAAAAATCGTCATGAAAACAATACTTTCCTTCCTATATAATCATATAGGCAAGAGAAAGTAAAAATATAGAGCAATCTTCAATACTTATTTCCAACTTATGAATCTTTAGTGAAGTCGTATGCCGATTCAGATATTTTATCTCAGTTAACATAGAACTTAAGAAAAGCGTGACATGGATAACCAAGATTTTACAGTAAAACAAAAATTAATTTTTTTATATTTTTACTCCAATATGATTTTATATAAAAATAATTATTATTGATTTGTTTTTTTTAACAGATATGCAGGCGAAACACTTACAAGGGATGCGTTTAAAAAACGCGCTAAAGCAGCTAAAGAATTATTACATCCAAAACGGCAAGATCGATTGTCTGTAGATGTTAAATTGTGTACCGATGCTGTTCTTTATGCATTGTTTCTTAGAGATAGAGCGAACCGGATTGGTAGAATGAACGTAAGTAGATATTCTATAACTTTTTTAAATTTTTAATTTCAAAAAAATTATTTGTAGAAAAACTCCGAAATTGATTATTATCAATATCTGCTTCTACTTTTATCAATTCGGTCAACTAAGAAAAAAATTAAATTATTTTTCTTACACCTACTGTTTTTTCTTCTTTTTCAAAACTAGATTTCGTTTTTCCCCAAACCTTCTTCATTTTTTAACTAAACTCTTTGTTGTAACTATTTCTTATTGTCATTTATTGCCATCTCTTTCTTCAGGAACCCGTCAGATTCTTCCATTTTTATCTAAATGCACTTTTGTCCTCTACACTAAAATCTTATCCCTGTATATATATTTCAGATTCTTTGAACCTTATATCATAAGTTTTGTAATTTTGCTTCTATCAAGTAACTTTTTGTAAATATTTATTGGTCCATTTTATAGACATGTCCACGAAACTGAATTTCTCTTCACATGGATTCTGTTATAATCTATTTTTCCATTCGTATATTTCTACAGTTCAGCCGTTCTTAGTTTGCTCCTACTGTCAACAAACAAAAGCCGCCTACTGCAGGGTGCACGCTAGAGTCTGCGACTTTACAGATCTCGTATTCCTATTAAGCTAACTATTTTTTAAATTATAAGTACTTAAAGTACTAAAAACATCAGTCATGCTATGATGTAGGCCTAACAATTTCATTTATAAAAATACTTTTAAAAGTATTTTCTATTTAAATACTTTGAAAGTATTTAGTTGTTACTTTTTAATCAGCGTGTACACATTTTGATATAATGCGCATGCTCAGTGATGTCATTATTTGTTTACATTAGGAGCAAACTAACAGAGGCTGGACTTTATGTATTCTACTTTTTAACCTATTTTCTCCATTTCCATTTTTCTTCAACCATTTAGATAATACTATTTTCCTTAGGACTTATCTTTATTCAATACTAGATACAACAATAGGGTTTACTTGTGTAACACTAAATTTTGGCGTCAGAGTAGAAAGGGTTGTTGTTAAATTCTTCATTTAAAAATTAACGAATATGTCGTGGTTACCGCAACTGGCTTCTACATCAGGCTTCTACATCCCTCATTTTCATCTAGATAATGATGGTAAGCATAAATCTCCTACGAATCGCTACATCACTATTTCTCACGTAGGGTATTTTCAATATACTTAACTTTAACATTAGTTTTGAAATTACGTTACATAAACTAAAAAGTCTTTCAATATAAATTCAAAACTGTTTTTTACTCTGTCGTTGTTTAGGTTATCAGCTAAAAGGCTGGTTTGAACCTCTAGAGGCCTTGCTAAGTAAAACGAGGAGTGTTATGATTTACTTTGCCTTCGTCACTGAGTGGAAAAGTATGCTTATCAGCATACCAGGCTCTCTAAAAAGCATCTACCATCCACCCTGCAAATGACACATTTACTTCATTCACCACAAGGCCTGGCTGTATAATGAAATTCATTAATTTAAAAAGAAATAATTTTTGACTAGTGTATTTTACATCTTTAGCTTTTTAGTTCTTTAATACTTCAGTCAAGTAATTGGCTGACCATGTGATACGAAACAGAACTACTTTTTGTAGTTCTGAAACTCGGAGATCGAGTGGAAATAATTAAACACTCACCTGCCTGTTATGAGCAGTACTTATGGTTAAACATTAGTAAAACTGTACTAAGTATATGATACATAAACCACCGGGTTGGTCTAGTGGTAATGTCGTAACCACGAGTCACCTGTTTAACAGCTTATTCTCAGATACGAAGTTCCTGGTTCAAATCCTACTTAATACTTACTTTTTTACTTTAATACGAATACTTTTTGTATTTACTTTAATACGAATTTCAATACTAGACAGTGGTTACCGGTCCATTTTGATGGTTGGGGTTCAATTAACCATACTCTCTCAGGAATGGTTGGCCTGAGCCTATATCAGACTTTACCTCATTAACATCCTCATCTCATGGAGGTTGCTCATTTTCTTAAATTGAACGGATTTACAACGTGCACACTTTAGGGATTAAAAAATACAGATTCATAGTAATATTATGAAAAGAAAAAGACGAAAAATCAAAATACAGTATTATATTATTATTGATATGTGCCTAATAAAGTTCTCCACCATGACTTGGGCATACCTACGGGGAGAGAAGAAATTAGCAGTCGGAGTAAGTAGTATTAAAACAAGTAAGACATTCATTCTAATCATTTGGGTATAAAATCTTCTCGAAGACAATATTGAAAATGAAAGGCTCAAAAAGGCAAGAATATATTTTGATCCTCCATTCCGGTTCACCTGACTAAAAATGTTTAACCATCCTTTTAAGATTAAAAACACAAAATTATATTACGAATGGTCAATAAACTTAATAATCTAAAAAACAATCATCAAATTAATTTCAATAATCGGTTAAAATAACATTAGTATATCGTGTCTTCATTCACTCTTTTTTACACCTTTATTCACCTTGTTCATTAATTTTAAAACGACAACTATGTTTTTTCCGTATAATGAAAAGTTGTACATTGCCAGGACCCAAGAAGAAACCCTTCTCTTTTATACCCAAACGATCACTTGGAAGCAACGCTGCTGAGTGCTGTCTTCTCCAAGATATATTAGAGTTTTCTTAAAACGTTTACTGAAAGTTTTTGTCAAACTGTTTGTAAATAATTCTTAACTGTTAAAAAAATTTTTATTTATATTAGGTAACCAATAAACAATGGTAAATATTAAGAACATGAAATAATAGGTACCATGTGTACCAAAAAGAATGACCCGATTTTATATAGATTATTTATTAAGAAGAATGGCTTAACACCAACAAATTATATACTAAATTACTCACAAAAGACATAAGTTTATGAAAATCGATCATAAATGTTCAATATCTCCTCCATTGGCTGCACGGACATCTAGCCGATAGCTGAATTCATCCCAAACTGAGCGTAAGGCGTCTTCTGTCACTGAAGCTACAGCAGCTGATATTCTGTTTTTTAGTTCATCAATGTCACGAGGTAAGGGAGGAACGTAAACAAGTTGTTTAACATATCCCCACAGGGAAAAATCGCATGGTGTTATGTCAGGGGACCTAGGAGGCCAAGAGTGTAAAGCCTGGTCTCGCGGTCCAAAGCAAGGTTTACAGTTTGGGATGAATTCAGCTATCGGCTAGATGTCGTCCGTGCAGCCAATGGAGGACATATTGAACATTTATGATCGATTTTCATAAACTTATGTCTTTTGTGAGTAATTTAGTATGTAATCTGTTGGTGTTAAGCCATTCTTCTTAATAAATAATCTATATAAAATCGGGTCATTCGTTTTAGTACACGTGGTATAATTAAATTAGTTTGACTAGTGTTAATTTTATGTGTGATTAGAAATTACTTCTAGATTTTATTTTTTTTGTAATAGTTTAAGTACTTAGAGTTGGTTAAGTACTAATATTGGGAAGTATATAAAATTTTTGGAATAAATTTCTGTAGTGTAGTTAGATTAGCAATTCCAAGAAAATACAATGGCTAGATGAAATTTAAATACAAATTCAGAAACGTATAACATTATTTTATGCAAAATATAACAAAAAGTAGAGCGTTGAAATAAATTTAATTCAAATCACGTACTAAAAAGAATAACCTAACATTATTAAAAAATATTATTCAAATTCCGTTATGAATTTTAAATGAAAACAATTTGTAAAAGTGATCAGTAAATCCTTGAATCCTTACGCGCTTGAATACTAACAATTCTCAAGAGAGTACTTTGGTTTTGGGTAGGACAACTTGAAATACAACACCAAGTTTCGCGTAAGGTTTATGTAATCTTCTCGATTCCCTATTGAATTCAGTTTTATAATTAACTGAAAATATATTGCTGGTGATTTAAAAAAAGTTTAAGTAGTATTGCATTTTCTTACTTTACGCTAATAAAACAAGATAGGTTTTGTACATTCAAGGAATGAGAACATTGGGTTAATATTAAATTAGGGAATAGAGTACTAGAAGAAAGAAAATTGAAGAAAATACAATTATTAAACCACTATATTTTAAACCGAATTAATTAAGACTCAATTAATTAAATAAAAACCATTTTTTTACGAAAACATAAAGGTTTTTTTAAAAGTTCAGGTGGGATTATTTTGTTACCGATAAAATTGGATACATATCCAAGCAGGAAAAAACTGTGAAGATAAATCTTATAAAAAGAAGTTGAATTCATTTTTAATGAAGAGAGAGGAACTCTGGTTAAGGTATAATTGTACTAGTTACTAGAGAAAAGATCTTCATTGTGAGTCTATAACAAACTTTTGCTCTATGAACAGACGATAAAGTCTGGTCTGGTATGCAACTCTGGGGATGTACCAAACAAAGTAATATAAACATCATTCAACGTTTCAAAAACGGTGCTGAGAACATCGTCGACGCAACCTGGTTCATAAGGAACAACGACCTCTACAGAGACCTACGAATTGATTTCGTCTCCAGCAAAATACAGAGATTCGCACTGAAGCATGAGGAAAGACTTCACCGCCATGACAACGTTGAAGTAATCCAACTGCTTGACAACGATTATCTAGTGAAGGCTGAAAAGAAAGAAACCATTTGATCTTGTGTCGTATCAGTGTTTGGAAGCAGAGCAGTGTTAGTGCACGATTAGTATTAGTGTTAAATTTAAGTGCACAACAAAAGGGTAGAGTACATAATGTGTTATATTAAATTAAATTAAGTACCGAGGGTCTGCTGAACATCTCTGTATCAATATTGTAAATAGTAGTTTAAGTTAGAAAAAAATTACTCATTAGTCTTAAGACTAGATCGTAATATGCATAAAGACGAAAAAAATTTTTAGTGAAGAAAAAGGATCAGTAGAATATAAAGTTGGCAAGATATTACATGATGAATATGACAAAACATTGAGAGACTAAAATAAAATCTTATAAAAGTAAGAAATTTTTGTTTTGTTTTGTTTAACGTCCGACTGTTCTGCAATTACTGCTAATGCAGACAGTGAAGGATGAAATGATTTTTGTAACGTATGAAAATATGCCGTGCCTGAATGGGATTCGAACCCAGGACCACATGATGAGAGGCGAGCACGTTACCAACTACGCCAATGCGGCTGGCAAAAGTAGGAAAAGGAATGAAATAAGAATTAGAGAAAAAGAATTGATGAATTTTGAAATGAACCATGCGTGACCTAACAAGAAATAAAAACGGTGACAGGAAATTGAAGAAATGAACCTAATTTTCCTCAGTAAATATTACCACTGTGAAAACTAAATATATGGTCGTTGGAGAGTCAAGACAAAATATACAAACTGAAAAGGGGGTCATAGAATTGATGCAAGAGTATAAAAATATCTTTGCACACTTTTGTGTCAGGTGATACACCAATAACTAACGTTACATGATAAACCGACAATCATATTTTGGAAAAATTTGACAGAGGTGGGCCTTTAGGAGAATATTGTTGCTTCATGTCTTGTGGAGTAGGTAAACAGCCAAAAGGCTGGTTTTAACCTTTAGACGAGTGTCAAATATTTCCACTCAATTTGTTAGTTCCAGAGCTACAAGAAATTGTTCTATTTCTTATCACATACCGGTAGTCTAACTAATAATTAAATAATAATTAATTAATAATTAAATGACTGAACCATTTAAGAACAGAAGAGATAGAGGTGTAAAAGACACTAATCAGCTGATTAGCATACTTTACAACTCAGAGAGGAAGGCTTGGTAAACCAACTCACTTCTCGTTTTACTTAGCCTCTAGAGTGTAACCCCCTTTTGCTTAGGCGAAACGACAAGGCATCGCTACCAAAGCAAAATTGGCATAAGGGGACAAGAAAGAGAAAAAAAAACACCCCAAAAGAGACTGCGGTGATGTGGTATAAAAAAATTAACAAATAGAATTAAATTAGTAAAAAGATTTAATTAAAGTAAGTAAAAGATTAGGTAAACTTAATTAGGAGAAGACAAAATTTTAAACTAGGTTAAATAAAAGTTACATAGTTATCCAACTGTTAATTACAATTACCAAAATTAATTAATATAATAAAATAATATTAAATGAGCTCAATAATTAAATATTTTGTACTGGATCCAGAAAAGATTTAAGAAAAATTTAAGTTAAATACCAAATCGGTATTATAAATGAATTAATATAAAATAGATTGTAATCAGATTTTATTTAAAGAGACAAAATAAAGAATTTAAATAAGTAAAAAAAACATGCTTGGCATATTATTTCAAAATCAGATTGAATAGTTGAAAATTTATTCTTTCTTTCTTTTTTTTTAAAAAAATTAAAAAAATAATTTTACAATTTTTAGGTAACACAAGAAATTTGTGTAACGGAAAATAAATTTTCCATAATTAATATTTATGCTATAATTATGTTGAAATAAGAAAAGTATCAATTATAATGTAGAAGAAATATATTAATGAAAGCCAAAATTTAATTTAACAATTTGCTAATGAGGCAGGCCCAAAACATGCTTGAACAGAATTATGTAAAATTGCATGCTGTCGCCAACATAAAAACTTGTATCATATTAAATGATTTACATAATAATTAAGATAATAATTAAATTACATTTTTTTTTAACAAATATTAAAAAAATATTAATTTTATTAAAGAAAGAAGATTCAAAATACGAAGAAAGCAGGTCGATCCTGGCAAAACTATGCTAGTGAACCAGCATCGGACAGGTTCAAGCCAAACTAGGGCGACGTGTCCATTATTTAAAAAAAAACCAGGTTAATCATAGATGATAAGTTGGAAACAGGAAAAATATCTTCTCCCAAAAGAAAATATATACAGATGAGTAGTATTAAAATGTAGGTATGTGAGGCTTTCGGGTAAAGCTGGAAAATTCCAAATTCGGCATTTTGTTTTCTTGCCGCATCGTGAGGGTAGATACGTTTAAAATGGAAGAAATACCACCCCAGAACAGGTTCAAGACTGTTACCCCAAAACTGGTCCCTGCAAAGAGCAGAAAACCAGGACTTAGAAAAAGAGGGCCACCACAAAAGACAAACAAAAGAAAAAAGGCAGTAGATAAACCCCAACAGCATAGAAAAGAAATAAAAAAAATTTAAAGAACGATTAAAAATTTAGTATAAATTTAAAATTTAAATTACCCAAAAGGGGTTTAGAAAATTTACAAAATTTACCAAATTTACAAAATTTACCAAATTTACAAAATTTAGAAAACATTTTCGGCTTCAATGGGATTTAGCTACCAGTGAAAGAAAATAAAGCGACTTACCGTTAAAACGGGAAAACAATTGGTCAAACAGCAAACCAGCAGCATAACGCCCCGAAAAGACTCAAAACCATATTTACGGCATATATAAAATCACGATCCGTTCATCGTAGAGACCAATTGCAAAGAGGCCGAGGAGAACCAAACTTGAAACGGATCTTACACGCCAGATTTACAGATAACAGCAGTCGGCAGTACAAAGTCAGAACGAAAAGCAAATCGGAAACGAGATAACGGAGTGCGGCGAAATAAAAGATAACGAAATTTTAAATGCAACAAGACTGAATAAGGAAAAGATTAATTATCAGAAATAAGTAACATTAATAAAAATGTTACAAGAGTAAAGAAAACCTCTAGAGTGTCAAACTAGCCTTTCGGTTGATGAACAGCAATATTGTGGAGGAATCCAGATTTTGTAGAGCTAAGGCGAGAATCTTCCGTTTTTTTTCGAGAGCTACTCCATTTATGATTTAGAGATTTGGCCTCTCCAACGAAGAATTAAAAGCAAAATAACAGCTATGTAAATGAGTTCCTTGAGAACTAAATCGAGTTACAAATGAAGAGATTTTAAGGAAAATTAGCAAAACATTTTTGTTAACAAAACTGAAGAAAGACAACTCATCTGCAAGGAATGGAGGGCAGCTAGACGGATGAAGAATTGATGACCCAGAAAGGAGTGAACGGGTGCTGTTATAAGATATATGTAGAGGGGATGAAGGGGATGAAGAAAGATTAAAAATAGAAATGAATGGTGTTTTTGGTTGTGAAAGTAGTTTAGTGCTGTAGAACACCCGTTATAATAATAATAAATGAAAAAATTTGATCTGAAACACTCACATGACTTTCTTTTGTCAATGTAAATAATGAAACATATAACCTATGTTTAATCTTGAGTAAACAATGTAAAATTAACCTTGACCTAATTTTATTCATGAGTGAATAAATAAAATGAAAATGAACCTCTGTTCGACTCAAGAATATCGAAAATCACTATTTGACACTAAACTAAGCTCCGAAGAAAAAATGCTTCAAATAAAAGTTTTAGGTTTTTGAATATTCTGTAACTTTGTGTATCCTTTTGACGTAAATACATATTAAGGAAAGAATCTTGAAAACACCTTATTTTACTACGAGAATATTTTACCCCTGTTCCTGTCCGTTTCCAGTATATGACCATAAAATCTTGCTCTTTTTCTTTTGGAAATATCTGATTGTTTCTGTGTGTTTGTAAATTTCTGATAATGATCCTTTAATCCATATCACTACGTCTTTGTTGACTGGTCCAAACATTTTCCTAAGAATTTTTTTTGTTGTTTTATAATTTCTTTTACTGTTCTTTGTCCACGAATCAGTGTGATTTCTGCTGTTTAAAATGCTTCTTGTAGTACAATTGTGTTGTGGGATCTAAGTTTCACGTTGATGGAAATTGATTTTTTGTTGTGACTCCAAGTAAGTCTGTATAGCTACAGGCTTTTTAAAGTTTCACAACTTGTTCTTAGTTTGCTTTCAGTCTCAGGAGTATCAGAACTATTTAGAGCTGGTATTAAAATATAAACTTTGGAATTTAAAACTTTTCTGAAAAATTTTTACAACCACTAACCAAAATTATCATGTAATTTCCGTAAACCAATTTTGACTACAAGTAACATATATGGTTCAGAGATTTAAGATTACTCTTTTACAGTCTTTCCAGTCTAGTTTCCAGCAATTTATAAAGAAATCGCCTTGGTATGTAAAAAAAATGCTCCACAAAGATCTAAAAGTATCATACGTACGAAAAGTCATAAAACAATTCCATCAGAAATCTCACTAAAAGTTAGGAAAATATATAACTTTCTACTTTATCAAATGCAGACATATAGACTTTCGAAGAATAGTTTTTAGAAAGGTTTTGAACATTTTTCATTTTTTCAATGACTTTAAACTAAAAGGAACCATATTTATTTATAAGACAACTTAAATGAATCAAAATAAATTAATAGCATTGTTGACATGTGAACATTTAGATAATTACTTCCGTTGAAATATTTGAGAGAAAACTTCAACATAAAATCCAAGACAATATTTAAGTATATCTGGAGGCATATTAATAATTATAATGAAATGGTATAAGTAATTAGGTTTATGGAACAACACATTACCTAGTTCATTTAATTAGTAATGCAAAGTCCATTTTAAAACAAAGAGTCAAAACTTGCCATTTAAAATCCAGATTTCTTTGACAAGATGTTGTCAGAAACAATGAATTCATCTTTAACCTTTAAACATTTTCCAGGTAACCCAATTTGTTTGGTTAATTATTATCACAAAATTCTATGAATGTTACCTAAGAATTCATAACAAACTGTAAGATATTAACCTAACCTCTTGTTTTGAATTAATCGTACTCCAGGAAGTGCTTAATTTTACGACTGTATACAAATATTTAGATGATAATGTTTAGTTAGGGTGTAGTTAATGTAATGATTTACATGAATTACTTACTACAATCTACAGAATGATGCATTGAATTTTAAAAAAATAAATTCATGGTATCTCAAAAACTCAAAAACAACTGCAGAGAATTTACAAAATTTATCAAATAAGAGTCAAGAATGTTCGAAAAGAATTGTGAACAATTGTTTATTAATAAAATTAACAATATCACTGAAGAAATCACTGTGTGTTGGCGAAGGTTATTTGGGGATCGGATATAGAACATTCCAAGAGAAGTTGTTAAATCAAGTACATATTGGAGGATCAAAGAACATCATCAAGATCATCTCATCATGCGGTCTTGGGTTCGAATCCCATTCAGGTATGGCATATTTTCATACGTTACAAAAAATCATGTCATCCTTCACCGTCTACATTAGCAGTAATTGCAGAAGAGTCGGACGTTAAACCAAAAAATAAAAAATCAAGATCAACTAACTGCCTTGCTTTTTCAGACGACTAAGCAATCAAATAATTTCTAACCGCAAAGGAACATCACCTGTTAAAAGAACATATAAAAAGTGGGACTATAGATTTCGAAAAACTAAGTACACAACGAACATTAAAAAAGTCCCGCATCACTTGAATTCACATTAAAATTAAAACAGAAAATATAATTATTTATATTAATTAATAAGCCTTTAACAGACAGATGGAGTGTTAAATTATTTGTACTTAATCTGTTAGTTGCAGAGCTAAAAAAAAATAGTTCTGTTTCTTATCAGATGGTCAGCCAATTAAATGACTGAAACATTTAAGAACAGAAGAGGTAGAGGTGTAAAAAACAATAATCAGAATTATCTTCTCTGAAAGTAATGAATTTCATTATACAGCCTGTGGTGAATGAAGTGAAGATGTCATTCGCAGAGTGGAAAATATGTGCTTTTCAGAGGGCCTGGCATGCTGGTAAGCATACTTTTCCACTCAGTGAGGAAGGCAATGGTAAACCACCTCACGTCTCGTTTTACTTAGTAAAACCTCTACAGGTTCAAACCAGCCTTTCAGCTGACGACCTAAACAACATATAATTAATTCGGAAAAATTGAAAAATTTCATTGTTGGTAATATTTGGATAGATAATAGAAATAAAAACTACCAAAAAGGAATCGGATAACAACAGACAAGGAACGATGGCCGCTACATTTCGAAAAATTGATAACTTGTGTAACAAAATAATACACTCGAAAAACCCAAGTTCAGATATTATTATATTGTGATAAAACTCCCTGTTTATAATCTGCACGGAAGTTAATGTCTTAAAATATATTCGCAAGATAGGCCTAATGTGTCCAAATATTGTAGACAGAAGTACAAGTTACGAAGATGAGAAGAACTTAAAAGTAAAACTAAATGTGTTGAAAATGAAGACTTAAAATTCTACAGATTCCATAACTAACGTTTTACAAAATAAACAAATTAATATGTAGGATTAGTGATTTTAAGAAGTTAGAAAGGATAGACAAAACTAAAATAAACAGAAAAAATATAAATGGACAGAACGAAATTCATACCATTAATTACTGCTGACTTTAAGGGTTTCCATTACCACGAAGAACACTGGATGGATAGAAGAAAGGCTACTGAGAATGTGGACAAAAAAGGAGCTTTTAGAAATGGTCAAAGCTTTACGTGGTCTAAAATTAGCTTTAGCGAAAAGAAAAAAATATTTAAAAAAACGAAAAAGTAGTTTTTGTTGAAGATTTCTGAGAAAATTAGTATAATTGAAGGGGTCGGCAGAAGTAAGTGCTAACCCACCAAATTTTCAGCATGATTTTTCTAGGGAGACTGTACCTTGTATTCCGCCGATGTTAAATTTGCTACTTTTAGGTACATTTTTCACAGGATTGGTAAAAGATAGTGAAATGAAACTTTACACACTATAGGTGTCGGGTTTCTTCTCGAGCTACTGACATTTTTTCAGTTTAATCTTTAGACCATACCATTCTTTTTTAAATTACGAATAATATAAAATATTTACCAATTGTTTTCCACGTGTTTTGCGTATTACTAATTTTTGGAGCACCTGAGGAATTCATAAAAATGTCGGTATATGTGGCTATACAAGATGATTAATTGGTAAAAATTTCAGCCTGGTAGGTTTATTGGTTTCTGAGAAAAATGTACCTGATGTTAAAAATCTAAATTTACGGGAAAAGGTAAGAAACAAGAAGGGACAAATCAAAAACAAGTAAATTTCCCATAAACAGTTGTTTAGAAAGCTAAACCAACAGCTGAGAATATTAAAAACAGTGATGCAGATATTTTAAAAACTAAAATTCTCTTTGCACTAAAACGAGCAGTATAAAATTATGAAAAAAATATTCGTTCTGCGTAACATGATAATTTTTCTATGTAAACCTGAAAAAACTTAATTTTTTATGAAAAATATATTTTTTTGACGTAATTTAATGTTTTTGAGGCCTAAACTATTGAAAAACATAATAAAAGCCAAAAATCTAAATTTTGAGTTAAACCATCGTGCAATCTCCCCTTTTAAATATTCTGTAAAATAAATGTACGGTACGTTTTAAACAGGATGCTATATTTACGATCTGCCCATAACAGACAGGTGGAGTGCCAAATTATTTACACTCAATCTGTTTGTTGCAGGGCTAAAATAAATAGTTCTGTTTCTTATCACATGGTCAGTCAATTGAATGACTGAATCATTTAAGAGCAGAAGAGGTAGAGGTGTAAAAGACACTAATCAGAGTTATCTTCTCTGAAAGTAATTAATTTTATTATACAGCCAGACCCTGTGGTGAATGAAGTGAAGGTGTCATTTGCAGAGTGGAAAATATGTGCTTTTCAGAGGGCCTGGCTTGCTGATAAGCATACTTTTCCACTCAGTGAGGAAGGCAATGGTAAACCACCTCACTCCTCGTTTTACTTAGTAAAACCTCTACAGGTTTAAACCAGCCTTTCGGCTGATGACCTAAACAACACATATTTACGATCTTAAGAACTTAGATTAACAGAAAATAAAAAATCTGGTGTGAAACACTCACACAACTTTCTCTTGCCAATGCAAATAATTAACAATAAACCTAACATTAGTATTAAAACATTAGAAATGAACAAAAACTAACCTCAAAAACATAACCTTATTTTAATCATGAGTGAATGACGCAAAATGACAATCGAACTCAATTTGGCTTAAAAATACGGAAAATCACGCTTTCACGCTAAACTAGGCTCTGTAGAGAAAAATGCTCTAAACAAAAGTTGTAGATCTTTTAATTTTCTATAAATTTATTTATATACACTTTTGTCGTAAAATGCATACTAAGACCGAAATGTTAAAAAAATCGATTTTTCTCACGTTTTCGTGAGAAAAAAAACAGAAAATCGCAAATTACCGCTAAACTAAGCGTTATACAAAAAAATGTTTGAAACAGAAGTTGTAGGTTTTTAAATTTTCTACAACTTTTATTATATAAGTTTTTGCGCTAAAATTTATATTAAAGCCGTAATCTTAAAAAAACAACGTTTTACGTGAAAACAGCCTCACCGAGAATTTCAGCAAACATGGCGCCTACCCTATCTTGTAGAGAATAAAAAATTGAGTAAAATAGGCGATTTTAAAAAAAATCGTAGGACCAGTTTTTGAGAAAATCGCAAAAAACTGAAAAATTATACGAATAAACTACTACTTCCGGTTGACCGATTTTGATGAAAATGTTCGTGTCGCGTCCGGTAGTGGTATGTAACTTAAGTTTCAAGTTCGTACGATGTTCCGTTCTTGAGATATTCTGTTCACACACAGACACACACACACACACACACACACACACACACACACACACACACAGACCAATCGCTAAAAACATGTTTTTTGGGTTCAGGGGGTCTGAAAACGTATAGATCCGGTGAAAACTCGATTTCGAAAAATCGACATGAAAACAATACTTTCCTTCCTATATATTCATATAGGCAAGAGAAAGTAAAAAATGTTTAACAAAAATTAAAAAAATATGTGTAGATTTTAGTAAACTTTTAAAATGACATTGCGTAAAATTATGTTGATATAGATTAGCACTATCTTTTCCCGACCCCTTCAATTTTCCGAGCCAAATATTTCTCAAGTAATATTAATACAGAATCGTTAGGCTGAAACATCTCAAAAGTGAGTCTCATCAATATAAACTTACAGGACTGTCATCTTATTCCGTGAAACTCCAATCTAAATTCCAATACTAACGCTCTAATGTTGGTTAACGAATAACCAAAATTGGTTATGGTCGGATAATTAACTGGATAGTTAGTTTGCAACCACTGAAGATAGATACAGAAGGCAGTGTTAATACAACTTAATATATATACAATATAGTAAAATTAATATAGTTAAGTCCAAAGTAATAAGTCAATATCTACGACGTGGATATTTGTAATGATATCATAACAGGGATGAAAATGATAGGGCAGGACGGAACCCTGTTGGAATCCTTCGACATTAATTACAGATTTCGAAGAGAGATTGTAGGTGTAGAATGTGAAATCAACAGGCACTGAGATAGATTTGATTAGAATCTTCAAGGCATCCACTTGTTGGTCAGAGCAAAACCCTGTAAATAAGTTAATTACAACAAAACAGTAAAGATTTTTTGTTTAATTATGATGTTAATATGAAAACAATTACGACAGTTATTGTTAAGGGGAGATGGCATGATGGTTTAAACTCAAAATTTCGATTTTTGGTTTTTTATGTTTTTCAATATAGTTTAGGCCTAGATCTACCGTCAAAAAATATTTTTTTTATGAAAAAATTAAGTTTTTATCAAAAAAAAATTGTCATGTTACCAAGAACGAATATTTGTAACAATTTTATACTGCTCGTTTTAGTGCAAAGAGAATTTTAGTTTTTAAAATATCTGCATCACTGTTTTTTGTATTCTCAGCTATTGGTTAAGCTTTCTAAACAACTGTTGATGGAAAATTTACTTGTTTTTGTACATTTTGTTTTCAATTTGTGCCTTCTTGTTTCTTGCGTTTTCCTGTAAATTTAGATTTTTAACACTAGGTACATTTTTCTCAGAAACCAATAAACCTACCAGGCTGAAATTTTTACCAGTTAATTATCTTGTATATTCACGTATACCGACATTTTTATGACTTCTTCAGGTGCTCCAAAAATTAGTAATACGCAAAAAACGTAGAAAATATTTTTTAAAAATTTTATGTTATTTGTAATATTTAAAAAAAATGGTATGCTCCAAAGATTAAATTGATAAAATGTCAGTAGCTCGAGAAGAAACCCGACACCTATAGTGCGTAAAGTTTAATTTCTCTATATTTTACCAATCCTATGAAAAATGTACCCAAAAATAGTAAATTTAACACTGGCGGGATACAAAGTACAGTCCCCCTTTTAAGGGTAATCATTAGAAATTTTAGAAAAGTAATGACTACGCGTATCTGGGTAAAGTTTTACAAAGAACTGGCTAGGAAGGTTACAAAACGAGCCAGGAAGTTAAACTGTGCTTATTGTGGTTAAATAGAAAATGAGGTCTTCAGAAAACGAAAAATAGGATCCAAAATCAAGATTTTTTTCTTTTTCGTATAGGTTCATTTTAGATTAGGCTATTTAAAATAACTTTGTCATATCTGGAAGCGCTTTTTATAACCCATACTCTCAGAATTCTTTCACTGTAGGCTTCCCTCCTCCCTGCGTCCATTCGGTGCTCTGTTTCGTTCTTCATGGAAGCCACTGAAGTCAGTAATCAGTCATCTAAATTTGGTTCGACCAAATTGTGCCTTCTTGTTTCTTTATTTTATTTTTAATTTTAATTTATTTAAACTTTATTTACTTAAGCTTTATTTAAGCTTTATTTTAATTTTTATGTTCTCGATTTATTATAATTTACTGTAGGTATATCCTTTCTGACGTTTTTAAACAGAAAGGTTTTTGAAACCTTTCTGACGGTTTCAAAGACGTTTAAAACGTCTTTCTGACGTTTTTTATCCAATACCTTAATTATAGTGTCAACCATTTAGCATCCATTCTACAAAGGCGTCCATAGAATTGTAATATTCGTTCTCTGATCGTTTTCATTAACCTTTTGTTTTATTGTAGAATTTTTCTCATTATCGTAACCGGCCTACGAAGTTAATTGTAAATAGCGGACAATTTTTTATTTAAATGTGTTATATTATATTAAAATAGAAATAGTTACCAATATGATGTTTAAAATTCAACGAATGTATTGATTTTTAAGTAAATAATCGTTTAAAATAATGCCGATGTAATTAATTCTCATTCTTCTAAAACTGGTTACTTTTTTTGAATCCCTAATGTGTTGATCTGTTGAAATCCTAATGTTGAAATCTGTTTAATTCAGAACAATAAGCAACCCCCATGAACCAATGAGGTGAAGGATAATGTATATGGCGTGTAAATGAGTATTCTGTTACATACCCAGGCCAACCATTCCTGAGAGAATATGGTTAATTTCCAACATGAAAGCACACCGGTAACTATTATCTAATATTAAAATCCGTAAAGATTAACTACCTTTACTTGCAATTGAACAGGAACCTTCGTCTTCGAAAAAATGTGCAATTAAACAGCTGACTCACGGCGATAACTTTACCTCTACACCAATCCGGTGGGTCGGTGTAACAATGCCACAAAACCTTACAAAAATAAACTAAACCACAATTAATTTTAAAAATTCTTACAAAAAATAATTCTAAAACCGATAAGTTTATGAAATTTATTTAAGGTTTATTAAATCTCAGTTTCAATTGAATTTATTTTCAGTCAAATTTATGAAATTGAATTATACGAGGTGTGGCTATTAAATAACGAGACTGACGTTGTAAAAAAATTATTTTAATTTTATACATAATCACTTATTGTCACCTTCAATATAGACTCCTTCTCTATCCGTACAACGCTCCATACGAATTATCCATTGTTGGAAACAGTGCTAGAAGTCATCTTCTGTCAGCTTCTTCAGGACACGTGCCGCTTTCTCTTTTACAGCTTCCACAGACTCAAATCTTGTTCCTTTAATGCAGATTTCACCTTAGGGAACAGGTAGAAGATAATGACGTGATGAAACGTGGTTTTTTTATGTTCCGGAAACGAAGTGCCAATACATGCACTGGAAGAGCCGAACTTCACCGAGAGCCAAAAAAGTTCGAATGAGCAAATCAAAATTTAAAGCAATGATGTTGGTTTTTTTGATATCCATGGGATTGTGTAGATTCACTGGGTTCCTGAAGGTCAAACAATTAATCAATATTACTACCTTGAGGTACTACTTTCTAAACTACGTCAAAGAGTAAGGAAAAAACGCCCCGAAATGTGGAAGGGCAAATAATGGGTTCTCCACTAAGACAATGCGCCAGCTCATTTCACATTATCTGTCAAGAGATTGCTAGCAAAATACAGAATCTCAGCTTTAGAACATCCACCTCATTCACCAGATCTTGCATCATGTGACTTCTGTCTGTTCCCTAAGGTGAAATGTGCATTAAAGGAACAAGATTTGAGTCTGCGGAAGCTGTAAAAGAGAAAGCGGCACGTGTTCTGAAGGAGCTCACAGAAGATGACTTCCAGCACTGTTTCCAACAATGGAAAATTAGCATGGAGCGTTTTAGGGATAGAGAAGGAGTGTATATTGAAGGTGACAATAAGACGTGATTATGTATAAAATTAAAATAAAATTTTAACAACGTCAGTCTCGTTATTTAATAGCCACAACTCGTATTTTTCTACGATTCTTATAGATTTACTATTTAAAAAAAATTTCAGCTTTGTCAGTTAGATAACTAGTATATTCAGTGTACGTGAAAGACGATATCATTCAATTTAAGAATTTTCTTTAGTTGATAGTAAAGACCTATTAGAACAGTGTTACTTCATATAAATAACATAATATGTATACTATTATTGTATATATATCTAATTTATATATACATAATTATGTACAGAAACAACCATATATAAGTTATAGAAGTTGCCATTCGTTGGTTAGTAAAGTTTTCTAAAGGAGCCAAGGGAAATCACAACGAACAAACCACCGTGAGAGCTGCTCGAATTAAATTCACTGACATCTAGTGTGTTCGTGACAAAATATTATTCCAACTAAATTACAATACAACTAAAGTTAGTTTCCAGTAATCTTGATACATAAACATTTCCTAACATATTATTACATATTATTTAGGATGCAGAAAAGGGATGATAGATAAAGAAGAGTGTTGCGAAAATGTTAGACTTGACCGGGACTCAAACACGGGGCCCGCGGCGTAGAAGCCAGTTGCGCTAACTACTACGCGTACGGGCAGGTCTAGACATAAAGTCGTCACCGCGTGTCAGCAGTTTGACAGCTGAAGTTCGAAGTTGAAATTTCTGTCGTTAAAATCCTAGTAAAGTTAGTTAATTTTAAAATATTAACTAATATTTAGGTTAAAAACAGCTGATAAATGATCAGCGTGTGAAAAATCGATATTTTTAAGATGTTAGCCTTAGTATGCATTTTAAGACAAAAATGTAGGCCATAATTAAATTGATAGGAAATTAAAAGATCTACAACTTTTATTTAGAGCATTTTTTTCTGCAGAGCCTAGTTTAGCACGAAAGAGTGATTTTCCGTATTTTTAAGCCCAACTGAAGTTTATTTTCATTTTGTGTCTTTCACTTATGATTAAAATTAGTTTATGTTTATTGAGGTTAGTTTTTTGTTTGTTTCTAATGTTAGGTTATATTGTTCATTATTTGCATTGGCAAGAGAAAGTTGTGTGAGTGATTCACACCAGAATTTGTTTTGATAAGAAATTTAATTTTTCAGACAATTATATTCATGAGAGTTGTTACAAGACTTGGCGCTGAAATATCTGGATATATTGATTGGGCGCAACGGTTGCGTACTGAATCGTGGGCTCCAATATATGAAGGTACAAAGTTAATGCGACCTCATACAACTGATCTTGGTTACTACAACTGGAGGACTGGGTACACTCAGTGTAATCACTCTGAGAACTATAAGGTAAGTAAATTGTATAATGCAAAGTAGATAAGTATATAAGTAAGTAAGTTAAGTTTAAGTTATTTAAAGTAAGTAATGTAAGTCTGTTACATAACTTAAGTAGGAAAACTTATCGCTTCAACGAGATCTTTAAAAGAGAGACAATGTCTTCAAAAATTTAAGCAATAATTTATAAAGGAAAACATTTTAACAGGTGATTGTAGACCTAAAAACAAGACAAAAAGTTCATATAAACATATATCTGGAAATGCTTCGTTAGCGAGATAAGTCTAGCAAAAGATTTCGCCCAGATTTCCACTCCGAGGATTAAAAGAAACCGGATTGAACCAATTAGAACGGTAATTAAGACAAAAATTTGATAGTTTCATATGAATTTTGACTTGAAAAATTGATTAAACTTGGTCCCAGAACTGTAAGTCCCTTAGTTTGTAAAATAACTTGCTTAAAACACAAAAATTTACTGTCAAAAAACAAGTTTTTTACGTTTGAGGCGCTATAATTCCATTAAATGGCTAACAAATGCATAAAATCCATGAACAACAATTGTAGAGAATTTGATTTTGAGAAAATTGATGTAAATAACAACTCTGAATCTCCAAATGGATAAGTAAAAGAGCTGAGATTTCTAGATTCTGTAAAACTATTTATAATTTCATCCGAAACAAAGAAGACTTTCCTCAAACAGCTTTTCTGGGTCCTCATAGAAGATAAAAAGTGATGAAGTACGTCATCGATGTGGAAAATCTTTAAAAAATCCGGGTTATCAAACAAACGTTACTTTTCGGGTTTGCATTAATTGTTAGTTTGGAAACGATAACGAATGGAGATGACAATCTGCACGTATTCAGTGGAAGTTGAGACCGAACTCATTAAAAAACCCCTATCCTTTTAAATATACGGGTTAAGTGTTAGTAATTATAAGCGGTATACTTTTTAATTTGGTATTAGGCTATAGTAGAAGAAACGAAAAACAGTAAAAAATCAAATTCTTTCTAACCTGATCATTCAAAACGTTTGAGATTAAATATTAGTTGACAATCCAAACTTTCAATGTAATTTAGCACAAAGCTTGTTTACCTGCAACATACAACAAAATACATTCATTAAATAAAATTATTAAAATACATTATTGCAATAAGAAAAATCAAATTGATATTGATTGACAAATCCATCCAGTTTAGTTTCATAAATAATTAATATTTTTCATATCTTTAATTGACTATCTAGAATTTGATGTTATTTAAAATTTTAATTTTTACATAAAACAATATGATCTGATAAATGTTTACTTTGTCTTGATACAATCCTTGCTACAGTACAGAATCATGGCATGGTTCAAATTCGAAAGACAGGTGTCTTTCGAATTTGAACCACTCCGACTCAGAAAGCTGTGATCAAAAGCATTTTGAGTTTAGATATATAATTAACTTTATATGTGCTATGTGATAGATTCCGACTACTTGACTTATATTTATTCATAATAATTCCGTAACTTAACATAAAATCAAATAGACGTCAGTACTACAAACGATTACACACAATTATTATACCAGAACAAAAGTCGTATTGGTGATCAAACCTTCAGGTCAAATAAGATAATACCACTGCACCATATTATCAATATTATTAATAATATTAATAATAATAATAATATTAATATTATTATTTTGAATTATATATATTCAATGATTTATCTTCATACACCAGAGGCTATACATACAAGATACTGATGTAACTCCTCAAATATGTAAGAGAGTACCTTGTTGGCAGATAATTTTTGGGAAAATTCAGTCCGAGGTTGTAATTATTAGCTCCATATTATATCCGAGTTAATTTTAAGGGGAGATGGCACGAAAGTTTTAACTCAAGATTCGATTTTTGGTTTTTTATGTTTTTCAATAGTTTAGGACTAGATCTACCAGAGAAAACATTAAATTACGTCAAAAAACATTTTTATGAAAAAATTAAAAGTTTATATCAAGTTTACACAGTTAAAATATCACGTTCCCAAGAATGAATATTTTTCACAATTTTATACTGCTCGTTTTAGTGCAAAGAGAATTTTAGTTTTTAAAATATCTGCATCACGGCTTTTCGTATTCTCAGCTGCTGGTTCAGCTTTCTAAACAACTGTTGATGGGAAATGTACTTGTTTTTGTAAATTTTATTTTTGATTTGTGCCTTGTTGTTTTTTGCGTTTTCCCGTAAATTTAGATTTTCAACACTAGTTACATTTTTCTCAGAAACCAATAAACCTACCAGGCTGAAATTTTTACCAGTTAATCATCTTGTATAGCTATATATACCGACAATTTTATGGCTTTCTCAGGTGTTCCAAAAATTATTAATACGCAAAACACGTGGGAAACAATTTGTAAAAATTTTATGTAATTCGTAATTGAAAAAAAGAATGGTATGATCCAAAGATTAAATTGAAAAACTATCAGTAGCTCGAGAAGAAACCTGACACCTATGGTGTGTAAAGTTTAATTTCCCTATCTTTTACCAATCCTATGAAAAATGTATTTAAAAATAGCAAATTTAAGATTGGCTGGATACAAAGTACAGTCTCTCCTTAATGAAATAAAATATTAGAGTGTTATACATCTATAAGTTCATAAATACGTCTTGTTCAGTTTAGTATATAACTCCTTCCTGCGCACAGTCTAAGCTATGCGGGAGTAAGTAAATTAGTCATAAAATACTTAATATAGTACATTTCCTCAATAAATAAATAAAAAAAATGTTTTAAAAACGATTTACCACGGAGAAAACAAAATTCGTTGAAAAAAATATAAAATGTAGATTATATTTAGTGTTACATGTGTTCTACACCCTTGCAACTTTCACTTGACGAGGTACTTAACATGATATTCAACAACCTGTAAGGGTTAAAATTAACTAATTAAATTCCACATTTAATACTATGTGAAATATACCTTAAATTTCATAATAAAATAAAACGGAAATCTAAACACGAATTCTTCTGAACACTAGAATTTTTAAACTTCCAAATAGGTCTTCGATTGAAACAAATTACTCTTCACATCAAAATAAAGTAAATAAACACAAATAATATTCTTTAAATTTGTGTTCAGCATACATCTAACAATACTGAATTTAACACATTTAGTGCTAAGTACTCGCTATCAGCATCTCATAATTGGCGTCGTTTTCATCTCTACCATCGTCATTGTCATCTCCAACTTCAACACTATGTTTCGGGATGTTGATTCATGGTTCATCAAGTTTGATTTTGTATAGATATATTTTTTGTTTCTTCACAGTTTGGTCTTTTTCAAACACACTACTGAGTGTCGTTTGTGTTTTAATTCTAAGGACATTACTCAGATTTTCTCATATTTGCTTAAATTTATTGTATTTATTATCGATTGCAAAAGAAAAACTATACTGCTAAAAAAAAAAGTACTCGCCTAGTGGGTCATGGATAGCTGTTACCACCAGGCTGCCGTCCCGCCTGGTGGATTCTGTTTTGTTAACATTTTAAGTAATTCTGGAAGGAGACTTAATTTGTTTTTATATTATAGCCCTCAGAAAGGTTTGTTCTTTGAACCGTGCAGTTCGTTTTTTAATTTTCATCTCGCCATGTTATACCCTCGTTTAGTATAGGCCTACTCATACAGTATTTTTAATGCGTTTTTAGGATACTGTTAGTTGAATCTGTGAATTTAATATCTTTAAAGGTATCCATGCATGATAGCTCAAACTTTTGGAATTACTTCAAAAATATATTATTTGTATTTTAAAATTATATGATAAATTACGCGTAAATCGTAATAGTAAATGGAAACATTCAATAAAGAAATACATTATCATAACAGACGAAAATAAATCTAAATAAATATCTAAAAACACCGTTGAATAACTTTAACTTTTATGTTATATGAATTATTATGTTTATGAATAACCATTAACATATCTTTTATGGTAATAGCAAAGATAATTCTATGTTGTTGTTGTTGTTGTTGTTGTTGTTTAGGTCAACATCCGAAAGGCTGGTTTGAACCTCTAGAGGTTTTATTAAGTAAAAACAAGGAGTGAGGTGGTTTATTTTTGCCTTCCTCACTAAGTTGAAAGAGTGTGCTTGTAAGCATACTCATTCTAGGCCCTCCGAAAAGCACCTACTTTCCACCCTGCAAATGACACTTTCACTTCATTCACCGCAGGGTCTGGCTGTATAGGGAAATTCAATACTCTCAGAGGAGACAACTCTGACTAGTGTCCATTACACCGCTACCTCTTCTGTTCTTAAATAGTTCAGTCACATAATTGGCTCACCATGTGATAAGAAACAGAACTATTTTTTGCAGCCCTGGAACGAACAGATCGAGTGCATTTAATTTAACACTCCACATGCCTGTTATGAGCATAATCCATGTATAGGTTGCAATTAAAAAAAAAATTCTCTAAAAAAATGTAACATTCATTCGTAAATAAAGCAAGCAGAGAACAAGTCGCACAATAAATCGGCCCAATGGGAGAGAGATACATCATAATATTGCTCAGCAATGAATTTGTTAAAGCGTAATACAAAGTAATACTAAGTATTTGTTTGTGAATATAAGTTATAAAAACATGTTAAAATATCTTTTGTATTTTCTATTGAACTTTTTATCAAATTGAATTGAACTTCAGCTTTCTAGCTATTGTGCAAGTAGAAGAATTAGTGATGAATGAGCGATTCAGTAAGTCAGTGAGGGCTTCCCACGTTTATACTTTACTAGCGGTACCAGGCGCGCGTTGCTACACCCATGAAAAGAACAAATATTTTTAATAGAAAAAATATATGTATTTTATAAAGTGTGTACGTTGCAATCTGTTCAATTGAGAACAATAAGCAACCCGATAACCCAATTGATAAGAATGATGTGTATGACGTGTAAATGAGGTGTAGTATTGTACAGACCCAGCCCGACCATTTCTGGGGAAGTATGGTTAATTGAACCCCAACCATTAAAGTACACCGGTAACCACTGTCTAGAATTCAAATCCGTATAAAAGTAACTATCTTTACAAGGATTCAAACCACGGAACCTTTGTCTCTTAAAATCAGCTGTGAAACAGATGACTCACAGCGATGACTTTACCTTTAGACCAACCCGGTGGGTTATTGAAAAAGGGGAATTAAATTATATTTATTTTATCTTAATGCTAGGGGATAAACAATATTTTTGGTTTAATTTTGGTGAATAATTGTACAAAGTTTCCGTGGGCCAACTCCGAAATGTAACTGTAGAAAATTCATATATTTCTTATCTAATGTTGGAGAAGCGTGGCCAAACGTTGCTGTGAAATTTGTTTAATCCATTATAGTAATGTTTAACCACACCCTATCCTTCCTACTCCCGTCTTCGTAACAATGTTTCAAGATGGTGTAGGATGCCCGTGGTGCATCCTACCGGTAGCTGCTTTTATTTAGGTAACTTTTAGTTCATCAATTCCCCGTTAGAGAATGCGATGCTTTTAATATTTTTCTTAATTAATAAAAAACTAATTAACAAATTAAATTTTAATTGTTACGAAAACCTTCTTTTCTTCTTAAAGATGTTATAAGCAAAATTTGGTGGCTAAACTTGGTGCAGGCATTTGGATTTGCATAAACTACAAACACTTTAACAACTCGATTTTATATACGTATATACCGGGTGTCGTACAAAGAGGTTGCTATATTTGATTTAATATGCCGGACGTATCGCGCACTGTACAGACCCGAAACTTTACTTTTATAATAAATATACCGTATATGTAAAAAAGTACCCTCAAATTTAATTTGCATATGATCATTCAAAACAAAATGGTGGAATAAGAAATTAATATAAAAAATCTGGTGTGAAACACTCACACAACTTTCTCTTGCCAATGCAAATAATTTACAATATAATTTAACATTAGTAATAAAATATTAGAAATAAACAAAAAACTAACCTCAATAAACATAACCTTATTTTAATCATGAGTGAAACACTCAAAATGAAAATCAACCTCAGTCTGGCTTAAAAATACGGAAAATCACTATTTCATGCTAAACTAGGCTCTGTAGAGAAAAATACGTTGAATAAAAGTTGTAGATCTTTAAATTTCCTATAAATTTGGTTATATACACTTTTGTCGTAAAATGCATACTAAGGCCAAAATCTTAAAAAAATCGATTTTTCACACGTTTTCGTGAGAAAAAATCAGAAAATCGCTAATTACTGCTAAACTAAGCGTCATACAAAAAAATGTTAAAAACAGAAGTTGTAGATTTTTAAATTTTCTACAACTTTTATTATATAACGTTTTGCGCTAAAATGCATATTAAAGCCTTAATCTTAAAAAAACAACGTTTTTACGTGAAAACAGCCTCACCGAGAATTTCAGCAAACATGGCGCCTACCCTATCTTGTAGAGAATAAAAAATTGAGTAAAATAGGCGATTTTAAAAAAAATCGTAGGACCAGTTTTTGAGAAAATCGCAAGAAACTGAAAAATTATACGAATAAACTACTACTTCCGGTTGACCGATTTTGATGAAAATGTTCGTGTCGCGTCCGGTAGTGGTATGTAACTTAAGTTTCAAGTTTCAAGTTTTTGAGATATTCTGTTCACACACACACACGCACACACACACACACACACACACACACACACACACACACACACACACACACACACACACACACACAGACCAATCGCTAAAAACATGTTTTTTGGGTTCAGGGGGTCTGAAAACGTATAGATCCGGTGAAAACTCCATTTCGAAAAATCGACGTGAAAACAATACTTTCCTTCCTATATATTCATATAGGCAAGAGAAAGTAAAAATTAACAATAATCTTGTGAATAAAACCACTTATATTTACGATAGGATTCAGATAGAAAAAACAGCTGTTTTTGTCATTCCAAATTGATCAGCATAGTTTTGATGGACATCAATTCAAAAAAAAATTAACGAAACAAATTGTGTTCAATTATAATTTATAACTTATATTTCTTTCATTTTATTGGTACTTAAGGAATATTGTAACAAATCAATTTAAAATGGTTACGCAAATAGAATTACATTCCACAATTTTGTTTTGATTAATCATAAGCAAATGCAACTCGAAGGTAATTTTTATATATCTATTTATTATAACTGTAAAGTCTCCAGTCTGTTGAGTGTGCGATACGTCCGGCATATTAATTCAAAAATAGTAACATCTTCGTGGGACACCCGGTATATGGATTATAAAGGTTGTGGGTTTTCCCTTCAAACCTTTTGATCAGGTATTTACACTATTTTAGAAATTAGTAAGTCCTGATTATCATAATATATGATAATCAGGACTTACTATACCGGTTTATTGAGGCTCTTTGTACCTTATATGGCACACAGTTAAAATCAGAAAATATATCAGTGTTGTTACAATGCAAAAATTATCCTTATTCAATAATGAATTATGAAATTAAAATAATGATTTTACAAAAGAGGTTAGAATATAAATGAATAAATAAAACAAATAAGTAAAATTATTCATACGTGAGTAAAACAATGATTAATAACGGGCAGATTCTATACAAAAAAAGGAACCTGTTAGTATAGCGTGACAAAAGCAGTACAGTGGCTTTATTAGGCAACAAGCCAAACACCCGATCAACGGTATGACGTCACACATATGAGGCATAAAAAGTTAACTCAAGCTGGTATTCATAGTATGCTTGTATTGAATAGATACGGTTACGTGTATAGAGAGAATTTAGTGTAGGAGTGAGTGAAAAGAAATGTTTTTTACCAGTGTTTATATGGGACACGACAATTTGTGAGAGTATGGGTGCAAGTATGTGGTGGGAAAGGGATGGAAAAGAGAGAGATTGCGCGTAGAAAATAGTCGAGGTGTGAGGATTGTAGGGTGTATTTTGATCGTGGGACGTGCAGAGCCCGCATAATCGGGCGTTTGTATCATATTCTCGTAATATTTTACTAGTATACTCCATGCTTCATAAGCTTAGCCGATTTTTTTCAGTTTTATCCTACATTTGGTGTTGATCTAAATTGATAATTTAAAAATAGAAATCCTCTCCACCAAAAGACAAAAAAAAAAAAATCATTCATTGATACAAATAAAACTTCTAATGACAAAAAATTTGGGTAGGAGAAAAATTATCTCTATATAACTAATAAAGGAAGAGAGTTCTTGTTTCAATATACGTACTTCTAATATTCCAAAAATAGAACCTTTTTTAATTTTACAAAGTCATTTCTGAATCAATAATTTGTAAATTACCTTTAAAATACATTTTTTGGGAATTCGATAAATTTTTTCGAAGATCAACCACAAAAAAGATTGATAATTTCCGCTGACGCTCACAACAGACTGTTGTTTGTTTCTACACCAATATTGGTAGTGGTATTAAATTTATCTTACAGGACAATATAACTTCTGTTTATTCTGCAAATTGTTTCAAATTTTTACAATTGTAAATTCATTACAGGAATTTCTAAAAAAAATCAAAACACTGTCCGGTTTTTTCTGTTACCATTAATATTTTGCTATTTCTCATATAAATTAAAAAGTTGTAAAAATAATTTTCATTAGTAAGGGTTGCTCTACCCCCTCAATAAAGTTAGGATAATCTGAAAACATACATATCTTTCATATTATTTTTATCACGCTGTAAGTTTAATTTTAGGAATTTTTTTATTACCAACAAATAAATCACAACAATAATTTTCTCTTGAAGTCCCAAAATAATTTGAAGAACTAAAACTAGCAAAAAATAACATAGGATTTTGAAAATTCATGTTTTTGACAATTTAAATTTTTGACTAATGAAGGGGAATTGATTTTGTTGACCTGTTAAGTTATAGAATGATATACATGTGCCTAATAATGGGTTTGTCAATATTCATTCAAATTTGTTACCTAATTCTTTTAATTCATAAGTTTTTGGACAATAACAACTATTAACGGGTTGTCATCATCAGAAAATAATAGTTATTTAAAGATTTATTTAAAAAGAAGATTGTTTATCATTTATTAATAACTAGATCTTGAAAAAATCTGGAATATTTGTGATTGTATTAACAATAGTTATCGCCAAGAAAGGCGTTTTTGTACATATCCATTTTGGTGAGAAAGTATGAACGATAAGGTGCGGTTAAAGTTTTTTAATAAACTGAATATTTATCCTGAAAAAATTCAGTATTTTACGAAAAAAATGAATATGTATATGAAGTAGGGAATATGCCAAAGATTTAAAAAATTTACTTACAATAGGATGTCTACAACACCCAAAAAATTTTTCTGAAGTTCGTTGGCATTTTCTCGCGCATTATCTACTTTTTTCATCCCGTTGTGAAGATGTACAGAACATGTCCGACAGTCTTACTGAGAGATGCGCCGAAGCTAGGTTAGATTTGAAAGTTAAAAAACCAAGATTCTATTAGTAAGCAGCAGAATGTTGAAAACAAAACTGGAACAAGTTCATTTCGTTAGACATCTTGATTGTATTTTAGATAAAAAATGTGGCTATCGAACAGAGAAAAGATATCTTCTAATGTTCGTTATTTAATATTTTATAACGGCTTTTAATCTTTGGTATTTCATTTTCGTTTTATTACCAACTTTGCAAGTTGTTGCTAATGCAAACGGTAAAGGGTTACAAATTAAACTAACAATAAATCGTTAGGTCTGAATAGAACGTCCCAAGAGATAAAAAGCTAGTTGTGCTGACCACAATTCAAACACATCATGACCTTTATGTCTAAAAACATAGACAATGAACGTTTCTTTCCCAATTGAGTGGACAGCTGAATACCGTTTAAAAATAGCTATTGTGTTTCTCTTGATTTTAAAATTTAATTTAATGAGTTTAAATTTTGTAGACATAGCAGGGAATCGAATTTGGAATCTTAAGCTTTAAAATTCAATGGCTAGCCATTAATAGAGTCACTTTGAGTATATACATTCCTGCCACCTACTGTAAACTGCTTTCTTTGGTTTTTTTTTTGTTAACTGTATCAAGGAGACCACAAATGGAGGATAGAAGGACATGTCAAGAATTAAACTGTTAGCCTAAATATTAGCACTATATTGAATTGATTACGTACAAATTTATTTATTATCTAATAATTACTGCAACTTACTTGACTTGCTTCAATAAGAGTGTAATCTAATAATCTTTACCAAATATTCGGCAAGTTACCTCAGAGTTTACTTAGAGATTTATTTTTAGAACAAAAAGTGTATTTAGGAAGGAAATTTTTTATACTTTATGTTTACTTTAAATGTTTTATCGATCAATTTATATTTTTTAAATATAGATTACTAAAACTTTTTAAAGCTTGTGGTAATTTTTTTGTGTATTTTCTATCTGCTAGTTAGGTTTTTGCCATCGGGTTGGTCTAGTAGCAAAATCGTCGCCGCAAGGCAGCTCATTTTGGAGGCGATGGTTTCGTGGTTCAAATCCTAGTTAATAGAGTACTTTTACTAGGATTTAAATAATAGATAGTAGTTATTGGTGTACTTTGATGGTTGGGGTTCAATTAACCATACTCTCTTCAGGAATGGTCGACCTGAGTCTGTTTAAGATTACACCTCATTTACACGTCTAACAACATATCACCCTCATCTCATTGGGTCATGGGGTTATTTATTGTTGTAAATTGAACGGATTGCAACGTACACATATTAGTAATTGAAAAAAGTAGGTTTCTGTTCAAACGATTTAATGTGATCACCAACATGGTAATCAATTCCGTTTCTTCTGAACATTTGAATTCTCTAGAAAGTATTTTTATTTACATAAAGTATCAAATCAAAAAATAGACAAAGAAGAAAAGTTATGTCGTAAACCTTTCACAAATCAAAGAGATTGTTCAATTTGTATTTAAAGAAATAGATTTTACCTTCTTGTTCTTATAACATACAGTATATTTAATTATTCTCAGGTCGTATGTCTCCTCTTACACTATACTATTTTTCAAGGCTGATGAGCTCTGAACGTATGCATTGCCCCCTACCCACTTTATAGCTAGCCAATGACTTCCCAGCAAGATTGCCAATACTTGCTCTTGTAGCTATGTTAAATATTTCGTCGGCCATCTTTTTTGGTCTTTCAATAATAATTATAACCTACAAACATACAATCGGCTGATTATATTATAAAGTATTGCATGTTAACGCGCTCTATAATCGATGTGTTCAGTACGAGATGCAAGACGAGAGTGAACTATTGCGACTCTTATACGCATGCGCGCGTAATGTTTGTCAGGTACAATCTGACAACGCTGGCAAACGTTCTGATTGATCTAAACATGTGGAACAGCAGAGTTCATCAACCGTGAAAATCATATTAGTGATTTATACTGATTTAAACGATAATTCTATTTCCAATACTAATTGATTGTATTTTTATAGTCTCGTTATTTGGCTTTCAATTTGTAAGGCTGGGGGAGAAGTTAAACTCTTCAGGTTTAGTTTGCTCTAAGTTATGAGTAAAGATATCCACTTTTCTATTTTCTCTTACCAACTACCTATCTAAAATGTTTTTTTAAATTTCTAATAATTTTGTGAAGAAATTATTATGGAACTGTGGATGATAATGACTTAATGTTGATATAATAATTTTTTATTTGTTGTTTTTTGGTTAACTAAAATTCTACCTGTTTAATGGACAATAATTAAGTTGGGTTGTAAAATATAGACACTATTAGGAGTTAGTTTGTAGTCAATTACTCTTAGCAAAATGTTTGTTTGGTCCTCATCAAGGGTTTTCGCACGGTTTTCCTTGGCCACTTCAAGTGAATGCCTGGTCAATTTCCTTGAAGCCTTTTGTGCAGTAGAATAACCTTCAAATTCCCTATTTCAAACATTTTAGCTTGCCATATTCTATAATTTACATTACTTTACGTGACACTAAAGTTTATTTATCTATTTACTTACAGAATGATTTTTTAAACTGTAAATACCGGGGATATCTTGATATTAACCGATTAAAAACATATCTGTAAAAGAAATATGATTCAAACAGCAATTTAGGAAAGAGGGTTGATTCCAAAATCTAGTATTTTCAACTAATCCGCAATCTATCTCCCTCGTCTAGTAAATAAGTGAGAGCAAAAATTTATTTTCTCGTTTTGAATAAGCTACGGTTAAAAAACGGAGAGACTCCATCTATTATCCTTCTGTCATGCCAGCACCCGATTACGTTACTTCATTCTAGTAAGGGGACGAAATCTTTGAGTGGGGTATATAACGGAGGAAGGAGTGAAGGACCTGTTATGTTTAATGGATAGCGGCTATAGACATCTCACGCACCCAATTCTCAGGTCGTTCTCCCACTTCAACTAAACCAATGTCAAAAACACGGATATGTATACTGTAGTCTAAACCGGTATTAACAAATTGAAAATGAATACATTTTTAAATGTTATTCCTTTATATTTTAAATAATTATAAAATAACATGTTCATAAATATTCCCTGTATTAAAAGAAATCAATAAACTTTAATTTTAAACAGCTTTATCCCGGAAGCTAAAACGAATATAAGTAGGAGTGTTCTCTTTTCAATGGCACACCAAATGACTTACGAAAAACTCATTTTTAAACGGAATTTGATATAAAAAATCTGGTGTGAAACACTCACACAACTTTCTCTTGCCAATGCAAATAATTAACAATAAACCTAACATTAGTATTAAAACATTAGAAATGAACAAAAACTAACCTCAAAAACATAACCTTATTTTAATCATGAGTGGAAGACGCAAAATGAAAATCGAACTCAATTTGGCTTAAAAAAACCGGAAAATCACACTTTCACGCTAAACTAGGCTCTGTAGAGAAAAATTCTCTAAACAAAAGTTGTAGATCTTTTAATTTTCTATAACTTTTATTATATACACTTTTGTCGTAAAATGCATACTAAGACCGAAATGTTAAAAAATCGATTTTTCTCACGTTTTCGTGAGAAAAAAACAGAAAATCGCAAATTACCGCTAAAACTAAGCGTCATACAAAAAAAATGTTTAAAACATAAGTTGTAGGTTTTTAAATTCTCTACAACTTTTATTATATAAGTTTTTGCGCTAAAAATTTATATTAAAGCCGTTAATCTTAAAAAAACAACGTTTTTACGTGAAAACAGCCTCACCGAGAATTTCAGCAGACATGGCGCCTACCCTATCTTATAGAGAATAAAAAATTGAGTAAAATAGGCGATTTTAAAAAAAATCGTAGGACTAGTTTTTGAGAAAATCGCAAAAAACTGAAAAATTATACGAATAAACTACTACTTCCGGTTGACCGATTTTGATGAAAATGTTCGTGTCGCGTCCGGTAGTGGTATGTAACTTAAGTTTCAAGTTTCAAGTTCGTACGATGTTCCGTTCTTGAGATATTCTGTTCACACACACACACACAGACACACACAGACACACACACAGACACACAGACACACACACAGACCAATCGCTAAAAACATGTTTTTTGGATTCAGGGGGTCTGAAAACGTATAGATCCGGTGAAAACTCGATTTCGAAAAATCGACATGAAAACAATACTTTCCTTCCTATAGGTATATTCATATAGGCAAGAGAAAGTAAAAATTTGTACTTACAAAATGAATGATGTTTCTACGATAATTCTTTCTTTTGCCAATAATATAATTGCCAAAAATAATTCTATTTTTCGCCAATGCGCCAATGCCGGCCGCATTGGCGCAGTTGGTAACGTGCTCGCCTCTCATCATGTGGTCCTGGGTTCGAATCCTACTCAGGCACGGCATATTTTCATACGTTACAAAATATAATTTCATCCTCCATCCTATAATAGTTACACCCCAACGTCGTCGCTAATGACCGTTGTAGTTGATGCGACGTTAAATAATAATAATTTAAAAAAAATTCTATTTGTTTCTCTTAACTCATATTTCTGGGGTTGTAATTAACTTTTTTTTATTCCTAATTTGTGTATGTTGCAATCTGTTCAATTCAGAACAATAAGCAACCCCATGACCCAATGAGATGAGGATAATGTGTATGACGTGTAAATGAGGTGTAGTCTTGTATAGACCCAGGCCGACCATTCCTGAGAGAGTATGGTTAATTGAACCCCAACTATCAAAGTACACCGGTAACCACTGTCTAGTATTCAAATCCGTATAAAAGTAACTAACTTTACTAGGATTTGAACCAGGAACCTTCGTCTCCGAAAATCAGCTGTTAAACAGCTAATTAACTTTTAAGAAAATTTTTGTTAAAATATTATCAGGAGTAAACATTTTCATAAAAAGTTAGACTTCCCTCTTAAGGCAAAGGAGTGTACATTGAAGGTGACAATAAGTGATTATGTATAAAATAAAATAAAAGATTTTATAACGTGTCGGTCTCGTTATTTATTAATAGCCACACCTCGTAGTTTACATTGTTGTGGTGGCGAACTGATACCAAAGCAGTCACACATGCGCACTGGTGCTTTCTCCCTTACCCATCGTTAAATCTCTTAAACTCGTGACTCGAGTAACTATATGGGGGTCTTGTTGTAAAATATAATTCTGTTGAGCATTTTCCCAAACATAACATACTGGGTATGAGAAATGATAAGTAATATTTTATCATTTATGATCCGATCTAAAATAACTATATAAGGAGATATAAATCAATTTTAATAAATGAACTATCGAAGCATAATTTATACAAGTAAGAGAAATTATTGATACATAAATTTAAGATAGAACTATTAATTAGGGACAATATAATAAACCAGATAAGAATCCCAGGGGAACGAATTTACAGAGACTAGCTAACAATAAAGCAAGGGAATTCATTCTTGCGTAGTATAATTAGATTTATTAGAGATGCATAAGGTGAAACCCTTGTGCTTTGTTGTTACTAGACGCAATAATAAATTATAATAAAATTATTGATAAATTTAATCAATCCCAATATGTTAGAGTAGTTAATATTATTAGTACAAGACGGAGAATATCTGATCGATAGACAGCCTATCAAGGATCATTATGAAATTATGAAGTTTATTCGACGTTTGTTGATAGAAGGACGAAGGAGGGTTTAATCTAACAAACCCCTAATTAGTAAAACACTACCACCAACCCTTATACTCAACACAAACAAACATACACAATTATAATTACAGTACATACCCCCTAATACATCCGCCTACTAACAGCACCATATGCATACATATGTATATACATGTACATGATATTGGAAACATGTTGTATAAGTGTGAAATGTTCCGCACTTATGCGTGGAGAAATTTACATGGTTTTGTTGATAGAAATTAAATTAATGTGATGATAATATTACGATGTGACATTATGAATTTGGCAAAATTAAGGTGGATTAAGATAAAGCAGAGAATTTCAATTTAAATTTTTTAATGAACTAATTACGAGATAGGGTCCAACATTAAAAAATAAATACTAAAAATCTGGTATGAAACACTCACACAACTTACTCTTGCCAATGCAAATAATTAACAATATAACCTTACATTAGCAATAAACCATTAGAAATAAACAAAAAAACATTTTTTACCATTCAATCAGATCTCCGATGAAAACGATATTCCAAGATAGGACGATTCAAATTATCGTCGTTTATCATGGATTAGGCTGTAATTGAACTTGTTCCGGCGTTCATCTCCTCCTCGGTCTCCCCACTCCTCTTGTATCCGTTGGTTCATAAAGCCATGCATTCAAAAGTGATCGGTCCTGTGACATTCTAAATAAATGATCTGTCCATTATGCTTTATATCTCGTGGTGATATCATTTAGTGATTGAGTTTCACATTCATCTTATAACCTCATTTCTGATGTGGTCTTGTTTCTTACATCCTTAATATGTCAAGATTTAAATTGGTAGCATATAACTAGGTCGCACATCAGTGCACCCTCTTCAGACAAAGTAATTTTGGAGGTTGTCTGAGAAAGAGTTTTTTATTTTCAAATTTTATCAACATGTTAGGTCAGAAACTAAGATTAGTTCTATAAAATGTTTTGAGTAATTTTTTTTCTGAATCCGGACCGAGAATCGAATCTAAGATAAGCAGTTTATAATTTAAAACTTCGTATCGTTATATCTATTCGATAAAAACTCTACTTCAACTTATAAGATTTGTCAAAAATAACTTAACAAAATTTTATGAAAATCCGGTTATAAGATAAAATGTTTATTTTGGCAGAAATTTTATGATAGCGATTTGCTAAATTGTTAACCTTACAAAAACGTAAAGTGTAAGTATATTTTTAAAGAAAATTTCAGAGGTTTAGTTTTAATAATATTAGGAAAGGTCTACGGGTTTAGGTTTTGAAAGATCTGAGAAAGGGGTTATTTGAGGGGGTGGTTGGTTATGTTTAAGGATCACAAGTGAAATGGTGGTTCTAGGAGAAAGTAAGGTACAGTAGAGAAGGCTAACCAACCGAAAAGGGATGACTTGTTAAATCCGCTTCCTGCACTTAACATAAGCCGTTTTCAGTTATGTTTTCAGAACGAAACCGACTGACTTTTTAATTGTTTTGACATAGGACTTAAAATGTATTATTTACTTTACTTTAAGCTTTTTGTCGATTTAATTATTTAAAGACGAAGTAATTGATTTTACAAAATTAATCTATTACTGATATTATGAATAACAATTGTTTGTACGAAATAATCTTAGAAATTAACCAACCGATATCAAAACTTCTTTCACATCTTCGTTGTAAACAATTTTGTTCGTCAAATTTTTTATGTTAACTTATCTACTTATAGTTCAATACGGACCAATTGTAGATTTTTGCGGTAAAAAATTCTTTAAATTCTTTTGTTAAAAAAAATATTTTTGTGTTATCCTACTGTTATGGTAATGCAGACTATGAAGGAGGAAAGATGAAAATAATTAGTAATAAAAAATGCTAGCTCTGATCGGGAATAAAACCTGGGATCCCTGCCATAAAAGCCAGAAAAAGAAAAGTATGGTGTGAAACACACGACTTTCTCTTGCCAATGCAAATAATGAACAATATAACCTAGTATCAGTAAAAAAGCATTAGAAATAAACAAAAAATTAACCTCAAAAAACATAATTTATTTTAATCATGAGTGAAAGTCGCAAAATGAAAATTTACCTCAGTTTGGCTTAAAAATACGGAAAATTATTCTTTCATGCTAAACTAGGCTCTGTAGAGAAAAATGCTCTCAATAAAAACTGTAAATCTTTTAATTCTCTATAAATTTATACACTTTTGTCGTAAAATGCATACTTAAGCTGAAATCTTTAAAAAATTCGACTTTTTTGCACATTTTCGTGAATAAAAAACAGAGAATCGCTAATCCCTACTAAACTAAGCGTTATAAAAAAAATATTTGAAATAAAAGTGGTAGATTTTTAAATTCCCTACAATTTTTGTTATTACAGTTTTGCGCTAAAATGCATTATTAAGGCCGCAATATTAAAAACCATTTTTTTATACGAGAGCACAGCCTCCCCCAGAATTCCAGCAGACTTGCCACCTACCCCATCTTTTAGAGCATAAAATATGTAGTAAATGAGGCGATTTTAAAAAAAAATCGTAGGAGCCGTTTTTGAGAAAGTCGCAAAAAAGTGGAAAATGACACGAATAAACTACTACTTCCGATCGACCGATTTAGATGAAAATATTCGTTTCGAGTCCTCTTGTGGTATCTAACTTGAAGTTTCAAGTTTCAAGTTCGTACAATGTTCCGTTCTTTAGATATTTTATTCACATGCACACAGCCAGACACACACACACACACACAGACACACACACACACACACGCGCGCGCGCAGACCAATCGCTAAAAAAATAATTTTTGGAATCAGGGGGTCTGAAAACGTGTAGATCCGGTAAAAACTTGATTTCGAAAAATCGACATAAAACAATAATTTCCTTCCTATTCATCCATATACTCATATAGGCAAGAGAAAGTAAAAATGAAATAATTTTTTAATTCTATCGGTCTGTGAAGAATTTTTTTCAAAAAAAAGAAAGATTGTTGAAATTGATGAAATTTTGTACAATGGTTTACAACGATGGAATTATTAAAAATTATAATTCAATAAAATCACGTTTTTCCCGTTCTAAATAACACGTACCGTATTAAATTGCGCTAACGGTCAATTGAGAGGTTAAAATCTTGACTTTTATTTCCAATAAAGTATCATCTTTGTAACGATATTGCAACCATAAAAATCGGTTATGAGTTTTCTAGAACATGATGTTGGTCACCAATGAAGTGTACGACCATATTTACGAGATCATTCAATGAGGGTGGTCAGATTTATTCGGCCAGAACAAATTCCAAAATTTACTAATTTATATCCGATATTTTTAATAAAATAAGATTTTTTTAGGCGGACTATTAACAGGATAATCACCTTAAATTTTTAATGAAACGCTTATGCTAGATTAAATCTAATAACGTGTTTTATTTTACCTAAATTAAAATTAGTTTCATGTAAAATGTAAATTAAATATCAAGTCAATAAGAAACAATCTCGATAAAACATACGAGGTGTGGCTATTAAATAACGAGACTGACTTTGTAAAAGGTTTTATTTTATTTTATACATAATCACTTATTGTCACCTTCAATATACACTTCTTCTCTATCCCTACAACGCTCCATGCAAATTTTCCATTGTTGGAAACAGTGCTGGAACACTATCCCATGGATACAAAAAAAAAAAGAAACAATTATCATTGCTTTAAATTTTGACTTGCTCATTCGAGCTTTTTTGGCTCTCGGTGAAGTGCGGTTCTTCCAGTGCATGGATTGGCGCTTTGTTTCCGGATTATAAGTAAAAAACCACGTTTCATCACATGTTATTATCTTCTACCTCTTCCTTAAGGTGAAATCTGAATTAAAAAGGACAAGATTTGAGTCTGTGGAAGCTGTAAAAGAGAAAGCGGCACGTGTTCTGAAGGAGCTGACAGAAAATTACTTTCAGCACTGTTTCCAACAATGGAAAATTCGCATGGAGCGTTGTAGAGATAGAGAAGGAGTGTATATTGAAGGTGACAATAAGTGATAATGTATAAAATTAAAATAAAATGTTTTACGTCAGTCTCGTTACTTAATAGTCAAACCTCGTATACCATAGTAATTAAAGTTAAACTAATTTGCATTCAGTGGCATCATCCAAGAATTGTGCGAAGGTAGGAAGTTTTTTGGAAAAATTAGTAATACATATATATATATATATATATATATATATATATAATATTTATTTCTGTAATTATGAGATGAAACACTGTCAAAACAAGTCAAGACTTGACATTATAATACTGAGTGTCTGTAAGGGAGTGAGTGCCTTAAATGACCAGGAGGGCTCGTCTGAGAGAAGCAGAGGAATTTGAGAGAAAGATCTTCTGCAAGATAATGGGTCCTAAGATGTTAGATAGTATAAGTTACGAGGTCAAGAAAAACTGTACAAAGAAAAATGAATGTTTAAATGGAAATGATTAGAAAAGGAAGACTAAAATTCTACGAACACCTATATTGAATGGATGACAACCGGTTGACTAAATAAATTTTTAAGACTATTACAAAACAGCGGACCTAAGGTGTCGGATGAATGGTTTAAAAGAATTTAGAAAGGATATTGAGAAAACAGGAATAAACTGAGAGAAATTTAAATTCAGACAACTAATTACGGACTTTAAGGTCTTCCATGAAGAGCAAAAACAGAACACCGGGTGAACAGAAGAAAAGAGAAAACCTACTAACCAAATACTGAGAATGTGGGCTACAAAAACAACTTCCAGAAACGTTTAAAGTCACCTCTAGGGGTCTAAAATTGGTACTACACAAGCCTGAACGCCTGCATCGTGAACAATGGAGGTCATTTTTTGAATATCATCTTTAGTGGTTTGGTATGATTTTAATGTCATTTAGATTTAGATTTATCACATATAAAAAAAAACTTTTCATACAAAAACATTATATATTTTTTAATGAGTTATTCGTTCCCATCTCATAAAACGTTAAAGTATTGTTGTGTAGTGTACTACATAACAGTTCATTTTATTTACTTTTAGTTTAAATTGCTTATATAATTGCTTTCATAACTAAATTCTCTACAATTTTTATTGGGAAATACAATTTGTTCACTGGTCATTTAACAACGTTATTGGTTATCAAACGTAGAAGCCTGTGGTTTTCTACAAAATGTTATTGCATTTATCATCCTTTTTCTCAAAAACTGCTAACACTACAGCTTCTAGATTGATTTTATTCAATTGTTTATGTGATTTTCCATACAAATCCACCATTTGTCGCAAAAAGTAGCCCCCAAAAATTTAGTATCACTGTATTTTACCCGGGGAACTGAAGTCGGGGCGAAATTTTTTGCTAGCTGTAACTCGGTAATGAAGCGTTTGCAGACATACGTTTATGTGAACTTTTTTTCTTATTTTTAGCTCTATAATCATGTACTAAATTATTTTACCATAATTTAGAATCCCTATACATGTTCATTCTAATATTAAGTCAGGTCGGTAGCACAAATTGATTAAAATTCATCTAATAGTGGTAAGAGAATGTAAATGTGCATAAAGTTAGGAGGTCTTACAATTGTTATAATGCAATCACATGAGTAACGTACATTAGATTGGAGCCTTCAATGCATTGGTCATTATGCAGAACCCAAACCATTATTGACGTCCGATGTGGTTATAACTTAGGCATATCAATACGACGTTTGTTATTGAGCCATGTAGAAATTTCTAAATTTAATTACTTCTAATTTATTATTAGTAGATTAAACTGTATTAGATTCAAAGTACTGCAGAATCAAACGAGAAAAAATTGAAAAATTAATGAAAACAAGTCATTCTTAGTAACAAAATACATCTGAAACGTCTCCATTATTTTTACTTTCTCTTACCTATATGAATATATAGGAAGGAAAGTATTGTTTTCATGTCGATTTTTTTGAAATCGAGTTTTCACCGGATCTACACGTTTTCAGACCCCCTGAACCCAAAAAACATGTTTTTAGCGATTGGTCTGCGTGTGTGTGTGTGTGTGTGTGTGTGTGTGTGTGTGTGTGTGTGTGTGTGTGTGTGAACAGAATATCTAAAGAACGGAATATCGTACGAACTTGAAACTTGAAACTTAAGTTAGATACCACTACCGAACCCGACACGAACATTTTCATCAAAATCGGTCAACCGGAAGTAGTAGTTTATTCGTGTAAATTTTCACTTTTTTCGATTTTCTCAAAAACTGGTACTACGATTTTTTTAAAAATCTCCTGGTTTACTAAATTTTTTATGCTCTTCAAGATAGGGTAGGCGCCATGTTTGCTGAAATTCTTGGTGAGGCTGTTTTCACGTAAAAAAATTGTTTTTTTTAAGATTACTTTAATATGCATTTTAGCGCAAAGATTTATATAATAAAAGTTGTAGACAATTTAAAATTCTACAACTTTTATTTCAAATATGTTTTTGTATAACGCTTAGTTTAGCGGTAATCAGCGATTTTCTGTCTTTTTGTCAAGAAAACGTGTGAAAATCGATTTTTCAAGATTTTGGCCTTAGTTTGCATTTTACGACAAAAGTATACGTATATAATAAAATTTATAAGAAAATTAAAAGATCTACAACTCTTATTTCTAACATTTTTCTCTACAAAGCCTAGTGAAAGAGTGATTTTAGCGTGAAAGAGTGATTTTCTGTATTTATAAGCCAAACAGGTCGATTTTCATTTTCCGTCTTTCACTTATGATTAAAATAAGGTTACGTTTTTTGAGGTTAGTTTTTTGTTTATTTCTAATGTTTTATTACTAATGTTTGGTTATATTGTTCATTATTTGCATTGGCAAGAGAAAGTTGTGTGAGTGTTTCACACCAGATTTTTATTTATAAAAATCTGATTAATTTATAATATAACGTACAGGTGAATTTACACGAATGACAAGAAGTCAACTAAAGCAACTGGCAACCTCACACTCGATCTTGACCGTTATTGGTTAGATATTTTCCATAAACTCCTGTAGTTTCCGTTATTTTGGTGGTTTGTGTTATTATAATAGGAAACAATTTTACAGAAATAGCTAATGGGAAATAAATAATAATATTCCAAGTTAGGTAATATATTTTTTCATACGTGATTTTTTAACAAAACGAAGTTTACTGTTTTTTTTTGTTAAATAAAAGTTGGAACTAGATATAACCACCTCTATAATAAATATAGTTGTAATTTATAGAGAAGATAAAATAATTCATTACCTAAGATTTAAGAATAGGAACATTTTATCAAATGTTACTTAAGGGACTAGTTTAAATAGTTAAGGGGACGTATGGGACTTCATCAATGTAGAAGAACCTTAATGTGGAAACGTAATCAATGTTCACAAGAAACTTGTATAGTTTTCCCTTATCGGCTAAAAAAATAATCGAGTCTTAAGTAGAGACTGCACTTTGTATCCCACCAATGTTAAATTTGATATTTTTAGGTACATTTGTCAAAGAATTGATAAAAGACAGGGGAATAAAACTTTACACACATATAGTTGTTGCGTGTCTTTAGCTACTGACATTTTTTCAATTTAATCTGTCGGACCATAAAATTAAAAACAAAATAACGAATCACATAGATTTTTACAAATTTATTTTCTACGATTTTTGCATATTACTAATTGTTGGAGCATTTAAGGAAGTCATAAAAATGGCGGTATGTGTGCGTATACAAGATGAATAACTGGTAAAAATTTCAGCCCGGTAGGTTTAATGGTTTCCGAGAAAAATGTACCTAAAATTTTAAAAATCTAAATTTACTAGAACAGGCAAAAAACTAAAAACCAAAAACAAAACTTACACACATAAGTAAATTTTCTGTCAGCAGTTGGATAGAAAGTTGAAACAACAGCTGAAAATATTAAAAATAGTGATGCAGATATTTTTAAAAACTAAAATTCCCTTTGTTTTAAAACGATCAGTATAAAATTATGAAAAATATTCGTTCTTGGTTACATGATAATTTTTCTGGGCAGATCTGGCAAAAACTTTATTTGTTCATTAAAATAATGTTTTTGACGAAATTTAATTGGTTTTTCTTGTAGATCTAAGGCTGAAATATTGAAAATCATAAAAAACCGAAAATTGAAATTTTCAGTCAAAACCATCATGGTCTTACCTTAAGCGTATTTTATAATTTTGAGATCGAATATTGCATGATTTGAGGTATTTGTTAGATCAAAAAATAATTTCGATATTATTCTAATAAATAGGCCTATATTTAAAATAATATTCAGTATATTATATCGAATAAATTTATTAGGAACATCAGTAGGCCTGTTTTTTTCTAAAATATTTGGTTAAGCTCTACAGTTTGCAATTTAATATTATTACGACACATTCCTAAGTCAAGTTTGTAACTGGCGATCAGTTCTAAAAATTATTCCTCTTTGTTTTGCCATATTTAAAACAATTTATATAGAACGTGTCATAATATTTATAAATTATATTTTTTTAGCTGACACTATTGTTAAGTGCATAAATAAAACAGAATTGTGGAAATGAAGATACGTGCAACCGATAAAGTAACTTTAACTTTTCGTATCATATAAATACTAAGTTCCTTTCAGTTATCTTCATCGTACTATTATTACGATTACTTTTATTAATTTTTTCATCGTAGTTTCATCGTTTACTTTTTTACTATTATTTTTAACATCGTTATACTCCTTATGTGTTTATACCATAAATGGAAAACAAATTACTCATCAAAAATACTCCTACTTGCATAATAGCTAGAAAGTTGAAATTTGTGGTGAAATTTCCATAATGGTAAATATAAAAGTATTCGACATTCCACCGTTAAGGGGTTAAAAAGGGTGTTCAACCCTTAAACCGATATTTTCCGTTTACTAAGTTTCGGACAAGATTGAAACTCTGTGGAGTTATTACTTACAGTTCAACTATAACAATTACTTCTGAACTATTTCCAAAATATACCCCAAAGGGGATGAAAATGGATTTCAACCTTAAAACTAATTTATGGTTTACCAAGTTGCAGACGATATAGATTGCTGACCTTTTGTAATTTTATTTTATAATGCAACTTAAAAAGTTATCACTAAAAACGATTTCTCAAATGGACACCTAAAATGTCAAAAAGGGTGTCAAATCCTTAAACCAATATTTTTTATTTACTAAGTTCCGGACGAGTAAAATGGCTGAAATATTTAGAAGTTGGAGTGTATGAAGGAGAAGATTAGTCTTTTCTGGGCATTATTGTGGTAGAAAAGCTGTCGTTTCATGTGGATCTCTAGGAACTTGCTCTTGGGGACTTGTATGGGCGGCGGTTCTGAGGTGGGTCCACTTATCAAAAACCTAGTTCAGGAAACAGGAGATCAAGATACACCATGGTACTGTATTAATGCCTCAAGGCCGTTCCAGTGCCCATGGTTGGCGTTGGGGTAAATTTAAATGTGGTTAGATTCCTACATTACCGGCTGTACGGACAGTCAACGTCGTGAGGTTTGTTCTCCACTAACGTAAAAATCTGGTGTGAAACACTCACACGACTTTCTCTTGCCAATGCAAATAATGACCAATATAACCTAACATTAGTAATATAACATTAGAAATAAACAAAAAAACTTAGCTCAAATAACGTAACCTTATTTTAATCACGAGTGAAAGACACAAAATGAAAATAAACTCCAGTTTGGCTTAAAAATACAGAAAATCACTCTTTCACGCTAAACTAGGCTTTGTAGAGGAAAATGTTCAAAATAAGAGTTGTAGATCTTTTAATTTCCTATAGATTTTATTATATACACTTTTGACGTAAAATGCATACTAGGCCGAAAACTTAAAAAAATAGATTTTTCACACGTTTTAGTGAGAAAGAACAGAAAATCGCTAATTACCGCTAAACTAAGCGTTATACAAAAAAATGTTTGAAATAAAAGTTGTAAGATTTTAAATTCTCTACATGTTTTATTATATAAAGTTTGCCGCTAAAATGCATATTAAAGCCGTAATCTTAAAAAAACAACGTTTTTACGCGAAAACAGCCTCACCAAGAATTTCAGTAAACATGGCGCCTACCCTATCTTGTAAAGAATAAAAAATTGAGTAAACCAGGCGATTTTTAAAAAAATCGTAAGACCAGTTTTTGAGAAAATTGCAAAATAGTGAAAAATGACACGAATAAACTACTACTTCCGGTTAACCGATTTTGATGAAAATGTTCGTGTCGGGTCCGGTAGTGGTATGTAACTTAAGTTTCAAGTTTCAAGTTCGTACAATGTTCCGTTCTTGAGATATTTTGTACACACACACACACACACGCACGCACGCACGCACGCACACACACACACACACACACACACACACACACACACACACACACACACACACACACACACACACACACACAAACAAACAGAGAGAGAGAGAAGAGAGAGAGAGAGAGAGAGAGAGAGAGAGAGAGAGAGAGAGAGAGAGAGAGAGAGAGAGAGAGAGAGAGAGAGACACACACACACACACACACAGACCAATTCCTAAAAACATGATTTTTGGGTTCAGGGGGTCTGAAAACGTACAGATCCGGTGAAAACTCGATTTCTTAAAATCGACATGAAAATAATACTTTCCTTCCTATATTCATATAGGCAAGAGAAAGTAAAAAAATTAAGGATATCTAAGTTCACCTCAAATTTTATTCTTTCCTAATAATATAAAATTTTACTTTCTACAACAATTTACAAAATAAAATATTTTTTATAAATTTTTCAGATAATTCTTGATCCTGTTCGAGGACTATTATTTCATAATAAATGGGATCATTTAGTTCTGAGCGTTGATCCGAATTCACCCTCCCCAGGACCAAGTACAACAAGAACCCGGATGAGTAGTCCTCAGTATTTAAGTGTCATATTATTCGACCACAAAGTACGAAGAAAGTGTTAAATTTTAGCAAAAAAAGTAATGTGAAACAATTGTTTATTTTTATACAAAATAAAATGGTTAATGAATTGGATTTCAATTACAAGTTTTCAATAAAAAAATAATCAAAAAAAATGCAACATAAATTAACTAAAAAAATATACAAAAATTCTTGTGTCATAACTGTTAAACTTAAATCACTTAATATTTTGGTTTCAAAACTACAATAATAGTTCTGTTTCTTCACTTATGCTGAGATAAAAAAAATTACTAAAGAATTTAAGGTTGGAATAACTAGAAGCACTATTAATTTTGACATTCATTATACAAAGAAACCTACAATGGATAAAGTGAAGGTGTCATGGAAATTGAACATGTATTTCCTCTAGAAGTTTTGTTTAAATAAAAAAAATTTTGTTCATGTTAAAACATACATAATTATATATGAAAAAAATAAAAATTTGACGTAGGGAATGGAAAGGTGCTACTGCAGAGAACGTAAAAAAACTAAATAGGCATTCACTTGAAGTGGCCAAGGATAACTGTGCTAAAACCTTAACCAAAACAGTCATAAATATCATTAAAACTAATTACCTAGAAATAAGTTCTCAATGTTTTAAAGCAGCGGTTCTGAAACTTTTTATTTCGAGTCTCCCCTCCTATATGGTTTAACTGTAAGCCACGCCCCACCTTATATGGAAGCTAACTTGTTTGCTAGTACGGGATGAAGTGCAAGGGGACCTGGTTATTCGAAATGGTTTGTGAGTAATATTTTTAGAAGAATGCGTACTAATGGTATTATTACTACTACTAGGTTATAGGAGGAGGGGAATCGTACAAACAATCCTCCTCCACCCGAATTCCTTACGCTAGCAATCAAGTGAACTCCCATCTATATATAAAAGTACATCTTTTAAATAACACTTTTACTGGTAATTCTTATTTAAGTTACATGTTTAAAGCCTATCCCTACTAGGATAATGGGTTCAATGTAGAAATAATTAAAAATATAATATTAAAACTTTTTTCTTAGCACAAAGCTTTCTGAAATGTGGAGTCAGTTCCGACCGTGCAACTCTTAAGTTCTCTTGTCACATCTAATCTTGAACAATATTTGCTCTCCATGGCAGGCAAGAGTGAAAAATCCAGTTTCACAAGAATATAAATGTAGTATCAAAAAAAGAATGAGTACTTTAAAGGCATTCTCACGCAAAAATGGTATTCTTTTTGGATACTTATCCACAAGGGCGTAAGCAAACATTTCTTAATGTAGTTTCCAAGGCAGTGGCACTTTGAACATAAATGAGGTTTTCTTTGCCTAAAGAAAATTTCACTAAATTTTTTAAATAAAGAATATTTCACATTTATTTTGGTCTACACAAAACTTAATTTATTTATTTTAAACTAAACTTTGCGCCCTCCAAACCCTTCATCGCGCCCCCTACTTTGAGAACCTATGTTTTGAAATGTTCATCATTGCAAATAAGTTGATTAATTATCCATTAAATATTTTACATATTCAATTGTAAAAACCACAAATAATTTAATAAAAAAAAGAAAGTCTCTTGCTTTTTTCGAATAGCCCATTTAAATTAATTTTATAAAGTAGACTATTCGCTAAACAGGGCCGAATAAATACATAGATGTTTAATCTAAAAACATTTCAGTGTTTTAATAAATGAATTTATCTAAGTAACTCGATACGTACAAAAACATATTTCAACATAAAATAAAAATAAAACATTAAGACCTCAGGGAAGACCGGTCAGTCAGCTAGTCAAATGTAGTTTTTATGTTTTCCTCACATCGGTTTAATAAAAGATTTCGTTAAACATGACAAACTGACAACCTACAAATTAACAACAACACCACTGCGTATCCCAGTTCAATTTCAAGCCTTTACAAGGTAAAACCTGGAAAAAACCAGTAATAAACGTTGGTAGTTGCCAAAAATTATACATCATGTTCTATAAAAACATAAAATGAAAAGTCTGTATGAGAATTTATTAAAATTGTTCTTTTTTATAAGTTGACCCATTTCGTGAATTTAGCCTAATAATAGTTAAATAATAATACCATATAATTATTTTGTTTAAGGGGACGTTACTGGTACCTAGAAACATGTTAAAATGGAACCTACTTATGACCTATTTCTCAAAAACTGTTGCATGTAGTCAAATGGAATTTTGCAAGCTTATTAATACAAAACATAATATCCAAGTGATATTAACATTATTTAATTTTGTTAAGTGTTGTTTGAGTTGTACAGACTTCTTTCACGCAAATCCAAGTTACCAACTACATTTTAAATTAACCGTTTACAGCTCCTACCTTCGACCAATATGGATCTATGCCAGACAGCTTTACTGCTGTGCATAACCATCGGTATTAGCAAAAATTCAGCGTTTCCAATCAAAGCTTTTACGGAGGATAGTTAACGCTCCCTATTATGTAACCAATAAAACTCAGATCTAAACGTACCCTACCTAAATGACGTTTTTTTTAAAAACTATACAAAAGTTAGGAAGAAACTTGTGAACCACCATAAACCATTGATCTCAAATATGGCTACGCAGACTCTTCCAAACAATCCAATAAGATGTCTAAAACATCGATGAAGCCGGAATCTCATCAATTAACGTAGTACTGCAAAATTGACTATCCACTACAGTGTTCTAAATGCTACACTTAATGCTGCACTTATCTATTCACGTCGGAGTTCAGTCACTGGACTGTGTCTCCACTCACATTTACTTACCTTGTTATTTTTTTCCAAACGTTGTGTTGTAACATTCACTAATTGTTTTTAACAGGTTGTGAATTTCCTAAATAGCAAAAAATTGTTGTATGAGATACGAAAAAATTACACTCGGTACATTGTTTAGAAACGATGTCGATTTAAAGTACTACTTTTAAATAATTTTACAGCAGTAATTACCAAGGAATTTATTTTTGTATGGAAAAATGAGTTAGTAAGAATCTTATTTAAAATTTACAAGAAAGTAATCTGCACCATTGTACCCAAAAATTATTTTTCCAAATTTCCGGTTACAGGCCACTTTAAACTAAAACTTTATTAGATTTCAACAATGTTTGCACATAAAATGAGTTACCCATTTACAATATATGATATAGAGAATTTTAAAAGAAAATAGAAAATTTCAAAAACAAAACAAAAATAAAACCGAAACGTTAGTTTCAATTTTAAAAGGAAAGTGCAGTAGAAAATAACGAATCGCGTGATAATATTCCACTTGTCTTCCCCTTACATTTTCAAGCAATAGTTGAATCTGTCCCGGAACTTCAGGTTAAGCCATTAAGTACGATATTACAAAATGGTTATTACGGAAGAAACATAGCAGAGTTACATCAGGATAAGTGCGTGTGGTTAATCCTTTTTACAGAAGTAAGTTTTTAGAGAAAGAATAAATGAACGGAAGTGAAGGGATTGAGTTATAGATAACAGAAAAAATAACAAGAGTAATCATTTAAACTAAAAATAAATTAAGTAGCCTTGGTATCACAATTGAAAGTTTATAAATTGAAAATTCCGGGATAGATAGCCAATCACGACGACTATTCGGAACGTCGACAACGCAGCTCTGAACAGCTCCACTGAGGTACAACAAAACCAGTCGCGAATATTCTTCAACCAAGTATAATTGGTAATTTCTGCCCATAACAGACAGGTAGAGTGTCAAATTATTTACACTCAATCTGTTCGTTGCAGGGCTAAAATAAATTATTCTGTTTCTTATTACATGGTCAGCCAATTAAATGACTGAATCATTTAAGAACAGAAGAAGTGGAGGTGTAAAAGACACTAATCACAGTTATCTCCACTGAAAGTAATGAATTTCATTATACAGCCAGACCCTGTGGTGAATAAAGTGAAGGTGTCATTTGTAGAGTGGAAAATATGTGCTATTCAGAGGGACCGGCATGCTGATAAGTGTACTTTTCCATTCAGTGAGGAAGGCAATGGTAAACCACCTTACTCCTCGATTTACTTAGTAAAACCTCTACAGGTTCAAACCAGCCTTTTGGCTGATGACCTAAACAATAACAATTGGTAATTGGTTTGCTGGCATTTTTCCCGCTATCTCCCCACCGATTGGTTGCCCGAAAGCATACACCCGGAGGCCGTTCCAAAGAACTCTTATATTTCGTGACTGGGGACTGTCACATATCTAATTTATTACTAAACTAAAATTTTCGAGAATGAGGGTGAGCCTGGTCGACAACCAGAGGGATGCGTGTTACTCGCTCTCTTGGCAAGGAAGCCTCTTGACGCACAAGGCGCCCATCATCAAGAACATAAAGAATAAAAGGTAGTCATAACAGTCTCGAAGAAAAGATCAGAAGTAAAATACAAATTAAAAGTTAAAATTTAGTTAGGACCTGTCACCATAATATATTTGTACCAGCAAGTTCTCGACACCATTAATTTGTTCCCGGCTGGGAAAAATTTAGTGAACAGCACCAGAGAATTAGACTTATTTCAGGATAATACCCTTATTAAACTACATGACGCCGCTAGAATGAAGCTACCTCGTCAAGTAACTCCCACACCGGAGAGCTATGCACCTCGCGGTACAAATTCTCACGTGCCGTGAGAGGCCAATTTTCCCCTTGGCCTTGAAGTTCCAGGGTCAGTCGCTGCCTGGACCGCCCCAGAGCAAGGCAGTCGTACAACAGATGGTCTCATGTCTGTACCGCCCCACAGACGCAACCAAGTAAAAAAAAATTTTCCTTCCACATCTCACTTCTCCTGAATCTTGCCTTGCATTATTAAGCAAAATATTTTATTCATAACGTGGTTCACGCATAATGTAACCCAGATAAAAAATTTACTACGGGTGAAAACTAGATTTTGAAAAATTGACATAAAAACAATACTTTTGTTCCCTATAAATCATAAAGGGCGAGAGAGAGTAAAAATGGACGATAAGTATAAAATGGTAGCTATATAAATACATTTTAATTAATCCACAATATTAATATAACAGAAAACAGAATTAAATAAATTTTAAAATATTATAATACATGTTAAAAATAACAACCGACAATAGAAAAGAGAAAGAAGAACACGATGAAATATTTCACACTTGAATCAATAATAACAAATCCCAAACCAATTAAAATTAAATTATAAATACGGTCTTTTCATTAAATTAGCAATAGGTAATAAATAATTATTTGAAATTTAATAAGGTAGATAATATTATTTAACCTCAATGTTATTCTAAACATGAAAATTTTAAATACAACTGTAAATTGACCCAATTAGGGAACAAATTGGGTTTCTTTTTAATTAGTTGATACTTAACTAATAGTGGAATAATATATTAATTTAATGTTTTATATGATTAAATAATTTCTAAAGGATATTTAGTTACAATTCAAAAATTTAATTAATTATATTCAAACATTTAGTTTATTTTAATTACAGTACATGGTGTATTATGTAATACGATAGTCGTTCAATCAACCACTTAAGGGAAGTATATTGTGTATTTAACTATAATAAATTACAAAATACCTGAACTATAGGATTATATTTTAAATAATTTATTATAGTTAGTGTAAAGTAATTATTCAATAAAAATAACTTAACCTCTAAATGTAGTGTAAAATAAATGAGATATATGAAATGTTTAATTATATTCAGTTGACATTTTTAATACAAAAATCTGGTGTAAAACACTCACAAGATATTCTCTTTCCAAAGTGAATAATGGAAAATATAACATATATCTAATCATGAGCAGTGGCGTAGACAAGGGGGGGGGTCTAGGGTGTCCAGACAACCCCCTACGAAATTTAAAGAAAAGAAAAAATTACAATAAACATTAGTACATTTTACCAATAGCAGGAAACCTACCAAGCTAAATGAAATAACTAACTAAAATAATTTAAACTAGCGTCACTTAACGAACTTCTTTAATATTAGTTATTTATTCAGATCATTGTAAAATCACTCCTTATTTTAAGGTCATTCGGGTTCGGCTGTGCTTGGCTTTTTAGGTCATGTATAAAACCACTAACCACTGCATACTGGATAGAAGGGGCTCGATCTCCTGCACGGAAAAGAATTTGGGCATTCAAAACCGGCAAATGATTCTGCCAGGGATGGTTGGTAAGGTCCAACAAGGAAATGAATCACAACCGGTTCATAAAATACATTTTTAAGACACTAAACAGTAGACCTAAGTTGTCGGATAATGTCGGATAAATGGTTTCAAGAAGTTAAATAGGATACTGAAAAAATAGGAATAAACCAAGAAAACTTAATGAACTGAACTAAATTCAGACAACTAATTACGGATTTTAAGGGCTGCCATGAAGAGCAAAAAACAGAACAACCAAGTGGACAGAAAAAAGGAGAAAACCCTAGTAAACGAATGCTGGAATACGAACTGCAAAAAGAGCTTCGAAACATGTCTAAAGTCACCTCACGTGCTCTAAAATTGGCCCTGTACGAGAGAAAAAAATTATAGGCCTACTTATTACAAAAAGTTACGATCGAATGTACTTCGAAGCCTCTCCTACCTCGATTTCCAAAAGTTACCGTAAATATATTACATTACGCGTATAATAGCAAGCATCGCATTAATCTAATGTAAATTGATAAGGCACGTATATTCTTTAATTAAAATTTACTTTATAAAAGAAAATACAAAGTCAGGTGACAAACAATTAGGAATAGATAGTTCGACTCGGTTTTGTTAATGAAAATTTTATTAAAAATAAACAAAAATAACTCTAAAACAAGTCGATGACAACCAAAAAACATGTTATGAGTGCACATTTCTGAAATTTAATTTAAATTATCGTGTTGAATGACAAATACAGTTTCTTATACATTAAATTTTTATGGATAGTTTACTGGGCGGAAATTTCCCTTATAAAACGAAGGGTTTTAATTTTTTAAACACTTAAAAAAGATAGAGGTATTAGTAGGTAGTGTACATTACGTCACAACCGACACCCCACGAACAAAATTTTTATCTACGTCACTGATCATGAGCCTTGTCTGCTTGTGTGACTGAGGTAATAGTGCAAAAGGATATGAAAAAAGGGATATAGCAATTACGTGACTTATTCCATGGACCATCAAGCTAACAGTATTATGAAGTATACTCAAGGTGTTCTTAGCTAGAAGCAGTATAATTGTCAAAAGTGAGAATCTTTCTTTTTCACTAAAATTTAGTGGAAACTTCGACAATTGTACTACTTCTAGTCTACAACACCTAGTTATGTATGGTAACGAATTGGTGACTTTCAAGTTTATGACGTAGACCTAATATTAAGCAATTTACAATTTTTAGTAAAGCCACCCTAAGCGTAGTCTTTATGCCAACAAAGTGTTTCAATGTAGTGGTAACCAAATACACCACACAAACACAATAAACGAAACAACTATAGTACGTTGTTTCTTAGTTGAGTCCTAGCGTTAACAAGCTACCGGGCGAGTGGAACGAACAGAACAGTGTTCAAAAAATTTTGCTTACACTACGTTCGCTCGTACCTTTTATGCCGTAGCATACTTTTACACGAAAACCTATTGAGCCAACTATTGAATTTAAACCCCTCAGATAGAATTAGTTTATGAAGAGTGGACCGACTAATGTTGGGTAAATCAGGACCATTAGTGACAACCGACAAAATCTTAATTAGAGTAGGTAACTCCATTTATAAAGGAAAATTGATGAATAATAATAAGTCTTAAAGCAGTTTTGTTGGTATCATCGAATTTGCCGAAAGCAGGCGTTTTACGTTTTCTTTTTTTAACTGAGGTTTTTAAAACCTCACTCTGTTTAAATTATTTTCTTACTCTATTAACACTTGAACAAGACACACCGGTAAATTCAACAGTAAGCGGTTCTGTCTCTTTAATTTCTAGGTTAGGATATTTATTAGCAAACTTATTGAAAACATTAATTGCAATTGTCTTTTCTCCGCTTCGTAAAGGTTTCCGATTTTTATGTTTAATATTACTTCCGGAAGAAGAAGGTTCGTCCGCCGTCGTCAATACATCTGTTGTCGCACAATCACGTACACAACCACGCACTAACACCCAAAAACTAAAAAAAAAAAATACGAAAATTGATGCAAATAAATAGAATTTTATATCAAATCGCACACTAAATCATAAAGACATCACACCACGTATTCCAAAATGTGACTGACTCATAATTATACTACAAGATTTATTTTGTTTTGATTACACTAATCTATAAATAACAGAAAAAAATGCAAAAAAGTGAAATATAATATGAATCTCACTTTGATAATTATTATAAATTGAAGGATAATAGAAACACAAGATCTTGATTCGACATTTTTTGTAATAATCATTATAGCTAATATTAATATGTCTTGTGAACATTTATTTTTCTTATCATTAGATCTTTATCAAAGTTGCTTTACACTAATGATGTATTTATTGTTATATGAAAACGTAATGATGATAAAAGTCAACGAAAAGATTGATGTGTTCCAATTTTTTTTACTTTATTAAATTGTAAACGACAATCTGTTAAAATATAAATTATTTATAAAGTTTATTTTAATGCTTGTTTCGTTTTATTTCTTTTTCTTTTTTCTTTCATTCTTCTGTAGATGTAAATCGATTTACCTTCCCTGTTACGTTTTAATCTACAAAATGTACTCTATTAAATACTTTTAGTTTTGACTTTGCATTTTTAACTAATACATTTATGTGAAAACTATTTTGTATGTTTTTTCTTAAATTCAATATATTTGTATTCAAGAATTTTTTGTTACCACAAAATGTATTCTATTATAGATTTACTATAATTATTTTACGGTATCCATTATTTTATTTACTTTTTTCAAATATATTATTTATTTACTGATCAAGGTCGCTTGAACTTATCGGTTTTTAACAACCACGTTTACATTTTACAGATTAAAATTACAACAAAGGAGTATAAACAATACTTATACAGATTCTAAAATTCCACTTTCATGAAGCAATTTTTACCTTTGTTTATTTAACAAGTTTAATTTCTTTACTGAAACGTGTATTGTAAAACTGATAATTTATATACCTGAAGTTTAGAGAACTTTGTAGAATGAATCACCAATTTAATTATAAAATGAACGCAACTTTTATTGGTGTGTTCCAAAGTTCTATCTTTAGAAAAATTAGTATAGTTCAATTCAGTAAACTCTCCTTGGAATTGGATTGGTCTGATTTTGTATTCTTAGAGTTTTGTATCAGGTAAATACTTGAAAGCTGAACCAAAGTAAGATAAAAAGCTTTGAGGTCTTCTTGGTGGTTTAGGCGATTGCTAAAGATATAATGGACAGATTGAATAAATAAAACTGAATTTTGGTGAACTTGAATAAGGAAATTGAACTTATAAATACGGTGAGCACCAAAAATAAGAGTATTTTGGTCTTGTGATGAGAAGCGATAAATACAGAAATACAGAGTTCCTTATACTTTACTGTTAACTTATAATGTACATAAAAAATTTTGACTGTACTATTAATAGTAACCATTTTAATGAAAGTTATTCTTCCGAAGAGACAAAAGTTAAAAAAGTGCTCAGAAGAAAGAAAATCAATGTGGTAAAGTACAATCTAAAAAAATACACTTTGAGTTAAATAAATTTTCGAGTTTTATAAATAAATTTTAAATAGAAATTTGTTACAAATGGAGAACTTACAATTATAATTTCAAAGTTAACCAAACAATATAATAAATCATTAGTAATATAAGTTATAACATATATCCTATCACCCTTTAAAAGATGAGCGAAAGAGAAGCGACTTACAAAAAACAATTTATTTAGCAATTATTTACTTCATATGTAAGAAATAAGTTATAAGTTTACACTAAAATTGTTAAAAGAATCCTTCCTTAGCGTTTCTGGAAGTTTATTGAAAAAAGGTAGCCTACTAAAAATTCAAAATGATGTACTTTTTCGTTCATAAATTAGCCCAGCCTTACACATCTCAGCGTAATTTTCTCTATAAGAGGAACATGTCTACCAGATTTAATAAAATGAATTATTTAATAAACTTTTTAATCATTTCTGACGCCTTAAGAATTCGTAATCTCAGGTAAATTAGTTAAGATGAATGCAAGATTAGTTTGTGTTTAGGTTATCAGCCAAAAGGCTGTTTTGAACCTCTAGAAGTTTTACTAAGTGAAACATGGATTGAGGTGGGTTACATTTGCCTTCCTCAGTGAGTTGAACAGTATGCTTATCAGCATGCCAGGCCTACTGAAAAGCACATATTTTCCACCCTGCAAAATGACACCTTCACTTCATTCACCACAGGGTCTGGCTGTATAATGAAATTCATTACTTTCAGAGCAGATAACTCTCATTAGTGTCTTTTACACCTCTACCTCTTATGTTCTTAAATGATCCAGTCATTTAATTGGCTGATCATGTAATAAAAAACCGAACTATTTTTGTAACCTTAGAGCTAACAGAGAAAGCTTAAGGAATGAAATAGAATAAAATATAAAATAAACACGATAAAACCTTTCTATCGTATTTCAAGGGACAAAAATTCAACCTAGTTCGACCGCTTTCCAAAAATCCCATTTAAAAGGATTACATTCATTGGCAATTTATTGTCCTGGTTACAATATTTTTGTTTAAAAGAAGTTTCTCAAATGTCTTTATTAATATCTGTTAATTTACACCGGTGATTCCCATACAAATATCTTGTATGGATTTTATACATGATTTTTCGATGTATGTACTTTTAATGCACTTATCTTTGTGGTAAAGGACTTAGAGGCTCAGTTCACGATTTAAGTTTTAACATAGAAAATGATGTAACAAGAGGGATCCTTTACTTTGTCACTCCACTTAATCTAGCCTATACGACCGGGATGTGATTTAATTCTGAGATTAAACTTTAATTCTAGGAAAGAACTAAGAAAGTCTTTCAACCTTTTACTCTTCGCCCATTCTTTTTTGCTGATACACTTTCGACTTGATCTTTTGGTACCTTAGATTTTTCCTCATACTCTTTTCCAAAGAACAGACAGTCCACACATCCGTGGTATTGCGGGTGAAATTCAACATTTATCCTATATTTTTACTTACCAAACAAGCAGATCTTTTCGCTCTTCTTTCTTTCGGATTATGAGTTTATCCCCGTAAATCTGATTTGTTGTATTGTGTTCTGTTGGTGTTGATGCATATACACGCAGTATATCTCACACGAGGGGGTTATTCTTAAGCCCTTTTTCGATTACAAAACTTTATCCCATTGTCTACACATATATATTTATGTTCCTTTTCTGCTATTTATTTACAGCGATCGTATACGAACTATTTTATACAAACAAACCATCTAAGCACGTACCAAACTCTACAATACATGTGTATAACGGGAATTTTATTTTTGAATTTTCTATTTATTTATCTTTTTGGAAATGATCAACAACCTTGTAAAATGTTATTTTTGTTTACATTTTTGTTTTGGTTAACCTAGTACAGTAGGTTGAATCAAAGAATGTATTCTTTAAATAGGAAACGTATGAAGTGGTTAAAGAGAAAAACTATTTATAATTTTTATACTGCATTTTTTATCGCTAGAAGGATTTTTCATAATTTTGTAAATTACCATATATCAGCTGTTTAAAGTAGTAATTGATTTATACATATACCGCGTATTAAATAAATAAATAAAATTAAATATAAATTAATATTAATAATGACTTGATTAACCTTTTTTGAGAAAATTTTCCTTTTGTACGAAAAAACTTAGTTTTCGGAAAACGAAGAAATGAAAAAAACAAACAATAATTATTTCACTCGTAAATAAAAATCAGCTGTAAAATAAATATGAAAGCAAGACAAACAACAGGACTGCCAACAATATGTATAAAATGTTACCTTTCTATTAAAACATAAAATAAATTTCTAAACAAAAAAGATCAAAAGTTATCCAACTTAAATTTTAGTTAGGTCTCAGAAAAACAGTAATGGGTTAATTTAAACAATTAATAAAACAATATAAAACCTTATCAAAAGGTTACTTATTGTACATTAACTTACTCAGAAAAATCCAGTAGAATTAAATGAACAAACAAAGAAAATGGTGAATTCTATTTTTTTGAAGACCGGGTATTCACTAGCGCGCTAGTGATTTTGAACATGTTTGTTTTACAAGTGCTAGTAGGGAAGAAAAGGTCACGTGATTGACTAGTGCTAGTAAACTAGCTCGGTGTGAACGAACGAAATCGTTAATAGTCACTAATAAGCTGCTAGTACTAGCAGCTAGTAAACGAGTGTTGTGGAAATAGTCCTTGGGCCTTTTCCTGGAATACTCACATTGACTTAACATTAAAGTTGATAGGGAAACATCGCAAAAACTTATTTCCTTTGTTAATTAGACTCTTACATCTGCTAATTCATTTATAAAATTTTATTAATATACAAATCAAATTTTTACTCCGGTTACTTAGCTACAGTTAAACCTGCTGTTACTAGACGTCTGATTTTTATTTTACTCCCACAACTTTATATTATATTACATATTAATTTCTCCTTTCACTGATAAGTAGAATCCAGCCTCGCACTTCGAACCCTGAACAGAGGTCTTGGTCACTACGAATCTTTTAGCAATGGTTCAAAAACGAATGATCGGAGTAAAACTACAATTTCATTATTATTCTGCCTTCATCTTTTTCCAAGATTTCTCGCGTCGGGCCCAACACAGCTCCTTTCCACCTCTTTATATCTCTGAGCCATCTCTCCATCATTATCTTGTGGGATCGAATCGAGAGAAGGAGAGGAGCCACCTTTCTTCATCACTGAACCATCACTCTCTTGGCTTTACGTATTTTTCCCAAATCAGTAATAACTGAACCCATCCAGTTCATTCATAAATCTGCTCTTTAGTTTTCTCCCTCCATCTCAAAAAATTGCATTCTTTTAGTTTCCTGGAAGTTTTGAAACTTATACAATCTAAATTCTTGCTCCTTATTTCCAACGTCTCTGGGTACTTTAAAAACAAACGCTACACCCATGCGGCGTTACACAATAATTATCAAACAATAAGGAGATTGTTTTTCTATACATTATGACTGTATAAATGTTTTCCATACATTAACTATATTTTCTTTCTCTTATACAAGTGTTTTAAAAAACTTCCTCAAAACGAAAATTGACTTACATGTGACCTAATTTTACGAAACTTACCTCAAAATATGTCATTTTAGACATAGGAATAGATTAATGGAGTAAGCTACATTACTTTAACTATGTCCCGAGGGAATTTCAATGTTGAGTACTGTTTGTCTTAGTCATTTTTCATGTCATGTTCTACTGTATTACCTAATTTACTGGTTGTGAATTCACAGTTGTAAAGTTATGTTTATAAGTAATAAAATATATTATGTAATATATACAGATTTCGTTTTTAACTCTTTAATCATACTTAAGATACTTTATTTGGATTATTATTATTATTATCAATTTACAAGAATTCAGTTCCTTTCTTACCATATTTCTCATCCGAATCTTTACTCTGATTCTCTTTCCTTCCTAATAAGATTTAATTTTATCAAATTTACTTTTTCAGAAAGTCTTGTCATCTTCCTTTATGTTTTTTCTTCTCTCAATTTATTTCTTCCCAATATTATTCATTTTTTGATCTGGACTTTCTCACATCTTCTAGACGATACCATTTTTCTCTTCGGTGGTTTTTTTTAATCACTGCCAGAATCACGAATCCATACAATTTGTCAAATCCTAATTGTTCTATTTCCAGTTATCTATGATTAAAGTTGGTTTAGTCGATGAAAATTATTTTTTTACATATTTTTTAAGTGTTCCTATTACTTCAAACAACTACAAATGAGATGATCAATTGATATGATTAAATTTGGTAAACAATTACATGAAGAAGACGGTCACCCGCGTGACAGTTCATATTTTTATGGATGTGTATTGTAGTTTTTTTTCAAAATCATCTGACTAATGTTTCAATTAAATTTAATTCCTGCAGTAAATCTGTTCCATTTTTTCTTTAAACTCCTTTGAGGAACTTCAGGTAGGTGTGGTAAATACATTCTTTTAATTAAGCAGTTTTTATGTTTGTCAGTTTTATGTGAAATCGTCTGTAGTATACTCTTTGATAATATTAATAACGAAGCAAATATTGAACAATTTTTTTCGTTTAAACGGTTTTCTTTCATACGTTTTATTTTCCAAAAAACTTTCCTTTTTTATAATATTGTAGTTTTTTGAAATCTTAATGAAAAGTTCTTGGTTTGGTTTATCTTTCTGCAGTTTTTGTAATAAATGTGCAAAGTAAATTTTACAAATGAATTTTCCGGTTTTATTGTTACCAGATTTTTCATTTATATTTTGTTTGTGATTATTGCTTCCATTTCGTAGAGAATTACGGTTTAAAAACTGTGTTGCAGAGTCTAATTTTGATGTTTCACGAAATATTTATCTTATAATAAAAATCTTTAGAGTAAAATAAATGTTTCATTTTTCTAATCCTAATAATAATAATAATAATAATTTATTATTATTATTATTATTACTGTATTACGGTAGATAATAACATTTTATATGTTACTCGTAGTAAATAGGTCTGAATGTAACTGTACATCCCTTTTCGTGTTAATATAACGAAATACATTATAATAACATATGAAGATTCAGTATTTCAAATACGATTATCTGTCGTTTTAAAAGAATACTTTTGCTATTTATTTTTATAACTCTATACAATTTTACAACAGCATAAAAATGTGTAAAGTTTAAACTTTAACTGCGTAGTTTTATGTTTTATGATGGTTTTGTTGGTGTTTTATAATCATATTATTTATTATTGTTATGTGCTTAGATCATAACGTTATAAAAACCTTTGTTTTATGTTTACAGAAAATATATGCAGAAATTATTGGATACGTTAGTAAAAGATTTTAATTGAACATAACGGACTTTGTTATAAAAATTAGATACAAGTGTTTCTTAAAATTATTTATGAATGGTTTTTTTTAATGTTTATTTTTTCAATTAAATTTATACCAGTAAAATATGTGATATTGATCATTTTGTTGAAATGCCATGATAGGCATAAGAGAGGTAAGGCCTTATTGGTGTTTCCTCAAAAATTGTCATTATGTACGAGTATCATACATTGATTTATTACAGTTATAACTTCTAGTATATATATATATATATATATATATATATATATATATATATATATTACAATAAATACTTGACTTAATTGATTACAAGATATTTTAAACATTTATTATTTATGCCAAATCTAACTGGACAAAAATATGGCCATTTATAATCAAATAAATAATTCCTAACGCTTGTTTACAATTATAAAAATAGTAGGCCTACAGAGTAATTTTTTAGTCCTGTTATCCAATTGTTAATGTGGTAATTTTTTTCTAGGAAAGGGAAATTATGTTTTGTGACACGAAGGTGGTAGCCCTACTCAACCGGTATGGATACGAAAGTGTGAGTTGATTCTTCTCGAGCTGTTTAAAATTTTGTGCCTTTTCCGGTCGTGTTACGAACAGAATGTCTTTTACCTTAGAACAACAGGTTTTCATTCTTAAACAATATTTTGATACGAAATCGTTTGCGAGTGTAAGAGAATCATTTAAAATTTAATTTGTTTGTGTTCCTCCACTAGAATGTCAATTTCTAGGCTAACAAATCGATTTCGAGTGTTTTCACATTCTCTAGAACGTGATCTGTCAAGAGAGTTTGTCGACCACTACTTTTTCTATCGCAAACACTACCTGTCTCTCGAAATAGTTTTGTTAGCCTAAAAATTGACATTTTTTTCTGGTGGAGGAACACCAACCTATTCAATTTGAAGTGATTTTTTTACACTCACTTACGATTTCGTAGCAAAATATTGTTCAAGAATGAAAACCTGTTGTTCTAGGATAAAAGACATTCTGTTCGTCACACGGCCGGGAACGGCCCAAAATTTTACACAGCTCAAGGAGAATCAACTCACACTGCCGTATCTATACCGGTTGAGAAGGGCTAGTAACTTAGTGTCACAAAACAAAATTTCCCTTTTTTAGAAAAAAATTACGACATTAACAATTGGGTAACAGGACTAAAAAAATCACTCTATATTATTTGACTTCTATGACGAATCCTTTCCAAATTTGACAAACCGATTAACACAACACCGTAATAACCTAGAATTAATCCGGAAATTGTTTACATGTACACTGCTCGACAAGGAAGAGGCTCTATTTATAATAACCGATCTTACAATTAAAAAATAAGTCGCAATCTTAAATAAACATTTTTTTTACGGGAAAACAGCCTCTCCAAGAATTTCAGCAGACATGGCGCCTACCCTATCTTATAAAGTATAAAAAATTTAGTAAACACGGCGATTTAAAAAAAAATTGTAGGACCCGTTTTTGAGAAAATTGCAAAAGTGAAAAATTACACAAATGAACTACTACTTCCGGTTGACCGATTTTGATGAAAATGTTCGTGTCGGGTCCGGTAGTGTGTAACTTAAGTTTCAAGTTTCAAGTTCGTACGGTGTTCCGTTCTTGAGATATTCTTTTCACACACACAGATGAATCGCTAAAAACATTTTTTTGGGTTCAGGGGGGTCTAAAAACGTACCTATAGATCATGTGAAAACTCGATTTCGAAAAATCGACATGAAAACAATACTTTCCTTCCATATAGGCAACTTCCATTCATATAGGCAAGAGAAAGTAAAAAATAACGAATCATAAAGCGAATTCTAGATAAATGAATGCACAATAAACCAATACACGCAAAGAATTATGAAGAATAAATAATGATAAACACAACAGAATACTAGAAAATTTATAAGAAAGAAACTGCTATTACCAAAAGGCAATAAATTGTACCTATCAAAATTTCATACAGTAGCCACGTTCATTGTCCCATTTATTGTCATTTGTCACATTGTTATTTTGAAAGTCTCAGTATCAAATTACGAGAAGGAGCCGAAAGCATCGTTATAGTTCTTTACATATTAAACGTTTTGTTACGCATTAAAATTAAAATTTAAATTGAAATTGAACTAAATTAGTAACCAGTGTAGATCAAAGAATATAATTACTGTAAGTCCTGGAGAATGGTCAGTCTTAATTAGTAACTAATTACATGTTACGCAACTGACATTATTCATCTAAGTAATTCTTCTTTTTTGTATCTTCTAATTGTGAATTGTTATTCTTTACTTTCCTTTCTGTTTTTTTCTTTGATCTGTTTCAAATATCAATTACATTTTCTTCACTGTTTCTTTTTTATTTTTTGGATATCCCCTGATAATTTTCCTTTTTGTTTGTTTCACAAGCTTTAAAAGTCGTATTTTATAAAAGTTAATAAAATTTTCTAACGCAATAATTTAATTGAATAATGAAGAAATAAGTAATCATTAAATGATTACTTATTTCTTGAATAAATTTGAATAAATTTTATTCAACAACTTATAAACGTTTTTCCTTAAAAATTTTTATTATTAAAAGAATTTGTAACTAAGAAGAAAAATAAATCAGTCCCTAAGGAATTTATTTATATTAACATTTTGTTCTAAGATTTATTTCATAAATTTGTACATACATTTTCACATAAAAACAACTTAGAATTTTTTAAACGATCATAATATAGAAAATTTTATGATTATTTAACAGAATACATGGGAATGTGTTTAAATTAAATTGTTAAAGGAAATTGTTTGAAACACAAATTTTATAAATTATTCGAAAAAGTCATATCAAAACAACAAAAATAAACAATTATTAATGTGTAGAGTTTTCTTCTAAAAATAAAAATGTAAAATAATATTACATTTTACATATAAAAGAATCAGTTCAAAATGTATTTTAATATAATAAGATATAATAGTGGAAAACTCTATTATATAATTTTTGTTACAAGGTAAATTTTAAAGTTAATATTTGTTGTATCAAAATGCTCTGATGCAGTCTTGTTAGTCTGTGATTTGAAAAAGGTAAATAAGAATAAAAAACTGATTTTATTTTACCTGCAAACCGTTATCATTCGTTTATACAATCAGTGTATTCTTTTGGTCTTTTTAAAAGTTTTCCTTTTAAGTATATACTGTTTTTCTTCCTGATTTTTTATTTTTATTCTGTTATTGAACTTGAATAGGAAATCAAAAACTTCTTTTTATTGTTATCTATAAACTTAATAATATTGTATTACAAAGCCGGCGCAGTCAGACAGCTGTTAGAAAGTCACTATTTTTGTTAAGCAACAACTGGCTTCCATGCCATTGGTACAGGTTTCAGTTCTGTATCATGTCTGGCATTTTCTTCTACCTTCTGCGCTTACCTTAATGTTCTTAACAGCCGGACGTAAAATAAAAACAACAGTATTACAATAATATGGCACTATTATAAATAATTATATAATTAAAGCACTCTTTTAGAGACTTTTGCTGAATATATGTACATTTCAACTCCCACCTAGCCGTGTCTGAATTGTTCCATTAAGCTCGCACAAACATATATATTTTAAAAACACATATACCAGACACATACTCGCGCGACCGTGCACAGAAATAAGGTCTCAAAGTCAACGGCTATAGTTGATGTAATGGGAGGGCGAGGATTTTATTGGCATAATATAAATATAGTTACTGTAAAAGTCTCTGTTGAGTTGGTTACTACCCAACCAACGGTTGAGCCCAACTCAACCGGTAGTGATACGGTAGAGTGAGTTGATTTTCCTTGAGCAGTGTAAAATTTTGTGCCGTTTCTGGTCGTGTTACGAAAAGAATGTCTTTTACCTTAGAACAACGGGTTTTCATTCTTGAACAATATTTTGCTACGAAATCGTACGCGAGTGTAAAAGAATCATTTCAAATTAAATTTGTTGGTGTTTCTTTACCAGAAAATATGTCAATTGCTAATTAACACTGTATTTAAAACTTCGATCCGTTATCATTTATGAAAGACCTAAATCAAAGTCATATTGCAATCGCTTGTTCAAATCTGGAGGAAGAAACTCTTGGACTAAATGTACGCAATATGGATACAATTTCAAATTTTAGCAGCTTTCTGAACACTCAAATATGACAAACCAACTTACGAGGAAAGTTTCGTAAGATTTCCGTGGAGAATTGAGCAATCTTGCTTTCACATTTTCTAAAACGTGATCTGTCAAGAGAGTTGATCGACCACTACATTTTCTATCGCAAACACTACCTGTATCTCGGAATCGGTTTGTTAGAAACAAAATAGGAAGAAACAAAAGAAGCTGCTAAAATTTGAAATTGTATCCATATTGCGTACATTTAGTCCAAGAGTTTCTGCCTCAAGATTTAAACAAGCGATTGCAATATTGCCGTTGGTTTAGGTCTTTCGTAAATTATAACGGAATCGAAGTTTTAAATACAGGGTTAATTAGAAATTGACATTTTTTCTGGTGGAGGAACACTAACAAATTTAATTTGAAATGTTTTTTTACACTCGCGTACGATTTTGTAGCAAAATATTGTTCAAGAATGAAAACCCGTTGTTCTAGAGTAAAGATATTCTGTTCGTAACACGACCGGAAATGGCACAAAATTTTACACAGCTCAAGGAGAACCAACTCACACTGTTTTATCTACACCGGTTGATTAGGGCTACCAACTTCGAGTCACAAAACAAAATTTCCCTTTCTTAGAAAAAAATTACCAGACATTAATAATTTGGTAATAGGACTAACAAATCACTCTGTATAATTGTCATAGAAACATCGTTTTTTTTTTTTGGTTTAACGTCCGACTGTTTTGCAATTACTGCTAATGCAGACGGTCAAAGATGAAATGATTATTTTTTTGTAACGTATGAAAATATGCCGTGCCTGAATGGAATTCGAACCAAAGACCGCATGATGAGAGGCGAGCACGTTACCAACTACGCCAGTACGGCTCGCAAAATATCGTATTGGTAGGATCTTTTTCTTCATTTTTCATGTTATTAACCTTTAAAGCTGTTTAGTTACCTAACTTTTCGATAATTCAACGTATTAAAATCAAAGAAGGCATAAGGATATTCATTGTGGCAAATTTTATTTATTTACCTCTTCTCAGGAACCCTAAATAATAATTATTTAAATTTATATTTGCTAGAATGTATTTAATATAAATCACTATGAGACAATAAGAAAAAATTCAACAAACTGGGAACTCTTATTTCAAATATTTTAAAGAAAACTAAAGTATAAATTTTCTGCCTCTAGGCTAAAATTCAGATTCATTGGAATATTGTGGTGGTACATAATTTAGCTGCGAGTAATCAAGGACTGAGCGAAGTCTTATAATTTGTATACCACCAATTTGCCCACGCATAACCTTTTAGATACCCGAGTACTATATTTACTTTTGAGTAAACGTTTTAAAGCAATAACCTGTTACTAATTCATAGCAATGCAGGCCGAAGAGATAGTAATGTAATAAACATATAACTAATTGAAAAAAATTGAATTGTATTTTTACATGAGCAAATTAATGTCAAAGCTTTAAATTTGGTTATCAATAATATGGAATGTACTTTTTCAATATCATCCTGTACCGAATAACTGATTATTAGTGAGATAGCTTTGACAAAATATATTACAGATACTGATACAGCTTAAAGTTCTTTTAAAGTCTTAAAATATGATTGAAAATTTTTAAAAAGCGTTCAATATGAGAGGTCTACATGTACCTTTCCTACTTTCTTTAATCCTTCTATGTATCCGAATTCACTTAAACAAATTCAAAATACTCCTTTAAAAATAAAATAAATTAAATTTGTTTTTCTTTAAAAGTAATGTGAAATTAAAATATAATATAAGTTCATTTTGGCGTTAAATAAATGTCTAAGGTCATTATTGATTATATTATTTTTAACTATTATTTTATTGATTGACATTCCTTTTATTTGACTGTATGTTAGATTTTGATTTTAATTACGCTAGATCTAATAGATTAAACGTAAAAAATATATTATACCGGTTTTCCCACGGAATTTGAATCTTAAGGAAAATAGCATTGATTTTCATTAGTTTGTTAATATTTTCTTCCCACAAATAAATGAAGACTCGTTATAATCAATATCGATTTTCATACATTTTAAGCTGTATTTTAGCTTAAAATACATAAATTTGTAAGCCGTTTCCTATTTAAGTATTGTAAACTTTATGGGTACGTCACATTGTGTGTTTGGAATAATGTTAACGTTATGGTGTGGAGATGTAGAGATAATTGGGTCAAATCGATCTGCGGTAAAGTTTCTGTTTTTAAAAAAATATGGTAACTATTAAGAAATTTATTTATTTTTTAAAATTTTGACAATTTTTTTTATCTTCTAAAATAATTGTAACAATCAGTTGTTTCTGAAAATTAAATGTAACTAAAGAAATATATTATAAAGTATGTATAAAATACTGAATTTGCATACAAAAAAGACAAATTTTTAAGTAAATAGTTTTAAAAAGTTAGTGGGAAGTTAAGAAATCAAAGTCGGGGTTCAGAACCAAAATTAGTGACATTATAATATATATATAGTGTACATACGAGGGTAGGCTGATAAGTAATGCACACATGCTTGTAGAAGACGAACAAAAAGAAATAGCAAGATGGGGTAAATAACAAATTAAAGTACAAATCTTAACCTACCAAATTATCTATTTATTTTTCAATATAGTCACCGTTAAGCATTACACATTTCTCCCAACGTTTAACAAGTTTTTTCATTCCGTCACTGAAAAATTCTTCCGACTTTCCTCGAACCCAGGACGCAATAGCTGCCTTCACCTCATTGTCCGAGCTGTAATGATTACCCTTAAGATCTCTCTTCAGTAGAGGAAAAAAATAAAAATCGCAAGGCGCAAGGTCGGGAGAATACGGAGGGTGTAAAATTGGTTGAAACTTCAGGTTTCTCAGAGCCTCTCCAGTTGCACGCGAAGTGTGTGGACGAGCATTGTCGTGTTGCAAAATTATTGGCGCCAGGTTGCCTCTAACACGACAAACTCGACGTCGGAGGTGTTTCAGAGTCTGTATATACTGAGCAGAATTTACCGTTGCCCCTCGTTCCAGATAATCAGTCACATAAACTCGGCGAGCATCCCAAAACACAGTCAAAAGAATTTTTTTTGCGGACGGTTGTGTTTTGAACTTTTTCACAACAGGAGAATGTGGATGACGATATTCAGCGCTCTGCCTTTTTTCTTCGGGATCGTAATGATGAACCCATGACTCGTCCCCCGTCACAATATTCAAAAGAAAGTCGTCTCCTTCGTCACGGTAGCGCTTCAAAAGTTGTTCACAGCATTCCAATCGACGCTGTTTATTCTCGTCTGTCAGACGGCGTGGTACCCATCGTGCACAGATTTTACGGTATCCCAATTGTTCAATAATGAAGCCAACACGTTCCTTAGATATTCCAATTTGGTTTGCGATACGCTGTTGAGTGATTCGCCGGTCATTTTGAATCAAATCATCGATGAGTTTGCGACGATTATCGTCTGAGGCAGTGATTGGTCGTCCACTGCGTGTTTTGTCAACAATTAAGGCTTTTCCAGGTTGGCAATCGCGAAATTTTATTACCCAACGATTCACAGTAGACCTATCAACAGTATCGTCACAATAAACAGCCTTTAAACGACGATAAATCTCACTAGGATTCACTTTCTCAGCAGTTAAAAATTCGATAACAGCGCGTTGTTTAATTCTCGTTGACATAGCACCAGAACACGACGCCATACTTCCACTACTCAAAACAAACTGAATGAAAGCAACGCCTTCAAACTGCGCAGGCTTGTAGAGGAGAAATAGTACTTCCACATGCCACCAGGCGCGCTACTGAAGTTTATTTAGTTGTCTTCTACAAGCATGTGTGCATTACTTATCAGCCTACCCTCGTATTATAATGCACTATATATTAAGGTAGTGTATTATCGTAATAATACACTAATTTCAAGTTTCAAGTTCGTACACTCACACACACACACACACACACACACACACAACCAATCGCTAAAAACATGTTTTTTGGGGTCAGGGGGTCTGAAAACATGTATATCCGATTAAAACTCAATTTAGAAAAATCGACATGAAAACAATACTTTCCTTCCTATAATATTTATATAGGCATGAGAAAGTAAAAAGATTACGTACTGAAAACTAAATAAATACAGTAGTAAATGATGAAGTTTTCTCACCTGACGTTAATCAATTTTACAACCCAGCCAAACTGATGATGTGTAAAGACTATGGAACGTAATGCAAAATCAGTGATTCTAAGTTGCAAATTTTTTACGTCCGTCTGTTATTTACATTAAGACTACTATAGCTGGTGAAGGGAAAATGCGCAGCTGGCTTCAATGCCAGTGGCTAACTAATAATAGAGTATAAAATAAATGAAAAAAGAATATTTTGAACAGTGATTTTTGCTAAATTTTAAATAAAAATATTTTGTTTTTAAATATAGTATTTGCTCAAATTTTAGGAGAAATTTAATAGATGTTATTTTATTTAATTAAACTACAATGTAAAAAAAAGTTAATTAAATTAAATTAATTCGTAAAATAACTGAATATATCTGAAAAAATTTAAAAGTTTTAAGAAAAACAAAATTAGGCATTATTAAGAAAAGTTAAAATATACCTGGACTATTTCTTCATAGAACAAGCAATAAAAAGTTTGGAGAAAAACTATATACGATACAAGAATACGTATAATGTAGAGATTTAATTAGAGAAACTGTAACTGAATTAAAAAGGAAAAGAGAAATATTAAAAACTTATGTTTATAAAGTTGTAATCCAGTAGATCCAATTTAGAAATAATACAACGCTTCCAAAATAAAGTATTAAGATCGACGAGTAACGCTTTTTTTTTTTTTTTTTTTTTTTTTTTTTTTTTGTTTAACGTCCGATTGTTCTGCAATTACTGCTAATGCAGACGGTGAATGATGAAATGATTTTTTTGTAACGTATGAAAAAATGCCATGCCTGAATGGGATTCGAACCCAAGACCGCATGATGAGAGGCGAGCACGTTACCAACTTCGCCAAAATTTGGTGGTTTATAATAAACTCGGAAATATATGACCATTTTCGTATACGTACCATAACAAAAGAGATAAGAGAGCTGAACCTCTGGTACCAGCTAAGATGAAACGATCACCAGAACCACCTGGCATTAAATTTGCTGGACAACAGTGAGGAAACGAAGCGCCTCAAAAGACATCACATCCTCGACTTAGACCAACGTTTTTAATCCATACGAAATAAAGTTCACCATTCATCTTCATAACTACATTTTAATCTCAAGTTAAATTTCAAAATTTTATTTTATTTTAATTTTCTATTGTTAACATTTTTTACATTGTTATTGTTAATTTTGTAACTTTGCAACTTTTCTTAAAATGTTATAAACTTTATTTTCTAATTATATTTAGTTGAAGTGAGAGCAAAGTCTGTCTACTTCACTCATGTCAGTTTAGTTCTTTTTTAATGATTTGCTTAAAGCCACATTGTAAAGGCTGATTGTAAATAAATAAGTTAAATAAAAAAAAAGTTTTTTAGTTAAAAAAAATAAAGTTGAAAACAAAAAATATTTTTCAGTTAATGGGCCACGGAGATGGCCAGCCAATAAATTTATTTGTTCAAAAAATTTGATTTCTATCAATTTTTTAAAAATTTAGCTTCATTATTATATTAACGGTACTGTATTTTTTTTGTAAATGTATCAATTTATTTCATAAATCTATTTATTGTTTTTTTAAGAATCAATTGTTGATAGATTTTATTGATAAAACATATTTTTAAAAATTTTAATTAATTAACCCTTTCAGTGCCCAAAAATACTTAAAAGTTTGATCGTAAAGTGCTGTATAATTAGTATAAGAATGTACAACAGTGCCAGCCATTATTTTGGCAACTTGCAGGCGTATGCATTGCCAACCAAAATTTCAACGTTTCAGAAAAATAAAGTTTCCTGTAAAAAAATAATTTGTACTAGTGGACCCGTGCGAATAAATTCGCACAATAAGATGCAGATAAGGGAGACGGCAATAGTAAACCACCTCACTCCTCGTTTTTACTTAGTTAAACCTCTAGAGGTTCCAACAAGCCTTTCGGCTGTTGACCTAAACAACAACACAACAACACGGTATTACAGAGCTATACGTTGTAAACAATAAATTTTGTTCGTTTTCATTTCGTAAAATGAAGCTCGAATTTAGCATGAATTTCAAGTTTAGAACTTTTTACCGAATCAGGAAAGAATACTCGTTAAAACCATGTAAAAATTATAAAAATCCGTTCGGTAGAACTCTGTATTTAAGAGTTTAAAGAATTCCCATTTAAAATACAAGCGTCATCCGTGAATGTTTAGAGGAAAAGAAGTAATGTTCGGCTGTGCTGTTAGACGTTGTTCAAGCATTTGACAGAGTCTGGTATCCTGGTCTACTCCATAAATTAAAAGCTGTGTTTCCGGAGAACCTGTACAGTGTTCTTGTATCGTATCTTAACAAACGATTATTTCAAGTCCGGGTTGGAAATTACTTAACGGGTTTGAAAGAGATCAATGCTGGTGTTCCGCAAGGAAGCGTTCTGGGACCAATTTTATATGTTCTGTTCACAGCTGATTTGTCTGTTCTTGAACATGTAATCATTGCCACCTTTGCTGACGATACGGCAATAATGTCATGTGATGCAGACCCAACTATTGCGACACGCAGAGTACAGATGTATCTAAGTGAGCTGGAAATCTGGCTGTCAAAGTGGAAGATCAAGGTGAACGAGGACAAATCTACGCATGTGACGTTTACTACCAGAAGGGCAACTTGTCCTCCTGTGCAACTGAATGGCAAGAATATTCCGCAGGCCAGGGATGTAAAATATTTAGGAATGTACTTAGATAGAGGTCTGACTTGGCGCAAACACATTCAGATGAAAAGGAAACAGCTGGATTTAACATTTAGGAAGATGTATTGGCTCATTGGTAGGCGTTCCCAGCTTTCAATTGAGAACAAACTACTTTTGTACAAATCCATGCTGAAGCCGGTTTGGACCTACGGAATTCAGTTATGGGGGACAGCATCAACTTCAAACATTGAGATTCTGCAACGGTTTCAATCAAACGTTCTGCGGACCATACTGAATGCACCGTGGTATATCACCAATGCCGATATACATCGTGATATGGATGTGCAGACGGTACGAGAAGAAATACGAAGTTTCAGTTGTAAATACATCGAACGTCTAAACAACCACGTAAATCACTTAGCACTGAATCTCTTAGACAACAGTAATGATGTCAATAGGCTAAAACGTGCTACAGTACTGGATCTCCCAGGGCGATTCTGATAAAGTGTTTTAAAAGTTGTAAAATAATATAATGTTAATATTCTGTAGATGATTGTCGTGTTTAAGTGTGAATTATGTAAATAACTAAATGAACATTTTTAATAATTATCTCCGGTGAAGTTAGGTGTATATTTCAGAATCATGTGCTTATTATTACTTATCATTTTGTTTTTTTTCGTTGTAAAGAAGGTTTTGGTTATTTTTTATTTTTTTTATTTATTTAAAAAAGTACTATCTAATTTTGATTGTAAATATTAATTAAGAAGAGTATAATATGTTTTAATGTTATAATTTGTTAATTACACCAGTGGGTTGTAATTTTTTCATGAGTTGTATCTAATCGATAAGTTGCATTTATTGTTATTTATAACAGATTATGCATTAAAAAAGTTATATGATAAAAAAAATATATATATGCGTTTTAAATATATAGATTGTGTTTATATATAAAGAAAATCGTTCTGATAACACTAATAATATTCAAAATACATATTTTTTTAGTTCATTTAAAGTCGCATCAACAGTTTGGCCATTAGCAACTACTGTGGGTTAACTGTAAAGATGGGTTTTGGTACGTAATAATTTCCAGACCTTAGCCGGGACCTTTCGCTTTATAGGCTAGCGCGCTAGTCACTACGCCACGGTGGCGGTCTCAAAATACATAATTTCATTAATTTTTGTTTGAAAAAAGTTTTTGTAAACGTTCGGTAATCCGGACGTTGGCATTTAATGCATAACTTACAGACGTCTGGAAAACCGGATGTTGTCACTTTACATAAAATATATTGACGTCTTGTTTTCCGGACGTTGCCACTGAAGGGGTTAAAATTTTACGATTTAACAGTAATATCCCTTTCCATGAATAGAAATGCTGAATCAAGAGATAACTATTGGTAAATTCTGTTTCGATGCGGGTAGTACTGGAATTTAGAATAATAACAATTTAATATAGTATCTTTTATAACAGTTCAGGAATTCAAAACATCAGAGTAAAGAAAAGTTTATTGTATGATATGGTAATAGCGCGGATGTTTCTTATTTCTTAAAATATTCTCAGTGAACTCAAAAAGATATGGGTTTCTGCAGCTAGCTGAACTTGAACGATAACCGATTTTATGCTGAATAACCTACTCTATACTGCATTCCATAGAAATACAACAAAAGTAATATTATTTTATTGAAATATCAATAGTTATTTTTATGTATTCTATTGTTAAGTATACAATAAATTAAAGGTTATTTATCAATTTTGATGTATTAATCGGTAAAACTAGTTTCTATAACAGAAGTTTTGGTTTCGATTCCTGGCCAGGTGTTGGTTTTATCATCACTGATTTTCATCTATCAATTTTCGTCGTCTTCATTGATGGAAATTTTTAAAATTCTGATCTAGCGTTTATCTTTGCCCGTCCGTTCGTGACACCCATATGTCAGAATCGACAAGAGATAGCAAGAAACGGTTTTCGGATTTGTAATCTACACAAAAAGGTCATAATAGGTATAGATTGGGTTTGTAGTTCCGGTTTTTAAGTGGCCCAAAACCGGAAGGCTAGAAATAAAAATCGGAATTTGAAACAAAAATAGTCTTTCGATTCCTTTTAAAGAGTAGACAGAGAAATATCTAATGGTTTTTGCCAAAAATCAAAGGTAAGCCTTTTAAAAATTGCCACCAGCCATGAAACGCGTCGCCTCATGAAAGGGATTTTTGAATTCATTTTCAAAACAAAACGACGTAAAATAAAAGAAATAATCTGTTCCTGCTTGATTTTAAAGCTTTGAAATCCATAATCTGGAATCTGTTGATTAGGTCAACAGCCGAAAGGCTGGTTTGAACCTCCAGAGGTTTTACTAAGTAAAACGAGGTATATAGATATGAAACGACTTGCGCAAGATAGAACTGCACCAAACCAGTCGAGAGACTGATGACAGAAAATGTTCTAAATTAAAAAACAATTTATTTAAAAAAGTAGTTGTGCAGTGAATAAAATAAAGATAAAATTGAATAAAGTATTAAAACAATTATTCTGATAAGCTTACAATATCGTTAGTTTCTTTAAGCTTTTAGTTTATATTTCTTATGAGAGCATAAAGAAAATCATTAATTATTTTAAACTTTAATAACTTTCGTTGAAGATGATAAAATATTAGAAACAAGAAGAACATAATTAAAAAAATGAAGACTTTACCAAATATGTAAAAAGATTTATAACACGATTTTTCGTAGTAATTATTATTCATTTTATTAAATTATTAAAATAAATCATGAAGATAAAACTATCCCGTCATTTGCAGAAGATTATATGAAATGATTTACCGATGAAACTGAGATAAGACGGTACGGGATAAGAAAAGGGTTACGAGAGTAGGATAAATTTATATTTTATAATACACACCGCCAATGACGTAAAAGTGATTGTCCTTACTCCATACCTTGTCTTCGTCATATTTCCCCTCTTTTACGATGGAAAATCTCGAAGTCAATTGAGAAAAGTAGTGTACTTGTTTGAAGTAAAGAGATTTGATGAAAGCAGAACCTAGACGAGTACAGACGGGGAAATGATCGATGTGTATCCACCCCAAACTTTTCGTTCTTTCAGTAACACTGCCGTTGAGTATAGAATTTATTCGTTATCTTTATGTGGATGCAACTTTTATTTAAGTTAAATTCATAAATTAATTGATGCACATTCATTTAAGGGAAGACTGTACTTTGTATCGCGCCAATGTTAAATTTGCTATTTTTAGGTACATTTTTCATAGGATTGGTAAAAGATAGGGAAACTAAACTTTACACACCATAGGTGTCGGGTTTCTTTTCGAGCTGCTAACATTTTTTCAATTTAATCTTTGGACCATACCTTTTTTTAAAAATTACGAATAGGTAACATAAAATTTTTACAAATTGTTTTCTACGTTTCTGCGTATTACTAATTTTTGGAGCACCTGAGGAAGTCATAAAAATGTCAGTATATGTAAATATTTTTTTTTTGTCATCAGTCTCTCGACTGGTTTGATGCAGTTCTCCAACCTGTTCTATCTTGCGCAAGTCGTTTCATATCTACATACCTGTAACACCCTACATCTTTTGTAATTTGCTTTATATATTCTAATCTTTGCCTCCCTCTACAATTTACTCCCTCAATGTTACCCTCCATTATTGATAGCCCAATACCTGGATGTCTTAGGATATGCCCCACTAGCCTATCCATTCTTTTGGTAAGATGCTTCCATATACTTCTTTTTTCATCCACTCGCCTAAGAACCTCTAAATTACTTATTTTGTCCACCCACCTAATCTTTAACATTTTCCTATAACACCACATTTCAAAAGCTTCTATCCTCTTCCGTTCTACAGCCCCTATCACCCACGTTTCACTTCCGTATAATGCTACACTCCAAACATAATGTTTTAAGAAATTTTTCCTAATCTGTAAATCAATGTTTGTAGTCAGTAAGCTGTTTTTCATTTCAAAGGCTTTTCTAGCTTGAGCAATTCTACTCTTGATATCACTCGTGCTTCTACCATCTTTTGTTATTTTACTCCCTAGATAGCAGAAAAAAAAAATGTAAATATACAAGATAACCCACCGGGTTGGTCTAGAGGTAAAGTCGTCGGCAAAATCAGCTGTTTAACAGCTGATTTTCGGGGACGAAGGTTCCTGGTTCAAATCCTAGTAAAGGTAGTTACTTTTATACAGATTTGAATGCTAGACAGTGGTTACCGGTGTACTTTGATGGTTGGGGTTCAATTAACCATACTCTCTCAGGAATGGTCGACCTGAGTCTGTACAAGACTACACCTCATATACACGTCATACATATCATCCTCATCTCATTGGGTCATGGGGTTGCTTATTAAAATACGGATTACAAAAAAAAGGTACATTTTTCATAGGATTGGAAAAAGATAGGGAAATTAAACTTTACACACCATAGGTGCCGGGTTTCTTCTCGAGCTACTGACATTTTTTCAATTTAATCTTTGGACCATACCATTTTTTTTTTAAATTACGAATAACATAAAATTTTTACAAATTGTTTTCTACAATTCTGCGTATTACTAATTTTTGGAGCACCTGAGGAAGTCATAAAAATGTCAGTATATGTGGATATACAAGATAATTAACTGGTAAAAATTTCAGCCTGGTAAGTTTATTGGTTTCTGAGAAAAATGTACCTAGTGTTAAAAATTAAAATTTACGGGAAAGAAGGCACAAATCAAAAACAAAATGTACACATACAAGTAAATTTCCCATCAACAGTTGTTTGGAAAGCTGAACCAACAGCTGAAAATACAAAATACAGTGTTGCACATATTTTAAAAAATGAAATTCTCTTTGCACGAAAACGAGCAGTATAAAATTGTTACAAATATTCGTTCTTGGTAACATGATAATTTTTCTGTGTAAACTTTATAAAAAATTGATTTTTTCATAAAAAATATAATTTTTGACGTAATTTAATGTATTTTTAGTAGATCTAGGCCTGAACTATTGAAAACATAAAAAACCAAAATTCAAAATTTTGAGTTAAAACTAACTAATGTCACATACCGAAATCAGTTCCATTGGGAAAATTCAGCTTGGAACAGTTGGTTAAGAAGGATAAATTATTTGATGAGGTGACCAGGAGAAAAAGAAGAAAGAGGAGAGATATTTAGTTTGAGATAAATTCATTTCGTATATATTAAGGGGTTTTTAAGTTTTGTGTTTTATTAAAGTCGCGGCAGAAAAAGGTAGGCTATGTTTGAAATAGGTTAGCGTAATTTAATGATAAGTTTGTTAGTAATTTATGCATTAAATGTTTTAATTGAATGCAAAGAAACATAATTTTATTTATTTAATTTTTCATGCTCTACTGCTAGAGCTGGCGCCCAATATTTTTTTGTTATTTTTTTAAAATCCATATTCAAGGATTTGCCCACAGGTCAATATTTAAAGTGGTGCAACCTTAAATTTTTAAAACCGATGAACTTTTATAATTAATCGACAATGATACACAAAGCAGTAAAATGAATTTAATATCAAATTCTAGTAAGTAAAAAAGCAGTATCTTTAGCATACTAAGAAAGAAGTCAGTAACTACAGTGCACACGAGGTGTGGCTGTTAAATAACGAGACTGACGTTGTAAAAAATTTATTTTAATTTTATAAATAATCTCTTATTGTCACCTTTAATATACACTCCTTCTCTATCCGTACAACTCTCCATGCGAATTTTCCATTGTTGTAAACAGTGCTGGAAGTCATCTTCTGTCAGCTCCATCAGGACACGTGCCGCTTTCTCTTTTACAGCTTTCACAGACTCAAATCCCTTTTAATGCAGATTTCACCTTAGGAAACAGGTAGAAGTCACATGGTGCAAGATCTAGTTAATAAGGTGGATGTTCTAACACTGAGATGCTGTACTTGGCTAGGAACCTCTTGACAGATAACGCGGAATGAGCTGGCGCACTGGCTTGGTGGAGAACCCATGGTTTGTCCTTCCACATTTTGGGGAGTTTTTTCCTTACTCTTTGACGTAGTTTAGAAAGTACCTCAAGGTAGTAATATTGATTAATTGTTTGACCTTCAGAAACCCAGTGAAGGTACACAATCCCATGGATATTAAAAAAAAAAACAATCATCATTGCTTTAAATTTTAACTTGCTCATTCGAGCTTTTTTGGCTCTCGGTGAAGTTCGGCTCTTCCAGTGCATGGATTGGCGCTTCGTTTCCGGATAATAATTCAAGAAACACGTTTCATCACATGTTATTACCGTTTCCAAAATAATTGGGTCATTTTCAATCGCGTACAAAGTGTCCGCACAAAAATCTTTGCAAGCTTCACTTCAAACATTTTTGAGCGGCACGTGTTCTGATGGAGCTGACAGAAGATGACTTTCAGCACTGTTTCCAACAATGGAAAATTTGCATGGAGCGTTGTAGGGATAAATAAGGAATGTTTATTGAAGGTGACAATAAGGGATTATGTATAAATAAAAATAATTTTTTTTACAACGCCAGTCTCGTTATTTAATGACCACACCTCGTATTTTTATTTATACCTGAAAGATTGGACGACCAAAAAATATATAGATAGACCAACTAGAAGTCACAACAGGGTTCGGAACTATTCCTTGAAGTATAAGCATATATAGAATAAAAATTAAAACAATATAGTTTATGAAAATAAAAACGACCCTTCATCGGGTCAGGTCGAATCGATTTAACAAAAATAAATCAGAATCGATACTTTGATATCAAATATTGTGAAAATAATTACATAATACGTAGTAGATAAGGCGTAAATAAATTTATCAAATACATTAGTGGAATTGTATTTGAATATGATTTAACGTGTCTTTTAATATTTGATTTTATTCAGGAAATATTTGACTACAATAAATGTGTAATATACTTTTGAAAAAATGTAAAATATGTTAACAAAGTACGTATAATATGAAGGGTTTTTCATTTATTTTTATAACATAAGAGGTTTCTTCTTTGAGTATATTTATCTTTAATATTCAACGTGTCAATCGAATTTGTTAGAAATATTAATAAACACGAAATAAAATAGAAGATAGTTTGTGTTTGAAGGCTGGAATGACAAGTTTCAAACAGTGCTTTTACAGTGCAAAATTCATATGACCTTTGAGAGAATCGGAGACTTTGTTCAAGTCTATAATCTTTTGTCTGATAAAGTGACATCACGCTTCGGAAGTTCAATGAATAACTTCAATAATATTGTTTTGTAAGTTAAACTATTGACGTACATTCGAGTTACTTTAACAAACGGAATGCTTTACTCCTTTACAGATTGGATACATTTTATTACATGTAATAAAATATTCAACTTATTGAAATTTAATTTCTTTCGTTGAAAAATATTGTCGTTATAGAAAAATTAATAATATCAAAACGTCTCAATAATTTTCAATTATTCTTGCACTTCAAATCTGGTATGAAACACTTACATGACTTTCTTTTGCCAATGTAAATAATAAATAATATAACCTATGTTTAATCATTAGTAAAAAATGTAAAATAAAAAACACCCAAATTTTAATCATGAGTGAATGACGCTAAATGAAAATCAACATCTTTAGAACTTAAAAATACGGAAGATCACAAATTCACACATTAGGCTCTGTACATAGGACGCTCGAAAGCATGATGTTTTATTATCAATAATGTTGCAGATTTTGTTTTTCCTACAACTTTAATTATTTACAATATTCTGTTGTAAAATGACAATTAGTTATGGGCAGAAAACAGTAACATGAGTTCAAAACAGGCATATGCCTAGCCTTGTTTGAAAGAAGAAAAAGAATACATATTTATGGGTATAACTTTATTGCTGTTAATGACCCCATTGGGTTCATCGCGTTCATTGCCATTGGGCCTGTCCCTGTAGATTTTTACGATAAAGAAATTTATATCAATATGTCCGTAAGAATGAAAGAAGGACGGCGATCGATGGATTCCGTCATGTATTTCTATTAGCTGCAATCTTGAACTTAGGACTTAATATTATACTATTGTTGCAATCTTAAAGAATCTTATTTTTTACCGATTTTGATGAGCAAAATACAGAAAATCCCCAACTCACGCTAAACTAAGAGTTTTAGAAAAAAATAATAGAAATAAAAGTTGTAGGTTCTATAATTTACACTTCTGCTATAAAAAACATATTAAGCTGCTCTCTTGCTAACAGGGTTGCTTGCATGGTTGCTTTGGGGCATATTTGAACTTAACGAAGTGCCGAAATGTCGACTGTGTGGCAGTGAAGAGGAAGAGTCCTTTGCGCATATTTTTGAAAGATGTCCCTATTTTGGCCTCAACAGAATGGAGACATTTGAGAAGATAGGCGTTGCATAGTGGATCCCAGAGAGAGTAGGGGCAGCGATGCTGCGGGATGAGGAGAGCTGGAAAATGGTCGCTCAGTTTACAGAGAGGGTGATCGGGAGACTGCGGAGGGAGGAGACATCTGGGGATCAGCGAGATCGCCGTTTCCCATAGTAAATCAATCCTGTCCCGATTTCAGAAAGTAGGCACAGTAATTTCCTGAGCTGGTGATGAAAGAGATGAATGAAAGTGAGAGTGTGTGTGTTGGTCAGTGACAGCGAGAGGGGAATTAGGCTACGGTCCCCTTTCACGCTCCGCTGACAGTGTGTAAATTTTTTAACCCGACATTTCTCTTGTAGTGTTATATAAACAGTTCCGGTGGAGGTGGAGGGTTCTTTGCTGATGTTGGATCAAGTGACCAGGCGGCGGGATTTTGGTTGGTAGGCGGTTGCGGCCTCCTTGGGGCTGGACGAGGACGCCTCAATTGAGTCCAACACTACTTCCACCATCGTGAGGTAGTGAAAATGAGTTTTTCTCGCCGCCTCGGATAAAGAAAAAGGCTACAATCTGAAAAAATAATTTTTTTTTACCACAAGAGCACAGCCCCAAAGAATTTCATCAGACATGTCGCTTATCCTTTCTTGTAGAGCATAAAAAATTTAGTAAATGAGTCGATTTTTTAAACAAATCGTAGATGTTTTTAAGAAAATCACAAAAAAACGAAAAATTGCACGAATAAAACTACTACTTCCGGTTGACCGATTTTGATTAAAATGTTCTTGTCGGGTCTCCTTGTTACTTAAATTGAGTTCCAAGTTTTAACTTTGTACAATATAAAAATTTTTAAAACTCGTATAAATTATGATAAAACCGTTAATGATGAAGTTTTATGATAAGAAGAGAAATAAAGGTTGATGTATTTCGTTACTTATTTAGTACAAAAATACTCCTCCCTGACTACATCCCAGAAATAATTTATTATTTTTCTATCGCAAATTATAATTATTTTGTGTTTCATAATCTACGAGTAAAAGGAAACTCTCAACTTAACTTTGTAACAACAGCTAAACATTTAGTCCCTGATCTGTTATTATAATATTATTTAATTTTTGGTAAAATTTTATGAATTGAAGACTACAATCGGTTTTATTGTTATAACATCATTCGTTTTACTTCAGAGTGGACTACCGAAAAATAAGTAACACAGATTCTCTCGCTCGTATCTCTTCTTGTTGTAACAGAGATTTAACGCTTCTTTATCTTCAGGCGATTTTCATTTTGAGAAATACAAAGAAAACCTTTTCCGGTTGTAATTTTCAATTCATTTATATTAATGAAAAGTAAGACAAACTTATCTTGCTTTTAATTCAATCTTCTTCTAGTTATTATATTGTTCCTTAATATACTTCTTGTTCTTTTGTTAAGTTTTTATGAATACTTAGTTAATAAATTTAAGTAAATGTAATTTCTGTGCATGTTTTATTGTAGTTTAGCTTAAAGTTTCATCAGTAGAATTCGTTGGCCATTAGCGACAAAATTATTTTAAGCATGAGTAAAAGCTAAAATTAATATCCTTTAAAAAACAAAAGCAAATAATAAACAAATGCAATTTATCTTCAACAATAATAAAAAAAAATATTACTATTATCAAGCAAATGTGAAAGATAAAACCCGCGTGTGAAAGCCTTAGAATTATCGGTAAAGCTGGTCTAGGAGAAGCAAAAAATTTGAGAGAGGATCCTCCATAAGGTAATGGGGTCCAAAGATAGTAGATGGACAATATAGGTTACGAGGTCAAGAAGAACTGTGCAAGAAAAATGAACGATTGATGGAAAGTATTAGAAAAAGAAGACTAACATTTTCTGGATACCTGTATAGAATGGATAACAATTGGTTGACAAAAAAAATTTAAGACACTATACAATAGACCTTAGGTATCGAATAAAAATTTAAAGATGTCAGAAAGACAATTGAGAAAACCGGAATAAGCCGAGAAAACTTAATGAACCGAGCCAAATTCAGACAACCAATTACGGACGTTAATTGGTTTCATGAAGAACAAAAACAGAAAACCGGGTGGACAAAAAAAAGGAGAAAAGCCTACAGTAAGCAAATTCTGAGAAAGTGGGGTGCTATAGAGCTTCCAGAAATGTTTAACTTCACCTCACGTGGTCTGAAATTGGCCTTATACGAGAACAAAAAAAATGAAAACAAACGTTTGCTTGCCAGAAACTACACATACATTAACTACATTAACCCTCAAAGAGGCAATCACACCGTTACGGTGTGGAATACGGTAACGGGTTTTAGTCTATACGGTTGACAAAACTGATTCTAACCATTTCTTCCATGGACTACCCACGCCCTTCAGGTCAGTGAATCGAGAGGAATTCTCCATGGAAGTACCCGATAGCATTATCCCTCCATTCCTTCTGTAACCACTTATTTCAGTATTCAGTAGGTACTTGGACAACTCAGCTCAAATGCCTTCATTTCGAGGACCGGCTAGAAAAACTTTTGATGAACCCGGTTTTTGAAAAAATCTCAAAAAGGTGAAAAATTATATAAACATTTTCTTTCGGTTAACCGATTTTGATGAAAATGTTTGTGTCGCGTCCTCTAGTAATACCTAACTTAAGTTTCAAGTTTGTACGATGTTTCGTTCTTGAGAAGTTTTGTTAACACACACACACGCGCGCGCGCGCGCGCACGCACACACACACACACACACACACACACACACAAACATACATACATGCACATACACCCACACACAAACACAGACCAATCGCTAAAAACATGTTTTTTGTATTCAGGGGTTCTGAAAACGTGTATATCCGGTGAAAACTCGATTCCGAAAAATCGACATGAAAACAATACTTTCTTTCCTATACTATATTCATATGCCCATAACAGACAAGTAGAGTGTCAAATTATTTACACTCAATCTGTTCGTTGCAGGGCTAAAATAAATAGTTCTGTTTCTTATAACATGGTCAGCCAATTAAATGACTGAATCATTTAAGGACAGAAGAGGTAGAGGTGTAAAAGACACTAATCAGAGTTATCTCCTCTGAAAGTAATGGATTTCATTAGACAGCCAGACCCTGTGGTGAATGAAGTGAATGTGTCATTTGCAGAGTGGAAAATATGTGCTTTTCAGAGGGCCCGGCATGCTGATAATCATACTTTTTCACTCAGTGAGGAAGGCAATGGTAAACCACCTCACTTCTCGTTTTACTTAGTAAAACCTCTGTAGGTTCAAACCAGCCTTTCGGCTGTTGACCTAAACAACAACACTATATTCATACAGGCAAGAGTAAGTAAGGATTGAATTGACCACATAATGTGAGAAGAAATTCTGTTCACCGATTATTTTAAAGCTGTCTTTCAGCACATCAGATGAGTAACTCTGAATCTTACTGTCTTGATCCGTGATTAATAATTTTTCGTATAAAATGTATTTGAAATAAATTATAATCCGAGAATCAATGAAGTTTGATGAAAAATATTTTCGGAATGAATAAATTTACTAAATTAACATGAAGTTATGTACGTATTAAAATAATATTTGTAATCTTTTGTGTACCTAATTAAAATAATAGCCGATAATAAATTACCTAATTGTTCGGTTCAAAGATCAAGGTGGTTTTGTTTTGTAAAAGTAATATTAATAATTAAAAATTTTTAAGTAATTAAAAATATATTTTCCTTCAAAGTAAATCTTTTTATAAACATATTTCTGAAAGAGCCATCAGTTATGGAAAATATTGAAACAATTTTGCCTTCGGCCGTGAAAGTAAAGAAATCCAAACCGTAAAGTTACTGATGAATTACTTACAAAGGACTGTGACCTGAAATGGGAGCAATAAATAATTTTCGGTTGTTGTTTTTTTTTAAATTCTCTTGGTAATTACAATAGTATCATAGTAGCTGCGCGGAATAAACATGATCCATTGTGTTACTAGAAAAAAGTATCAATTTTTAAATAAATCAATGTAATTATTACGACTGGTAAATAAATTGTTGATAATCAATTTTATATGTGCAAAAAATTGCATAATATTCACAGGAAATTTGAACTGGTATATTTAAAAAAATCTACTGGATGTAAAGTTGGTCATTTTAAATCTTTAATTCTAAACTTCTTCTTCTTCTTCTTCTTTATCTAGTATGTCCCTTCTATTTTACAGCAATGGGCCGTCTTTAAATACTCTATTCCCTCCTACCTATGACCAAGATCCTTAGCTCTCTCTCTAAAATTATACAAATTACTGTATCGTTCCCAATACTTTCCTGCCTTACTTTACTTTTATTTCTCTGGATAATTTTAAAAACATTTTTGTCGTGTGGTTTTAGGTCCTACGACAAAGCAATTTAGTGGAGTGGTTGCAACTTTACAGCCATCTAGATCAAATTTAAATTTGAGATATTCTCCTACTTTTTTCACAGCTCAAACATAATTATATTGCTGCTACTTCCTGAGAAATTCAAGGTCCTTTAGAACCACCGGTGGTAAACATCACTGCCCAACCATTCTTACAGCAAACCAACTGATGAATTCTCAATTCCCCAACACAAATTCGTTCAACGACTCAACGTACCACTGAGTTTGGTTATCTAACCTATTACTTAATCATTCGGCTTAGCAGGGTACCTATAGCAGATTAATTATTGCTGGAGTTGGAGTCTATAAAATACCTCATGGGTGATTTCCCTCATAATACAATGCATGCGGCACACACTTTCATTCCCATTCAACGGAGACAAAACATTTTCGCCAGGTCGATTCCTAGGAGCGAAAGTCTTTCTCGAATTAGAATATAAAAAATTGTTGACTTCATTTTGCCTGAAGGATTAAAACAAAATCACTTTATTTGAACAAACGATTATATTTCCAGAAGTTGTTTTGAATTTATTGGACATGTGAACAAAGAAAGATGTCCGTTTTCCATCTGAAATTTTTATATTGAAATAATGAAAATTTAATTATTCTTCACCTTATGGCTTATTTGCACCTTATGGGAAAGTGCGTGCGCTGCGCGCCCAGACGTTGCCATTATGAAGTTCAGCCGCTAATGGGATTAGGTGGATAAGAATATGGCAGTACGGGATAATTCGTAGAGCTTAATGAAAATTTCCGAAAAATTTTCGCACGAAAAAATTTCTTTCCGAAAAATTTGTTCTCAATAATTTTTCCGGAAAACATACAATAAAATCGTTTCTAAAAAAATTGGTAAAATTTTCGGACGTAAAAACCCAGACAAAAAAATTCGTGCGGAAAATTTGTACGAAAATGTTTTGAGGCGAAAGAATAAATAACATGAAAACCGGGGGTGCAAATCATAAACATTTGTTTTTTTGAGTTTCAAATTCAATTAAATGATTAAAATTGTTACAAACTTAAATTGCCTAAGCTGAAAATTTATCTGTAAGCCAAAATGGGTTTCCTATCTTTCTTCCTGGTGGAGATGGTGTTTTGAATACACAATTTCTCTTATGTATGTAAAATACTTTTTCTCAGATTTTCTTAGATAATAAAACAATTTCTTCTTGATAATTAAATGACTGTTTTATACAAATTCCAATGTTTTATGCTTCTTTAATTTTCAAGTTTTACATTTCACTATTATATAATATCTTATCATTTGTATTTTCTTTCTCTTTCTTTGTAGAGGCAGATTAATTTCCTTTGCAGAAATTTTGTGGATAACATAAGTCACAAAAAGGAGATACTAAAATAAAGTGTGAAATGGTAAAAAATAAAATTGCCCAAGTTTTAAATGGCACGTCTGCTGGTCGTATCTAAATATTAAGTTTTATTACGTAGTAAATCTGGGTTTAGTGTAAACTTTATTTAGTCTTTTAAAAACGCGTTTACATTCTCGCATCTCGACTTTAAAAACTTTACTACAATATGTTTTATCTCACTCATAAGTTTTGTGTACAGTGTTTTATTGCCATAAAAAATAATTAAAGTAAAAATAATTCCAGCATAAATTATGGCGGGAATAATAAACAAGAAATTACTTTCATCTGGTTTATTTACTCGTTTACATTTTCAACTGCAATGGTACTGACAGTTAAATCTGTCGAAAAACTTTCTTTAAAAACATATCGCGTTATTTCTTCTACTTGGTAAACGTTCAACACTCAAAGTTTGTTTACAACAAACTTTTAATTTACAAATCAATTCTTAAACCAATTTGGACGTATAAGATCTAATTATGGGATTCAGCAAGCTATTCCAACATTGAAATCCTGCAAAGGTTCCAATTAGAGAAGAGACAAAAGAACTGTCACTGTGAACGAGTCACTGTTACTTATAATTCACGGTGACCACAGTTATTCAGATAAGCGAGTAACCGTTCTCCAGTCACTGTTACAAAGATCGCTTACTCTTCTGTTACTGCAAGACAGAACGACACGGCGAATGTTCACTGTACAATAGCTATAGTAAAGACCTCTCGTTTCCCAGTCACTGTTACAAAAATCACGTACTTGCTCATTCACTGTTCACTGTCACTTTTAAGACAGACCTACCTTAGAAACTAGTGAAGAAATTCACTCAATCATTCACTGTTCACGTTAATAGACAAAACGACATAATAGCTACGTAAGATAGTGGTCTGTTCACTGGGCTTAGTGCTCTCCTTTGATAACCAGTACGTCCATTCTCTTTTACTTCAAGATTAGGCGGAAGCCTAATCTTTGATTGTGAGAAGATGAAGAAGATCGTATAAAATTCACTTACCGTTTTGAAACTTCAATTATTTTCTTATTAGTGTGCCACTGTTACTCAATTATGGAAGAGATAAATGTAATTAATATTAATCGATATTTTTCATGTTCACATACCTGCAACAAAAAACAAAAACCAAACTGTCATTATTTGTATGAACAAGTCTACGGTACAAAAATCTCACGTGAAACACACAAATATTTCTCTTGCCCGTGTAAGTAATGAAAAATATAACTTATGTTTAATCATTAGTAAACAATGTAAAATGAAAACATAACGCAATTTTTATCATGAGTGAGTGACGCTAAACGAGAGTCAACTTCTAAGAAACTTAAAAATACGGAAATCCACTAATTGGTGCTAAATAGGAAAACTTATAGAAGTGAGTGTGGAAATTATTAGACTTATGAAAAGAAATTAAAACAATAAGACGTACGAGGTGTAGGTATTAAATTACGAGACTGACGTAAAAAATTTAATTTTTATTTTATACATAATTACTTATTGTCACCTTTAATATACACTTCTTCTCTATCCTTACAACGCTCCATACAAACTTTCATTGTTGAAAACAGTACTGGAAGTCATCTGCTGTCAGCTCCTTCAGGACACGTGCCGCTTTCTCTTTTACAGCTTCCACAGACTCAAATCTTGTCCCTTTTAATGCAGATTTCACCTTAGGGAACAGGTAGAAGTCACATGGTGCAAGATCTGGTGAATAAGGTGGATGTTTTAACATTGAGATGCTGTGCTTGGCTAGGAACCTCTTGACAGATAACGCGGAATGAGCTGGCATATTATCTTGGTGGAGAACCCATGATTTGTTCTTCCATATTTCGGGGCGTTTTTTCCTTACTCTTTGACGTAGTTTAGAAAGTACCTCAAAGTAGTAATATTGATTAATTGTTTGAACTTCAGGAACCCATTGAAGGTACGCAATCCCATGGTTTTCAAAAAAAAAAATTATCATTGCTTTAAACTTTGACTTGCTCATTCGAGCTCTTTTGGCTCTCCGTGAAGTTCGGCTCTTCCAGTGCATGGATTGGCGCTTCGTTTCCGGATCATAAGAAAAAAACCACGTTTCATCACATGTAATTATCTTCTTCCTGTTCCTTATGGTGAAATCTGCATTAAAAGGGACAAAATTTGAGTCTGCAGAAACTGTAAAAGAGAAAGCGGCACGTGTCCTAAAGGAGCTGACAGTAGATGACTTCCAACATTGTTTCCAACAATGGAAAATTCCCATGAAGCGTTGTAGGGATAGAGAAGGAGTGTATATTGAAGGTGACAATAAGTGATTATGACTAAAATTAAAATAAAATTCTTTTACGTCAGTCTCGTTATTTAATAGCCACACTTCGTATCATAGTAATCAATGTAGATTAGCTCTAACCTTGGTTCTTGTGATCCCTAATATTATTTACCTATTTATAATTTTCTACCAGAACCTAGAGAATTGAACCTAAAATATTTTAAGTAGATAAAAGAACTAAAAAATAAATATTTTAATCAAAATTTTAAATTGTTTTCATTACAGCGCAAATTTTGGTCCATTATAACATAACATTCATATAAAGTACGGTAATAAAAGAGAACAGAAATCGTAGGTATAAAGTTTACTTTTCCAAACAAAGTACCAAGAAACGGTAGGCTTAAATTAACTTATAACATTGTTTAACTTTTAATCTAAGTTAATTCTACTGTGAAAAGTTACATCTTTACTTAACAAACGACAACAACAAAAAGGCTTCAAACAACAAACAAGACGTTTAACTCGAAACTGCAATTCAATTTAAACAAGTTTATTTTAAACAAGATTCTTGCTGAAACTCTTTTAGGCTGAACTTACAAATATGTTCACGTTTTGTTTAATAATCTGCTTAGCGCCGAAAATCAAAGCCTTGTTATAATTAATTTCGTAGGCTAGTTAAAACTAGCACAATGTGCCTACTTGTACGTTGCAGAAAAGTAGGTCTACATTTACGAGAGCTAATAGATGAAATAACTTTCAAAATAAAATTCTTTGCGCAATCATAATACAGTCTGTGTATTAAAGGGTGTAATCAATAAAATATCTTGTATCTAATTATAACTGAAATATTACTACCGCATTTATCAATATTGTTAAGTAATCTTAACTAACTTTCCCTTGTACCCAATTTTGGCTACAAAATTAATTTCAAGATAAGCTGACGAGTCACATCACTATTTCTAACTTGATCAGAATGGTTTCCATAACACATCTTTTATTTAATGATTGTAAATAAACAATTAAAAGTCATCTGCGTGGATTTATTTTACTTCCGATTATTTTTAAAATTACTTGTTTGCGCTTTTGATACGTTCATAAAGTGCTAAATTCCGTTAAACTGCAAAAATTAACTTACATGTTTTGATTGTTGACGAGGGTTTGCAGAAGCTTCAAAATCTTCGAAATCATAGTACTGTAAATACCAATTGTTGCCATCAATGATTGATATAACTTTTATTAAACCAAGAAATTTTGTCGCGACAGTAAACTACTACTACGACTAAACTACTTGGAATTCATTGAGAGAAAAGAAAAGTACTGGAGCAGAAGATACGTAAGGAGAGAAGGCAGGAACATTGATTAAGGCTACAAGGTTGGATGCTGGAAGATGCTAAGGAATTCACGTATAACATGGGGACTTTTTTCATTAGACAGCTAATTGTACATGAGTTAAACAAAAGGTTGAAGAAAGAAAGCGGTTTCTTCAAAAGGTGAGAAGTTTACTTTGGGATCGAGAAGTATTGCAAGAAAATTATGCATAATGCATATTTTGTACCAATACTGAATTATAGAGCAGAACATGACCACGTGGAAGGAACACAGAGGGTAGAAAGCAGATGCCAAATATGAAGTTCATCAGGAATATGTTCAGAAAAACGAGAAAAAAGGTAGAGAACAGAATGTACAGCCTGACAAGGTGAGTTGGATAGAAAAAGCTACGGTCAGGAGGGTAGGCTGCCTAAAATGATGCTGTTCATGAAGATGGAGGAAAAAGACCAAGGTAGCAGACCAAAAGAAAAGTGAATGAGTTTAGTGAAGGATGGATTGGAAAAAAACTTTGATGCCACAGGTAATGGAGGAGAAGTGGTTCAGCGATAGAAAGAGGTGCAGAGAAACTGTGTTGAACCCGACTCAAGAAAACTTGGAAGAGGGAAAATGAAGTTGTTAATGATGAGTAATTACTATGCAACTGTTTTTGATTCTGAGATTGGATTATTGTTTTTAATTTTTTTGGTGTTAGTTGGTATGGTGTGAGCATTACCAAAGCATGGTAATGGATTATAACCCCAGAAAGAATTTCTTTTTTCATCGATAAAATAGAAGCCAAAGATGTTGAGCCTTCAAAAAACGTGGATGGTACAGAGTATCCAAGACTCAAAGCAAAAAGGAATCTCAGGAAATACGATTAGGAAGACAGGAAGTAATAGGCTGAAGTTAGTTGTATTTTTATCAAAGTAGATGTTTAAGAAGAAAATAAAATAAGAAAGTCAAATATCAACATTTTCAAAATACTCTTAACTTGTCTATCCATTTGATATGTATCACCAAACGACCTGTTAAAATTTGAAAATATTCTACTCCCAGGTAAATTATGTAAAGTTAAGATGGGCCAAGATAGCAGTTACAAATTTCATTAGAAAAATCTTGATTTCCATAATAGGAAAAATTACAAATAAAAAAATAATATAATAAATTATAAAGAGTATTGCGAAACAAAATACTGAAAACCGCGCAAATTCTTAACGTTGATTTAAAAATGTATTAATTACTGTTTAAATTGCTTTTGAGCACTCTTAAAAAATGTAGATATCAAAAAAATGTAAAATTGAATTTTTAAACTTCCTTCGTTATATTTTCTCAAATAAAATAAATCTGATTTTTCATAGGCAAATTTACATTTTTTTGAACGAGTTTCACAATCCACTCATGTTTACTGTGTTTGATAATCATGTAAATATTACCATTGTTTTGGAAATAATCCAGCATAAAGCATCCGTCCAAGGCATGCGACATTATTATTAAAAATTTTTATTAAAATAACAACCAATTACTTGAATTAATTAAAATATAATTTAATTAATTGTTAAAACATTATTAATAATTTAATTACTACGTAGGGACATTAAAATTTATTAAAATGTTCATGTAATTCATAAATGAATAAAATTTCATTGAACCATATCGGAAAAAATAACGAAAAATCATTACGATCTTACACAAATTTATCATTGATTAATTAATTAATTAGATCGATTTTAATTGTGTAAACGCAAAATAATAAAAATTATTGCAATCTTTAAAAAAAATTATCAACGATTAATAATTAATTAAATTCTTACTAATTGTCGGAAAATTACAATAACCAGTTGATTATCAACAGAAACGTACAATAAAAAAAGTTTCTTTCTAATTTTTTATTTGAAATTTTCAACAGTACACAAATATATGACTACTAGAAAATGTTTTGTACGTACATAACCAAGTAACATGAAAGGAAACATAAAGACAAAGATTGATACCCATTGGTATTTTCTCTGAGTGTATAAAAAAGTATTAAATATGATAATTAGTTCGTTTAATTGCTATTATTTTTATTATATTATTATTATTTTAGTTAGAACACAGAAAAGATCTCTATTTCATCTTCTTTTTAAACGCCGGGCTGGATTCCCAGGAAGGTGAAAGCGATGAAGTTCTTGAATTAAAGGATTCAGATAATAAGAAAAGTTAAAATATTTTCTGTTTTTTCTCATTTACTTGTAGGTTGATTCTCCAAGATAAAGTTGATAAAGTTGAGGGGAAGCCCAGGCTTAGGAGAAGGAAACGCTGATGGTGGAAGTACATTAGAGACTGGACAAACTTAAGTAAGCAAACTCTTTTGAGGTGGTTCATGATAGAGAGAGATTGGCGAGTGTTTTGGCCAATCTTCAGTAATGGACGGCACAAAAGAAGAAGTTGTAAGTTGATAAAAACCTGCCTTTCTCAGCCCGATACCATCCAAAGAAAAGAAAACGAAAATCTGGTGTGAAACACTCACACGACTTTCTCTTGCCAATGCAAATAATTAACAATATAACCTAACATTAGTAATTAAACATAAGGAACAAAAAACTAACCTCAAAAACATAACCTTCTTTTAATCATAAGTGGAAGACGCAAAATGAAAATCAACCTCAGTTTGACTTAAAAATACGGAAAATCACTCTTTTACGCTAAACTAGGCTCTGTAGAGAAAAATGCTCTAAATAAAAGTTGTAGATATTTTAATTTCCTATAAATTTGATTACATACACCTTTGTCTTAAAATGCATACTAAGGCTAAAATCTTAAAAAAATTGATTTTTACACGTTTTCATGAGAAAAAACAGAAAATCGCTAATTACCACTAAACTAATCGTTACACAAAAAATGTTTAAAATAAAGTTGTAGGATTTAAAATTTTCTACAACTTTGATTATATAAATTTTTGCGCTAAAATGCGTATTAAAGCAGCAGTCTTAAAAAACCATTTTTTACGTAAAAACAGCCTCTCCAAGAATTTAAGCGGACATGACGCCTACCCTATCTTATAAAGCATACAAAATTTAGTAAACGAGGCGATTTTAAAACAAACTCGTAGGGCCAGTTTTTGAGAAAATCGCAAAAAGTGAAAAATAACACGAATAAACTACTACTTCCGGTTGACTGATTTTGATGAAAATGTTCGTGTCGAGTCCGGTAGTGGTGTCTAACTTAAGTTTTAAGTTTCAAGTTCGTACGAAGTTCCGTTCTTAAAATATTCTGTTCACACATACACACAGACACACACCCAGACCAATTGCTAAAAACATGTTTTTTGGGTTCAGGGGGTCTGAAAACGTGTAGATCCGGTGAAAATTCGATTTTGAAAAATCGACATGAAAACAATAATTTCCTTCTTATATATTCACATAGGCAAGAAAAAGTAAAAAACATTTACAAAGTATCAAGGTTTTAGCTTTCCAGATATTAAGTTAAATAAGAAAAATTATTTGAAATTTGTTATTTGTGAATGATTATGAAGTGTACAAGAAACAGACGATGGAATTTAGCAAATTATCCATTAGTGGTATAAAATACGTTATGATTTCAACTTGATAGTTTCCATTAGCAAAATTGAAGTAATGGCATTTATCGGTTAGTCTGATTCAGTCAAAGATAGTAGAAGATAATACCATCTTGGAATGATTTTCTCACTTTTATTACTGGGGATGTGATGTCGGATTCTACTGATTTAGGTGCAAAAAAGTTAAATAAGTTATAAAGGATATGTAAAGCCACAAGCAGAACTTTGGGAAATAGAGGAAATGAAACAAAATTAAAGTTCCATAAAGTTATGGCAACCTCAGTTAATGTATGAAATAAGGCATGGACAATTATAAGATCACATGAAAGGAAAATCCAGACGGCAGAGACAAGATTCTTATAAGGAATGAAAGGGTGTACCGTTTGGATGGAATAAAAAATGAAGATTAAAGGCTGGAATTAGATAACTTCAACTTGAATGAAAAATCAAAGAATATCATGAAGGTTGTAGACAGTACACGAAAGGGATGTCAGCTCAAAGGATACATCTGCAAGTCCGATGGTATGCTCAGAAAGGGAAGAGATACGCTGGTAGCGCTATGAAGAAATGGACGTAAATACAGTATGTGAGTTCGGAAAAGGCATTTGCACAACCTTGTTGAAAAGAAAAAGAAAGAGAATAAGAAGCTAGGGATTTAAAAAGTTAAATTTTCTAAGTTTTTTATATTTTTTAAGAGAGTATGCTACTTCAGGTTAAGAAATTTTAAAAGTGTAAAATGACACGGCTGTTCATTTAAACCTGGTTGATTTTTTGCCGGTGAATCAATTATTTTTAACGCTTTTAAGTCGTATTATACGCCTAAAAAGATATAAATATAAGTACCTGGCATTAATCGAAGTAAAATTTTCCGTAGAATCAAAATTTTAGGTCAGGACACGAAAAATGGTAGGTAGATCCCTAAAACCAGGAAAATTAGAGAAAATTGATTCTCACCGGGTGAAAGTAAGTAAAATGCTATTTCATTCGTAGAAAAGATGAAGATTTATAATGTTAAATTTCCTTAACTAAGCTACTGTCTGATGTGAAATGTTTTGTTCAATCCAAATTTTTGATCATCAGGCCCTAAAAATGCACAGTTTTGCCCTAAAAATCTAAGGAAACTGCACAAATATAACAAAATTGAATTTTAATTTTATAGTTTTTTTTTAAGAATAAAAACACATTTCCTAAGGTTCTGAACAGTTAAAATTTGAAAAGTGCATTTAATATGTAGCTGGCACAAAGTTCCTTGTCCAACAGGTGTTACTTAACAATTAAAAGCAATTTCGTACCAGCTGACTGACTAGGCTGCTGATACAATTAACTTTTTAATGCTTTACTATAGGTTATATTTTCATGCGATGATTTACAGCCCCAGCCGTATCTCACTTCCTAAGCACCACCTCTCTCTGTCTCGCCAGTCCCCATCGGAGAGCCACAGCAAAGACATTGCCTCCTGCACCCGATCCAACCATGTCACTTCCGGCCTATCCTTTCTTTCTTCTACCGGCTGGCGTCCACTTACATACCCTCTGGCCACCTACCATCTTCCATCCTTTGCAAATAGCCAAACCATTTGCAAAAGAAATGATTTACTAAGATATACGATTAATAATTTATGAAAACTAAAAATTCTTTTAAAAATTCATGAGGGTTAGTTAGAAATTTTTAGCTTAGGGTGACAAAAACTTTGTCAGACAAAAAATACAGCAGCAAAATTGATCAAATTAAAAAAAAAATGTAAACTTTGTAGACATTTTTTAGAAATTTTTATTATATTCCTTTAGTTGTACCTGAAATTTTAAGACTATTTAAAATAAGGTAGGTTAATAAAGAATAAACTTGGAAATTAAAAAAGTAAAAAAAGAAAGTAAAAAGCGCTCTTAGCATAACTGTTATCAAGTTTTCATTTTATTAAAAAAAGTTATAATTATTTTACTCGAGATGTTTCCCACGTAGACTGTTTAGTACAGACAATTTATGAAAAGTAATTCAAAATGATTCTTGAATATTTTGCGACCCTGAGAATGTTTTGCGACACGTGGTTAACATATAGTTTTTCTTTGAAATAACGTCATAAACACATAATATGTATGGAACAACGAGCCATAAAATCAATAACTATTTTGTCACATTCAACGTCAGGTTTATAACTTACTAGGCTTTTGTAAGCAGTTAGTTAAGTCTATATTCAATAGAGAAAGTTGAGTAGAAGTTCAAAATCAAACTTCTGCTATTATAATTTATGTTATTTAATCAAATTTAGATTCGTTATTAAATAAAATTCAATAAATTATTTAGATTGTTCCAACATTTACATAAAATAATTTATTCTAAATTATAAATGTTTTACTTTTACTTGCCCATTGTGAATATGTAGGGAAGGAAAGTATTATTTTTATGTTGATTTTTGAAATCGAGCTTTCACCGGAAATACAAGTTTTCAGAACTTCTGTTCTGAACGCAAGAAAGATGTTTTTTTTAGCAATTGATGTGTATGTGTGTGTGAGAGTAAAATATATTGAGAACGGAATAGCGTACCAAATTGAAAAGTGTTACTTAAGTTCGATACCACTAGTAAACGCGATACGAAAATTTTTATCAAAATCGGTTAAATGGAAATGGTACTTTATTAAACTGACAGTAGTAGTAGTAGTAGTAGTAGTAGCAGCAGCAGTAGCAGTAGCAGTAGCAGTAGCAGTAGCAGTAGCAGTAGCAGTAGCAGTAGCAGTACCAGTAGCAGTAGCAGTAGCAGTAGCAGTAGCAGTAGCAGTAGCAGTAGCAGTAGCAGTAGCAGTATCAGTAGCAGTAGCAGTAGCAGTAGCAGTAGTAGTAGTAGTAGTAGTAGTAGTAGTAGAATAATTAAAAAAATAGAAGAAAAAGACGAAGAAGAAGAAGAAGGTGGAGGAAGAAGATGAGGATGAGGATGAGGATGAAGATGAAGATGAGGATGAAGATGAGGATGAAGTGAGGATGAGAAGGAGGAGGAGGAGGAGGAGGAGAAAAAGAAGAGGAAGAAGAAGAGGCAGAAGGAGAAGATGAAGAAGACCAAGATGAAGAAGAACAAGAGGAAGAAGAAGAAGAAGAGTAGGAGAAAAAGAGGAGGAGGAGGAGGAGGAGGTGGAGGACGAAGAAGAAGAAGAAGAGGAAGAAAAAGAAGAAGATCTCATAGAAAACAATATTGGTGAAAACTATCTTTGCTAGTTATAAACACAATGTTATAAACACAATGTAAAGACAATGTTATTTGGGATGGGAGAAATTACAGTTAAATTATCTTCTAAGAGTGACTGTAAAACTTCGGAATTTTTTCAGACTGTGAGTACGCGGGAGAATATTCAAAATTTGAATAGGAATATAATTTTAGGATTTTAGGCTCAGTTGTTCAGAATGCACTTGCTGAACCACTCCAGAAGCAAACGACGAAAGAAGTAAAATTAATGAGGTTAGTTACAAGATGATAAGAATTAGATGTTAACAAGCCGTAGATTTTTAACATTCTAATAAGTAAATAAATGTTACTTATTATTTTCTTACTTTTTGATTCCTCATGATATTCTTTATATAGTTTATTTCAAATATTTCATAAAAAAATTGTACCAACGTGATGAATAATGGGTTAAAAATATTTAAATTTTTTTACAAAAATGAAGATACAAAAAAGTTAATTAAGTTTGTGTAAATACAGTTTAAAAAGTATTTTTTATTTAAATACCGTCTGTTTTGTTAACAAACCCAAAGCACAAGAGAGACAAGACAAAATAGGAAGGAGAAAATTGATGTACTTATTCAAGGTGATTTTTCATGGTTCACCTAAAAAATTAGTAGGCGTACAATATTTTACAAGTACAAAACATTTACTAAGCACAATGTTTAAATTTTTCTAAATTTAAATTTTTCTGAAACTCTACAGTTTTTGTTGAATATGTCAACAACCTGTATAAGAGAAATGATGAGACCTAGTGGTGTACAATTAAATTGAAAAGTGCAAAATACCAAAGAAGACTAGAATCATACACAAATCACCTACCCATCTTACTGTTAGACAATTCAAAGGACACCCACCGACTGAAACGAAGACATCCACCAGGCTTGTTTTAAAGCGACATGAGAAAATCTAACTTACATCTAGGGAGTTCCCCCATTTCCCCATTTTGGGAGTTTTTCTTTAATCAAGATATAAAAACTCATCTCAATATTCTACTTAAGTATGCCGTTGTTTAGGTCAACAGCCAAAAGACTGGTTTGAACTTCTAGAGGTTTTACTAAGGTAAAACGAGGATTGAGGTGGTTTACTATTCCCTTCCTCACTGAGTTGAAAGAGTATGCTTATCCGCATGACAGGCTCTCCAAATAGGTCCCACTTTCTACCCTGCAAATGACACCTTTGTTTCATTCACCACAGGGTCTGGCTGTATAGTGAAATTCATTACTCTCAGAGGAGATAACTCTGACTTGCGTCTTTTACAGCTCTACCTCTTTTGTTCTTAAAGAGTTCAGTTATATAATTGGCTGACTATATGATAAGAAACAGAACTATTTATTTAGTCCTGGAACCAACAAATCGAGTGCAATTAATTTAACAATCCGCCTACCCGTTATGGGCATAACTTAAGTATAGATTGTCAATTTTGGTGTATTTAAAAATAATAATCTAGTAAAGGCCAAGCCAATGGCTGTGAGCGCTGCGCTACGCAAGCGCATACTTGACTTGGACCCTGCATACCCTTCCAATCTACAGTTAGATGTACAGTCAGAGTATTGTTGAAAATTGACAACACCCATTGTACTTTGTAGATATGCTGTTTTATTGTTGATTACATACGCTGCACTATTGCAGTACATACAAGACTATACTAATGCAGACGCATGTTTAGCCCAGCGCTCTACTTATGAAAATCAGGCTTAATAATGATATAATATAAAATTAAAATAAAAAAAATACCTAACCTACAAACTTTTCTTAAATCAACAAAATTAATACAATATAATGTAAATAAAAGTTATTACACTTAATCATGAAGCATACGAATGAAACTAGGAAAGAAAAACCAATGAACAAACATTAATGGTAGAAGGAAGCTGTTTGAATCAATATATAAATAATTGTGAACAACAAAACTAAAATTAAATAGAAGTGTTTAATTTAACAGATACCAAGTATTCAAATACTTGGATATCTTATTACTAACACCATACTGGGCTTAATTAAAAATATAATGCTGATCAGAAGTTAAAAACTGTTTACCTAGATTTATCGTTCTACTTATAATTAAACTGAAACTATACAAGGTTCTACTTCTGTTTTAACAAAACAGAAGTTTTATATACTTCTTAAGTTAAACAAAAGTACATAAAAATTTATCAATCCTAAAAATCCATAATCATTTCGATTATACTGTATGTATCATCCTCATCTCTTAGAGTTATGAAGTTGCTCATTGTTCGTAATTGAACAAATTTAAACTAACACATATTAGGGATTAAATCTGAAAATAAAGTTTTTTATTTATCTTTTTTAAACCATTCAGGTATGAGTTTACGAATTGTGGCTATTAATAAACGAGACAGACGTTGTAAAAAATTTAATTTTAATTTTATACATAATCACTTATTGTCACCTTCAATATACACTCCTTCTCTATACCTAAAACGCTCCATGCGAATTTTCCATTGTTGGAAAAAGTGCTGGAAGTCATCTTCTGTCAGCTTCATCAGGACACGTGCCGCTTTCTCTTTTACAGCTTCACAGACTCAAATCTTGTCCATTTTAATGCAGATTTCACCTTAGGGAACAGGTAGAAGAAAAATAACATGTGATGAAACGTGGTTTTTTACTTATGATCCGGAAACGAAGCGCTACTCCATGCACTGGAAGAGCTGAACTTCACCGAGAGCCAAGAAAGCTCGAATGAGGAAGTCAAAATTTAAAGCAATGATGATTGTTTTTTTTATATCTATGGGATTGTGTCCCTTCACTGGGTTCCTGAAGATCAGACAATCAATCAATATTACTACCTTGAGGTACTTTCTAAACTACGTCAAAGAGTAAGGAAGAAACGCCCCGAAATGTGGATGGACAAATCATGGGTTCTCCACCATGATAATGCGCCAGCTCATTTCGCGTTATCTGTCAAGAGGTTCTTAGCCAAGTACAGCATCTTAGTGTTAGAACATCCACCTTATTCACCAGATCTTGCACCATGTGACTTCTACCTGTTCCCTAAGGTGAAATTTGCATTAAAAGGGACAAGATTTGAGTCTGTGGAAGCTGTAAAAGAGAAAGGCACGTGTCCTGAAGGAGCTGACAGAAGATGACTTCCAGCACTGTTTCCAACAATGGAAAAATCGCATGGAATGTTATAGGGATAGACAAGGAGTGTAAACTGAAGGTGACAATAAGTGATTATGTATAAAATAAAAATAAATTTGTTTACAACGTCAGTCTCGTTTTTTAATAGCTACACCTCGTATTTAGTTTTTACTATTTCTTGAAACATAATTGGTTTCATGAAACGTTGGCAAAACATGTAAATACAAAACTTACAAACTTTAATAAATTCTGACCATAGTGTTTTTAATTAAATAATATAACATCAAATTAAACTAGCTAGAGAATAATGGAACCACAAAGATGTGTTCTAAATAAAATTGGTAACAAACGTAGTATACTTGATAAGTACGTGAGTACAATAAGAATTTAGTATCTGCATAGAACTTATATTACCCAGTGGACTACAATTTAACCTATAATAAAAAATGAGATATAAAATATGAGATAACATGAATTTTTTGCTCTACCATAAATCTTATGGGAAAAATAAGAATGAAATCGATGTTTATGAATAGCGGTCTACATGGTAAATGCTAAAGGCGTTATTAGGTGGCGTATTTATACCAAAAAGGCCGTTGGTTGTTTAAGGTACAACAATACATTGAATAAGGCTACACCACCAGCGTGAGTGATTTATTGTATGAAATTTAGTTAATCATAAATCAAATTCAGGCTTACAGCAACAATAAGGATTTTTCACTAACTTAACTGAAAATATATGTATTGGCATGGTTGAAATTAAATATAAAATATTGAAAGAACATAATAGAAACATTGTTCTGTTAATAACAGTAAATATTTGAACAAGTGGCATGTTAAAAATAAATATAATAATGTAATTAATTCTACCAGGTAAAAAGCTTCGGTAAATTAATTTCGTTGATTTATTTTTAGTTCTTTTAAAGAAAATTCAATTTATTTAATTGAATTGAAATGAGTTATTGAATTCTTAATACACTTTAAACATCAGATTGTACACCACACAATAATAAAAAAGTAGTGGAAGTATAGTTTTCACCAGAACTTTAAAACCTGTCCTGTAAAGTCATCACATATTAAATTGTGGCAAAACGAAGATAATCTTCTATTTTTTTTTATGGAAGCTCCTTCATTGACGAGTTAGATATTTGGACTGTCTAACCAAGATTTAAAAGCAGATAATAGCTATGGAAATGAGTTTCTGGAAAATAAGTTGTCAGTAAATTTGTTAGAGATGAAAAAACTTAAAGAAACAAGAATAAAGTATTTCTATTAATTTGGTAAAATTGAAGAAACACACGTCATGTTGTAAAGTCTTTGCAATGAATAAAGAGAAAAGGTTAGTGTAGAAAATTTGGCTATGGGTTTCAGGTAGATGGAGAAAGTTTTCTTCTCCTTCTGCCTTTCAAGGATTAGTTATCTTTGCCTGTTTTGAACCTCTCAAATCTGCCCACCTCTTTTTCGGGCGTCCTCGTTCTCTCCTGCCCTCCGTCTTAAAGCCCGGTGTCTGCTTAGGTATCATATCCTCCTGCATTCTGTTTACATGCTCTAATCACTGCATTCTGTTCTGGAATACCTTGTTGTTTATAGAGAAGATGGAAAAAATTAGGACGAAAGTAAGGACGATTGGACGGTTGGATAAACGAGAACTATAGATGACGCGTCTCATGGTTAGTGTCAATTTTTAAAATGGCTTCCTTTGACTCATGACAAAACCCTTTAGTGATTTTTGTATCTACTTTTTAAGAGGGATTGAATGACACTATTTTTGTTTCCAATTCCAGCATTGATTTCTTTCAAGATCCGGTTTTGGGGCGCTTATGGCCGAAACCAGAACTCAGATCCAATCCAGGCCCACTAACGTTTTGTTTAGATTACAAATCCGATAACCCTTTGTTGCTATCACTTGTAGTTTCTGACTTTGATTTCTTGACTTCCGTTTTTGGGCCACTTCCGGTCAAAACCGAAACTTAAGACTTAATCTAAGCTCAGTGACTTGTTATGCAGATTACGAATCCGTAAACTGTTTGTTGCTATCTCTTGTCGCTTCTGACATGACGTTTCTGAGTGCGACGGACGGACAGACAGACATCGGAAAATGATATTATGCCAAATTTAAAAATCTGGTGTGAAACACTCACTTGACTTTCTCTTGCCAATGCAAATAATGAACAATATAACCTAACATTAGTAATAAAACATTACAAATAAAAAAAACTAACCTCAATAAACATAATCTAATTTTAATCATGAGTGAATGATACAAAATGAACACCAACCTTAGTTTGGCTTAAAAATACGGAAAATCACTCTTTCACGCTACACTAGGCTCTGTAGAGAAAGTTGCTTAAAATAACAATTGTAGATCTTTTAATTTCCTATAAATTTGATTGTAAGCATTTTTGTCGTAAAATGGATACTACAGCCGAAATCTTAAAAAATCGATTTTTTACAGATATTCATGAAAAAAAAAAACAGAAAATCACTAATTACCGCTAAACTAAGCATTATACAAAAAATGTTAAAATAAAAGTTGTAAATTTTTAAATTGTCTACAACTTTTTCTACACGTCTGCGCTAAAATACATATTAAGGCTGCAATCTTAAACATTTTTTCTACGAGAGAACAGCCTCCCCAAGAATTTCAGCAGACATGATGTCTTCTTTATCTCGTAGAGTATAAAAATGTAGTAAATGAAGCGATTTTAAAAAATGGTAAGAACCGTTTTTGAGAAAATCAGAAAAAAATGAAAAATGACACGAATAAACTACTACTTCATGTTGACCAGTTTGATAAAAATGTTCGAATCGGGTCCGATAGTAATACTAACATAAGTTTCAATTTTCATGTTCGTACGATGTTCCATTCACACACACACACACACACACACCCACACCAAACGCTAAAAACAAGTTTTTTGGGTTCAGGGGGTCTGAAAACGTGTATATCCGGTGAAAACTCGATTTTTAAATTTCGATATGAAAACAATACTTTCCTTCCTATATATGTTCATGTAGGCAAAAGAAAGTAAAAATTGCCCCAATAATAATTTTTGTAAACAAAAATCTTTCGAGAGTAAGTTCATAATATATAGTCAACTTTAATGTTGATTTACCTTAAAGTTTCCACGGTTTTATTCAGTAATTATTCATAATTATTATTATTGTATCAAATTCAATAATACTGTAAATTCATAATTCAGTAATTACAAAATAAATATTATACGTCATAATTTCTTAGACGGATTATTTCCCCACAAAAATCAGTTATCCAAATTTTATTCACTGAAGTCGTAACTACACTAAATTGATTGATCGAGTTTCAGTGTCTTGACTCAATTCTTTATCCAATCATCAATCTTATTGAATCTTTGTTGGACTTATCAAAGTCAACGAAAAGTTCTCGGACTGGTATTTGTGTGACTGAAACTTTCAAGGGTAAGCTGAGATGCTTGAAATTCCTCTTTTATTTTAAATATGATGTTATTAAGCACATTGTCAAAGAAATATTTGTTGGCCAGAGGAAATGCGCCTTTATTTTAAGAAACCAATATAATTGACGCAATTTAATGCCCAACTGCTTACGTATTATTCAGTAAATGACGTTGCTTCCAATTAAATTTCAAATTAAAAATTGTGCGCCTAATTTATATTGTATAGATAAAATGACGTTAAAATTTTATAATGGTACTTATACAATTAGAAAAAAATATTTTTTTTAAAATTTCTATTAAAATTATTACAAATTAAAATGTTCAATAAATGTGCCAATTAAAAGAAAAAATTTATTGTGATGCATTTCCATTGAAATTTTTATTGAATAATTAGAAAAATAAAGCCATTTAATTTTTCATAAATTTTTTTCTAACATTTTATCAATATTTTTTGCCTAAAATATTTATCAATATTTCTAATCCTACGCCTTGAGAGTTAAATACAAAGTTATATACATTATATAACGTTTTGCGCATAAGCGTGATCACTGTCTGTAAAAAAGTAATTACATTTTCAGCTTAAAAAGTTATAAAATATTTATGTCACTACGGGCCAATTTTATGTCAAGAAAGTCAGAAACTTAAACATTCCGCATTTTTATTTATTTATATTTATTCTGTCGTTCTAGATAATAACTAATAAGACAATCTCTTGTTAAAAAATAATAATTTGAAAAGTACACAATAATTAAAAGAAACAATCATACATTTTTTTATGATAAGAAATAAATACGTTTTCAAAAAAGTGATAATTTTTCTTTCCCTCAGTTCAAAGTCTCATCTTAGTTATGAATAATTTGTTAATGTCATTACAAAAAAACGACTCAAATACATATTCAAAATTAATTAATCACACAAATTCATAGGTATGAACATATCACACCCGCACCTACCAAAAAAGTCTGCAAAGAAGATTAAAGAAATGTTGGAAAAGGGGTTTCATATAAAACCCCAATGAAGGTTTGCCATTGGGTGATTTACTCAGTTATGATAAAAACCGGAAGCTATACACGTACATTAACATAAATAATGGTTGTATTAATTTACAGCTGTCATTTCTGAGAAAAATACAAAAAAGTGAAACATAGACTCTGATTCTAAACCTATATTTTTTGTAACAGTTTATATTAAACATTTAGTATTATTACAACATATTATAAATTCTAATAATTGGCCAAGAAGATCTCGTGACCAAAGACGTTTTAAAGTCTGTGTTGAATACCCGGCATCACCCTGAAGTGCATGCTTTGTATGAGAGGGTTGTAATTCAAATTTATGTATCGTCTTGTATATTTCTTTCATAACGTCAGTTACTATGGTATTTGTAAGTCTCTGTGTAACATTAGATTTATACGTAGAAGGAGCATTGCAAGTAAAATATTGTTTTGAATCGTTGTATACGAGGTGTGGCTATTAAATAACGAGGCTGACGTTGTAAAAAAATTTATTTTTATTTTATACATAATCACTTATTGTCACCTTCAATATACACTCCTTCTCTATCCCAACAACGCTCCATGAAAATTTTATATAGTTGAAAACAGTGCTTCAGTCAGCTCCTTCAGGACACGTGCCGCTTTCTCTTTTACAGCTTCCACAAACTCAAATATTGTCCCCTGTAATGCAGATTTCACCTTAGGGAACAGCTAGAAGTCACATGGTGCAAGATCTGGTAAATATGGTGGATGTTCAACACTGAGATGCTGTACTTGGCTAAGAACCTCTTGACATATAACGCGGAATGAGCTGGCGCATAGTCTTGGTGGAGAACCCATGATTTGTCCTTCCACATTTCGGGGCGTTTCTTCCTTACTCGTTGACGTAGTTTAGAAAGTACCTCAAGGTATTAATACTGATTTATTTATTTTTTGATTATTTGACCTTCAGGAACCCAGTGAAGATACACAATCCCATTGATATCAAAAAAAATATTCATTGCTTTAAATTTTGACATGCTCATTCGAGATGTTTTGGCTCTCGGTGAAGTTCGGCTCTTCCAGTGCATGGATTGGCGCTTCGTTTCCGGATCATAAGTAAAAAACCACGTTTCATCGCTTGTTCCCTTGGGCAAAATCTGCATTAAAAAGGACAAGATTTGAGTCTGTGGAAGCTGTAAAAGAGGAACCGGCACGTGTCCTAAAGGAGCTGACTGAAGATGACTTCCAGCACTGTTTCCAACAATGGAAAATTCGCATGGAGCGTTGTAGGGATAGAGAAGGAGTGTATATTGAAGGTGACAATAAATGATTATGTATAAAATTAAAATAAAATTTTTTACAACGTCAGTCTCGATATTTAATAGCCACACCTCGTATATATCAGTGCCTAACTTTTTTGTATTGAACTGAGGTCGTATAGGAGAATATTGAGAATTTCTTTAACGCAGAAAGTCACTAATGTTAAAGTTTTGTTGAGAATGAACAAGGGTCTGGAATTTGTCAAAATTGTTAAGTCCTAAAAGCTGCGGTATCACGGTTATATAACGAGAAATTAAAAAATACTAGAATAGGGGACCCGGGCGAATAAACGTAATTGTTGCAATTTGTTTCATTACTTTCTTTTTTTTTATTTATTTAAGGTCACATCGACTACAAGGTCATAAGCAACCACTTTACATATAAATACATGTAGTATAAAATTCCCAAAGAAGACATAAACAAACACAATAAGGTTATTTTATATAAAAAATAATGAAAAATAAGTTAGGTTTAATTAAAATTTAGACAACATAAAAATAAAAAATAAAAAAAATTGAATGACACAATGAAAAATAACATACGTAACTTTACAATTATATCAAATCTGAAAGTTTGTGAAATTTTAAAAAATTTATCGTGTTTTGAACCACTACTTTATCTGCCGAATTGAGTGCGGAAATTTTGTTAATCTTCAATATTGTCCGCATGGATTGTGTAGTTGGGCAGCCTGTGATGTTGTGTTTGATTGAAAGTGGCGTGTTGCAATGTGTACAAAGTTGTGGTTCATCTTTCTTCAGTAAGTGTTTGTGTGCAAGTGTAGAGTGACCAATGCGTAATCGTGTAAGTAGTACTTGATGCCTTCGAAGCTCCAAGTGAAGCTGAGGGTTTTCAAAAATATTTTTCTGATAAGGTGAAGTTTCGTCGGAGGATGTTGAGACCAGAATCATTACTTTATATTTTCGATAATTTAAGCCATGTCTCTATGAGGTTTAAATGTATTTACGACTTTCAAGTTGCAATTTCCGGATCGGAATCTAGCACAAGACCTGCCCTATATAATAATATGTTGTTCAGGTCAACAGCCGAAAGGCTGGTTTGAACCTGTAGAGGTTTTACTAAGTAAAAACGAGGAGTGAGGTGGTTTACAATTGCCTTCCTTACTGAGTTGAAAGAGTATGATTATCAGCATGCCAGGCCCTCCGAAAAGCACTCACTTTCCACCCTGCAAATGACATCACTTCATTAACCACAGGGTCTGGCTGTATAGTGAAATTCATTACTGTCAGAGGAGATAACTCTGACTAGTGTCTTTTACACCTCTATCTCTTCTTTTTTTAAATAGTTCAGTTATATAATTGCCTGACTATGTTATAAAAAACAGAACTATTTTTTGGAGCCCTGGAACCAACGGATCGAGTGCAATTAATTTAACACTCCACGTGCCCGTTATGGGCATGCCCTATTTGATATATATATGTTTAAAAAAATCAATATATGAAAAATTAGTTTTTGTAATAATATTATCAATATCATTTTATTGAACACTTAAAGCAGAATCGATTGGCGGATATAATTGATTTCGACCAAAAGTGGAGATATCAATTTTAAACCAGGCTTCCTATATTTAAATTTAAATTTTATATTTAATAAAATTTGAATTGATTAAAAAGTTATTGGTACTATAACTTATTCATAAAATTTCTTTAATCTGCATGTATATCATGAAATACTAGGGATTATAGATTAAAACGGCAGGAATAAGATAATAAAATTGCATTTATTAGATTAAAAATATTGTATTTCTTTAGGAAAAGAATCAAAAAGAAAAACTGAAATATTTTACCGCGCTACATTTTCACTGAATTTGGAATCGTATTAGATTTCTTTTATATTTATTCGTTCCTGTTGCTGCACGGTACGTATAAAGTAATTTAGAAGGGAATTAAACAACACACAACTTATTTTACAACAACAGAAAAATTAATTTAACAGAAAAATTTCATATGGTTTTGCATGGATATATTTTTGATACAAAGGAAAAAGCTGGTTTAAATAAAGATATCTGTTTAAATAAGATAAACGTTGTTTATATATTCTGTTTTAAAATATATAATCAAATAATCTAATAATTAAAGTCGGTTGTAACGTAAAAGTGGTAATTTTTAACACTTAACATTTTAAAATGAGTCCCTTACATATTCTATGGATTAGGAATTAAACAGTATATTACAAAGACTATAAATATTTATATTTTGTACATTTTTTTTTTTTTTTTTAACTTTAATAACTTTATTTGCAACTATATACTACGATACAACGAGCAAATTAGATGACAGTAAACAAAGGATGACAAGAAAAAAAAAATAAAAAAAATAAATAAAAATAAATAAATGAAAAAGAACAGTGATACCCATTGGTATATGTTCTATGAAATAAAGTTCATGATACATGAATGATAAATAACAACATAAGAAAAAAAAGAAGAAAGAAAAATAAAATAAATCACTTTATAGAAGATCTCTGGCCCATTGACGTTTCAACCTGCGCTGCGGATTTCCTGGTAGTGATGCATCCGATAGTTTGGTGATTAATTCGTTGGGGTGATCATGCAATTTTCTGTGAAAAACACTGTAGCTGGACTTAACTACTTCACTTATGAACGGAATATTAAGGTCGTTATGTAGAATTTTGTTGTTGACATAAAAAGGTGCGCAGGTGATTAAACGTAGGCATTTTGACTGAAAGGCTTGTAATTTTTGTAGATTGCTCGGTTTAGCTGTGCCATAAATTTGTAGTCCATAGGTCCATATTGGTTTGAGATAAACTTTGTACAATTTAAAAAAATATTTCAAAAAACTTCCTATTGTTAGTAAAAACTACAAGTGTGCTGAATAATATGATGCAATTATGTCATGAATAATAAGAAGAAGCTGGTTCCCTATGTGAAACTTCATATCAATAATTAAATCGGTCATTTGGAAAAATTAAAACTGGTAATTTACTACGTTTCAATAAAAAACAATATTGAAAAAAAATAATTTCTTCAGAGGCCTGTCTCCTTTAGTATAAAATTATGTTTACTTATGTATTTTTAAAGATAAGCCACTTATTTAAAAAAAAAAAAATGTTGAAAATTTTGACTTAGGTGTTTCTGAAGTAAATTAGAGTAAAATGCTTACCCGTATTGTTTTTTGGAAAATACATTATTAGACCAGAAGAAAATTGTGTTGTACAATAGTATTCATTTATTTATTTCACTTGTTTATATTAGTGGCTTAAAATATCTTTTTACAGTAATAAAAATTGAAATTCGTAACTTTCAGAAAGAAAAATGTTGGTTTTCAGGACTATTTACGTTTCTCGTCGTCGTCACAAATCTCCCTTTAAAAGGGTTAGTTTTTAAAAGGGTCCCTTTTAAGGGTTATCTCCCTTAAAAAGATTTTTGTCTAGAAACTTTGTATAGCCTATTCCGCTAAAAATCAGAGCTTAAGCATAAAAATCATCCACTTTCATTTTTTAATTAGAAGGAAGCACTTTATATCCTTAAGGATAAGCTTTGCCTTACTGTTTTGATACTTAAGGAAAGCCAAAATTATGTGATTTTGGAGGGATAGTGTGTTAATACTCAGTTAGTCCTGAAATTCATTAAAGAGAAATGTGTAAAATTTTTACTTACCGGCATTCTGAATTGACTGATTCAATTGTGGTTAGAAAGTTTTTGAAAATACAGGACTGGCTTATTCGTTGACGTATTAAGGTGAACCCAAATAAATCAACACAGGTTACGTTCACCTTACGATGACAAACTCTTCCATTTGTGGTATTGAATAACGTTCATATCCCCCAGGCAAGAGTGGTGCTATATCTTGGCTTATGGCTTGACAGGCGCCGAACTTGGAGGAATCATCTGTGTACAAAATGTTTAGAACTTAACCGCCGCCAGAAGCTACTCCTCTGCTTAATTAACCTCCGGTCCAAAATTATAATATACAAAACAACCCTTTATCATGAACCCTAGATAGTTTGTTAGTTAGATAGTTGGTTTTTTTTCATGAACCCTTTAAAACCAATCTGAACATATGGTGTCTAGCTCTTTGGAGTAGCTGTACAGAGAACTTAAAGTTGATCCAGGCCTTTCAATCATTATTCTTAAAACCAATCTGAACTTATGGTGTCTAGCTCTTTGGAGTAGCGGCACATAGAACTTAAAGTTGATCCAGACCTTTCAATCAATATTCTTAAAACTCTTTGGAGGCTTAGATTACGATCTTACTATGCATTTAGGGACAAAGTGTAGCCTACATAATCAAAGTTGTAAAAAATTAAAAACATAATTTTTACTTCAAACATTTTTACGCTTAGTTTAGCGTCGGTTAGTGATTTTCTGTAATTTGCTCATTAAAATCGCTAAAAAACGGGATGTTTTAAAGATTGCGACCCACTTCACGACACAGTTGAGTATAATAAAAGTTATAAAAAATTAAAAACCAAAAATTTTTATTTCAATATCTTTTTCAATAGAGCCAGCAATAGAGTTCAGCGTCAATTAGTTGTATTTTTTAAGTCCTACAGAGATTGATTTTCATTTTGCGTCACTCAATAATGATTAAAATTAGGTTATATTTTTATTTTAAATTGTTTACTCATGATTAAACATCGGTTATATTTATCATTATTTACATTGACAAGGGAAAATCGTGTGAGTGTTTCACACTGATTTTCTTATTTATGTTATTATACCCTACCGAATGTTACTCACGCTTTTTATTAAAACAGCTTTCTAGAGTAAACTTACCTTTTACATGAACATAAACGAACAAGTGAATCGTATGTAAATAAATACAATTTCCGTCTGAATTTTGAAATCAAGTTTTCCTTAACATAAGTTGCAATTCCACTTGTGAGAAGGTACATACACAATCAACTGAAACTTCAATAGTTACGCATGCATACGCATAATAAATATATCTACTCTTGTACATACTTTTACGAAAGTTAGTCTGAATTGAAGAGCATATAGTGTTTCTTTTATTCATTTAAGTCTATTTCTATAACCACATTCAAATACAAAGTTCGTTAAACTTGTTTATTTAACTAAAAATATTGGTACTAGAGTTCAGGCACGTTATAGCTCTGGTAGGTAACCCTATCAAAACATGTACAGGTAATATAAATTTAAAAAAATACTGTAACGTTTATTCCGGGTTCTTTGAGCGTCTAGTTATTTCTAAAGAACGTTTCATAGCCGTTTGAACTCTCACCTGAATTTACCTCATTGCAACAGCTAAGCAGAAAACATATACCACAAATGTTATTATTTTGGTCATCAGCTGAAAGTCTGGTTTGAACCTCTAGAGGTTTTACTAAGTAAAACGAGAAGTAAGGTAGTTTACCAATGTCTTCCTCACTGAGTGTAAAAGTATGCTTATCAGCATACCAGGCTCTCCGAAAAGCATCTATTTTCCCCCCTGTAAATAACACCTTCACTTTATTTACCACATGGCCCGGTTGACATGAAATTCATTACTCTCAGAGGAGGTTACTCTGAGTTAGTGTCTTTTGTACCTCTACATCTTCTGTTCTTAAATGATTCAGTCATATAATTGGTTGACCATGTAATAAGAAAAGGAACTTTTTTTAGTCCTGGAACTAGCAGATTGAGTGCAAATAATTTAACACTCCACCTGCCTTTTATGAGCATATACCATAATTAAGAAGCTATAAGAAAAAAGAAAGAGATTTAAGAAGAAACAATAAAAATTCTGAGATTCGCCGATGATATAGTAGTATTAGCCGAAACAAAGAAAGAACTGAGGTTATCTTAAATGGAATGGATGAGATCATGAGAAAAGGTTACTTTATGAAAATTAATAAGAACAAAACGAATATGATGTGAAGCAGCAAGTTTAGAAGAGATGGGAAATTTAAAAGTAGGCAACGAAAACATACAGGAAGTTGGGGAATTTTACTATCTAGGGAGTAAAAAACAAAGGATGGAAGAAGCATAAGTGATATCGAAAGTAGAATTGCTCAAGCTAGAAAAGTCTTTGAAATGAAAAAGAGCTTACTGACAACAAACATTGACTTACAGATTAGGAAATATTTCTTAAAACACTGTTTGGAGTGTAGCATCATACGGAGGTGAAAAGTGGGTGATAGAAGCTGCAGAAAGGAAGAGGATAGAAGCTTTTGAAATGTGGTGTTATAGGAAAATGTTAACAATTAGGTGGGTGGACAAAATAAGTAATTTAGAGGTACTTAGGCGAGTGAATGAAAAAATAGGAATATGGAAGCATCTTACTAGAAGAAGGGATAGGCTAGTGGGGCATATCTTAAGACATTCAGGTATTAGTCTATCAATAATGGAGGGCAATATTAAGGGAGTGAATTGTAGGGGGAAATAAAGATTAGAATATGTAAAGCAAATTACGAAAGATATAGGGTGTTACAAGTATGTAGATATGAAACGACTTGCGCGAGACAAAACAGCTTCAAGAACTGCATCACAATAGTCGAGAAACTGATGACAAAAAAAAGATAGAATACTGCTCTACTAAATTAAGTTAATATGAAATATACCGTTGAAAATACCATACGATCTGAAAATGTTGGTGTCAATTAACATTTTTATTTTTTCAAACGTTATCATGTTTTTGTTTTGTTCTTTATCCCTAGTAGTGTACTTTTATTTTTATAGTTCTTAGTTGTTGTTGTTGTTGTTTAGGTCATCAGCCGAAAGGCTGGTTTGAACCTGTAAAGGGTTTACTAAGTAAAACGAGGAGTGAGGTGGTTTACCATTGCCTTCCTCACTTAGTGGAAAAGTACGCTTATCAGCATGCCGGGCCCTCTGAAAAGCACATATTTTCCACTCTGCAAATGACACCTTCACTTCATTCACCACAGGGTCTGGCTGCATAGTGAAATTCATTACTTTCAGAGGAGATAACTCTGATTAGTGTCTTTTACACCTCTACCTCTTCTGTTCTTAAATGATTTAGTGATTTAATTGGCTAACCGTATGATAAGAAACAGAACTATTTATTTTAGCCCCGCAATGAACAGATTGAGCGTAAATAATTTGACACTCCACCTGTCTGTTATGGGCAAGTGTTCTTAGTGTCAAATAAAATTATAATAATGGGCGTCATATTTACTTATCATAAAGTATATCAGATTACATATATTCGATTAAAGAAATTAACAAAAATTATTAATAGCTGTCCATTTTATCGTTAGTTAACAACTAGAAATATTAAATTTAAAAATCCACAAAAGTATTTTTCATAAATTTAATAACCGTACTATAAGCGTACTATAGAAAATAAAAAAACATAAATAAAATTAATTAATTTTAATACTATTAAAAATATAATAACATACGATTTAGTATAATGAACAAAATAAAATATTAAGAATAGCAATATTGTCTTTTAATTTAAAATAATGAATAAAATGCATTACGATATCAAAAAAGAACAATTTCATTTAAAAAAAATGTAAAAGAAGACAAAAAAATAATGTAAATTTATAAAAGTACCCTTCATTTCAATGATGAAATCTATCAGCGCGATAAAAACAGAATAAGAGGATACGTGTGTGTTGAAGGAAAATAAACAGAAGAAAAACTAATAAAACAAAATAAAATAAAAAACCAGGAATTGAGATTGTCAATTTTTGTTATAATCCTTTTATCACAGGATAGCAGTTGGTATAATTCAATGGCAGTTGGTAACCCTGTATACATATATATTAATCCATTGAAAAAGATCGTTGTATTAATTAATAAACACAGATTATTTAACCAATGAATCTATTTTCTTTTTTTTGGCATTTCGTCCGTTTAATGGATTTAGATCGGTATAAAAAGTTGTTTGGTTAGGATTAAAAAAAACGGTACTATATTTTTTTCTGTATTGGTGTTGTGAATATGAGTAGGGTAATATTGTTAACCTAAGCGCAAAAAATCTAGGGTTAATATTTATATATATAGGTTAAAGGTTATGAGATAGGGTATAGAGGAGGAAATTTTATCAACTAATCGTTGCGGTTCATAATTGGTACGGTAGAGTGCGCGATATGTATTAGAGGGTAGGTCAGTAATCGGTGTGATCTATATAGTAATACGTATAGCTAGCTACGTATTTATATAAAATGTAAGCTTGTGTTCGTAAATCAGTGACACAACAAGAGAGATTAGCATACTAAATATCGCTTCGTATTATTACATCCTTTCAAACTGTATATTGACATTATCTCTAGTAAAATACCAGACAATGGGCACCAGGATTATCTTTAATACTATGATTGATAATTCTGGCAAACTGATAGACCGCTTCGTTTTGTCATCGCAACCGATATTGAAATAACTTAACACTTGAGTATTTGTTTAAGGGGAGACAACTGGGTATCGCGCCAGTGTTAAAATTTTTATTTTTAGAGACATTTTTCAAAAGATTATTAACCGATATTTTACTTTTTAATTTCTCCACTCACGTTTGTATACCATGTTAATTTTTCTCAAATTTTGTGATATCACATTCACTGATTGTTTCTAACAGATTGTGAATTTCATAAATAGAAAAAAAAAATTCTGCTCATAACAAACAGGTGGCGGGTCGAATTATTTACACTTAATCTTTTCGTTGCAAGGCTAAAATAAATAGCTCTGTTTCTTATCATATGGTTAGCTAATTCAATGACTGAATCATTTAAGAGAGGTAGAGGTGTAAAATTCATCATTTAAGAGAGGTAGAGGCTTCCTAAAATGGATCAGACAGAGAAGAGCCCAACTGATAGGCCACATACTCCGACATGACAGTATGTTGAAAAGAATAATCGAAGGAGTTGTGGAGGGGAGAAATTTGCGGGGAAGACCCAGATTGGAGTACATGAAGCAGTTACTAGAGGACATAGGATGTGCTTCATATTGCGAGTTGAAGCGGAAAGCAGATGACCGAGGAGCATGGAGAGCAGCTGCCAACCAGCCTTATGGCTGTTAACTAGAGAGAGAGAGAGAGGTGTAAAAGACACTAACCAGAGTTATATTCTCTGAAAGTAATGAATTTCATTATACAGCCAGACCCTGTGGTGAATGAAGTGAAGGTTTCATTTGCAGAGTGGAAAGTATGTGCTTTTCAAAGGGCCCGGTGTGCTGATAAACGTACTTTTCCACTCAGTGACGAAGGCAATGGTAAATCACCTTACTCCTCATTTTATTTATTTATTTACAACAATAAAAAGGCTAACAGAACTTTAAGAAAGTATTACTGTATTGCTCAGTGTTCACTTTAGGCAAATAAAACAGGTTAAAAGAATAAAACAGAATTCCCACAAAAAAAGGTTTAGCAAAACTTGATCAAAAATAATATTATTTATTTATAAATTAATAAAAGGAAAAGGAAAAAGAAACAATAGGAAAAAGAAAAAAGAAAGAAGGAAAGGAAGAAAGAAAAAGATGTGAGTCTGCTCTGTGAATTTGTGTCATTTATTGGTTGGTGAGCGCCTGATAACATTTTGATGAGAATTGTTTGTAATTATCAAAAAAAGGATCGAGTTCCAGATTAAATTTATTAAGAAAGGATAACGTCCGTATTAAGAAAGTATTACTGTATTGCACAGTGTTCACTTTAGGCAAATAAAACAGGTTAAAAGTCCTGGATCTAACAAAAGGTAAATAATAAAAAATGTTTTTAACAATATCCTCTAGGTCAACCTTATTATTTAATATTTTATATAAAAATTGCATACACATCACATTTCCTCTGACTTCAAGGGATTTTGTCAAAAATTTTCTTCTCATCGTCTCCGTAGAAAACTCTAAAGGGCATGACATACCATATTTTTTGTAATACAGGAGACGCAATAATCTATTTTGATTTTTACTAATCTATTAGTAAAAAATTTTACTTAGTAAAACCTCTACAGGTTCAAACCAGCCTTTCGGCTGATGACAAAAACAACAACAAAACTGAAAGTTAATAATAACTGATTGAAAATTCTGTCTGAATAACAAAAACACTTCACTATGTAAGAGAGATTTCTACAATGGAATTATTTAAAAGGAAATAAAAACCTGAATTTTAAATCGTAAAATATGGTCCATTCGTATACAAAACGTAGTGTCTTAGATGCAGATGATTTACCATATTACAAGCATATTTCACACCTGAAATTTAAATAAGGGAAAGACAACAAGTGTGTAGAAAAAGTGCTATAGAATTACGTTTTCAAAGGCCATAAAAAGGTACGAAGAAATATAGGAGGTGTTTAATAGATCATAATCAATCAGAGAGAGGATTTTAAAATGGTTAATTCATAAGACAAGAGAAGTAGTGGTTTTTCTGAGTAAGAAAAGTGTGTTTTATGCAAAAGAATAAAACGTTCAACATGAAAGAATAATGGAACGAGAAGGTGAATTCGGGAATGCGTACAATTTGTCAGGAAAAACAGGAACAGGGAATATTGTAACAGGTTTAGCAGGACGATTCCCTTTCCTAACGTTCATACCATCACAGATCTCGGTATAAATGTCCATATTTCATTCAATCGAAGTTAAATTAAAGCGGTAAACTTTGATAACATTTTAACTGGAAATACCGATGGTTATTTAATTACTTTTATTAAATGTTGCGTTACAAATAACAATTATTGGTTCGACAAAAGAATCATTAATTTCTTCCAACTTTATGACAGAATTAAAAAATATTTTAGCCGTTAAAACTCTATTAAATTTATTTTTAGATTTTATGACTTCGATAAAACTTACAAACAAAAACCACTACACCACGGCCGGCCTGTGGTGTAGTGGTCAGCGCAACTGGCTACTATGCCGGGGTCCTGGGTTCAATTCTCTCTCAGGTCTGGCATTTTTTCATCTGTAAATCACCACATATCATTACCTACGCTCAAGCCCAAGGCTTATGTAGGCATCATCACTCAATAAAAAATCAAAAAAAAAAAAAAAAAATCAGATAAATGTTCGTAAGTTACTTTTAGTACAGAAAGAAATTCTGTTTTGCTTCTCATTTTGAATAGAATCGATAGAAGGAAAATTAAGGAATAAATCTTAAACTTAAATTTATTACAATTTTTATCTGTGCCTTCCACACTACGTCACTAGCAGTTTCTATATCCGACATCTTGCCTTGAGAGTTCCGGGGAACAAAAATAATATCAAGTTTTTAGGTTTTAGAACTAACAGAAGAGGGGAACTATCACTTAAAAGTAGTAGAAAATATGCAAAAATTCAACAATTTGAAGTGCAAAAATACAAAGTCTTCCTGAATTGTAACGTGCTTCGTGAATTTCCCGTTCTAGCCAGGGTAATCCTAGGAGGTGGGGGGAAATCTCTCGGGATCTTATTATAGAAACAAGGAAACATTTTACTATATAAAATATAGAACCGATAAACAGTTTGTACCGAGTTTCACCCAGGAAAACATGCCATATCATTCATCCATCTTCACAGGAAAACGTTTGAAGGCGTGAGGTCAGGATCTTATTGTCCATCACACTGGTGCGTTTCGACCAATCCATTACCTACCGTATTTAATATTTAAACGACCGTTTACATCATTTGAAAAAATGAGGTGGCCCGCGGAGGTCCCGGGTTTGATTCCCCGTTAGGGTGTGAAAATTATGACAAGTTGAAACCCTCTGGTAAAGTTAGATAACTCAACGTAGTCGCTAATAGCCAAGCTGTTGATGCGACTTTCAATAAACTAAAAAAAAAAAAAATATGGTGTGAAATACTCACACGACTTTCTCTTGCTAATGCAAATAAGTGACAATATCATCTAACATTAGTAATAAAATATTAGAAGAAAACAAAAAAATTACCACAAAAAACATAGCCTAATTTTAATCATGAGTGAAAGACGCAAATTGAAAATCAACCTCAGTTTGGCTTAAAAATACAAAAAAACACTCTTTCACGCTAACCTAGGTTCTGTAGAGAAAAATGCTCTAAATAAAAATTGTAGATGTTTTAATTTCCTATAAATTTGGTTATACACTTCTGTTGTAAAATGCTAAGGCTGAAATCTTTAAAAAAATTGAGTTTTTTACAAGTTTTCGTGAAGAAAAAACCAGAAAATTGATAATTAATTACTACTAAATTAAGCGTTAAATGGTAAATGGTTTTCTGGCATTTCTCCCACCACCTCCCCTCCAATTGGTCGCCGGATGGCATAGACCTGGAGGCCGTTCCTAAGAACTCTTAATGAACGTTGTGACGGCGACAGTCACCTTGAATTTAATTATAAGAACTAAGTTATAGAAATTAAAACTATTCGAGGGCGAGTCGGAGCCAGGTCGGCAGACCTGGGGAGTGTGTATCAATACTCGCCCTCTTGTCAATTGCCTCTTCGAGCTCAAGGCTCGCGTCAGAAACATGTGGGTCCTAACAGTCAGGTAGAATTGTCGAAGATTTTAAAATAACTAATAATAAAATATCAGTTAGGACCTAGTCGCCTTTAAATTCGCCAGAAAGTGTTTGTACACCATTATAAATTTTGACTTCAGTGTGAAACCCCAGTTGCAGGGACGCAACCCTTAGTTAAACTACGTGACGACGGTAGAACGTAGCTACCTCGTCAAGGAACCCCCACACCGCCCGGGCATGCACCTCGCGGTACAAACTCGAGCGTTCCGTGAGAGGCCAATTTTCCCCTTGACCTTGAAGCTCCAGGGCCAATTGTCGTCTGGGCCCCGCAAGAGCGGGGCAATCATACAGCAAGTGTGTATTTGATTGGACCTCCCCACAGACACAAGAATCATCAGCCAGCAGGCGGAACCGCTTTAGATAAGCTGCAAACTCACCGTGACCAGTTAGGACTCGGACACCCGATGTCCTTAATGAAACACTTGAGGCGTACCATCCCCCCAGGTCCTGGATGAAATCATACAGAGACCTTCCCTTATGTGCGGTGTCCCACTCGCGCTGCCATGCTTCAAGAGCGAGAGCTTCAACTCTCTTCTTAAGAGCAGGGTAGGGCAACCTTATAACATTATCGGCATTAACATTACCCGGTCCCCCCGGATCCTGATCCCGACCCGCCGGAGCGACTCGGAACCTCTCACCGAAGATCTCGGCTTCCTGCCCCCTTCGCAATCTCCACATTGCAGCACGCACTCGCACTTTCAAATCCGCCGGGAGAGCCTTTCCCGCTACGGTGGTAGCCTCGTAGGAGCATGTACTAAAAGCTCCAGTGCAAACCAACAGGGCTCTGCGCTGGGCGCTCCTTAAATTTAGAATGAGTCCTCTATTAAGGTCTAAACGGTGAGCCCATACTGCAGCCGCGTAGGTCACCATGCTCTCGAACACTCCTTTATAAATCATACTGAGACTGTCCGCAGACAGACCCCAGTCCTTCCGAGCAATTCGCTGCAGTTTGTGCATTACACCAGTGGCGTCAGTCGCAACCTGCGCGACGTGGTTGCTAAATAGCAATTTGTCGTCGAGCAGAACGCCAAGGTACTTATGAACTCTGACTCTACTTACTGTGGCCCCTTTATATTTAACTACAGGGTTCCGACTGAATGACAATTTTGCAGTGTTCCTCAGAAGCATATACTTCGTTTTGGCAACACTCAATTTTAAGTTATGCTCATCCATCCATCCCTCGACCAGGGTCATTACCGACCCGCAACGTTCCTCCAGCTGTGGACGCGACCAACCGCGTACTAGAATGAGTAAGTCATCAGCGAAAGCAAGGGCTGTGACGGACTCGGGGAAAGGTAGCCCCAAAAGTCCGGCGAACACAAGATTCCACAACAGAGGCCCAAGAATAGACCCCTGCGGGCAACCCCGCGTCACCGGCTTCTTCACAGACTGGAAGCTGGTCATAAACAAAGCCTCGCGGTTAGACAAATAGTCCGCTACGATAGCCCGGAGATGGATGGGTATGTTGCGACTTATTAATTCATCGAGGATGTCTCCCCAACACAAGGAAGGGAATGCAGCCTCGATGTCTATAAAAATACCTAAAACGTAGGTACAATTAAGCGTTAAAAAAATGTTCGAAAAAAAAATTTAGGATTTTAAATTCTCGATAACTTTCATTACACATTTTTGCGCTAAAATGCGTATTACAGCCGCAATCTTAAAAAACAAAAAATTTTACGAGAAAACAGTCTTTCCAAGCATTTCAGCTGACATGGCACTTATCTTATCTTGTAGAGGATAAACAATTTAGTAAATGAGGTGATTTTTAAAAAAATCGTAGGAGCTGTTTTTGAGAAAATCGCAAAGAAGTGAAAAATGACACGAATAAACTACTACTTCCGGTTGACCGATTTTGATAAAAATGTTCGTGTCGGGTCCGGTAGTAGTATCTAACTTGAGTTTCAAATTTAAAGTTCGGACGATGTTCCGTTCTTGAGATATTCTGCTCTCTCTCTCTCTCACACACACACACACACACACACACACACACACACACAGAGGACAATCGCTAAAACGGTTTTTTGCACATGTTAAAGAATGATAGCTAAAAATGAGTGATGAGAAACTGACTGGCCTGACGGGAATCAAACCCGGAACCAATCGGGTAGAAGTCAGGCTGACTACTATATCAAGTGCATGCCGAAAAATGAGATGTTGCCTCATCGTGCATAAAACACAGCTTCATAATAAATATCTTCCAAGTGAAGGGGCAGGTTTGCTTGTAAAAATATTTAAATGCTCTCCTATTGAAATGGTAAGAGAGATAGACAATCAAATTATCACCAAGAATACCACACGAGACATAAAGTAAAATTTTTATTGGAGATCCTTGTAGCAATTTAAATAGTTTTACTGATATAACTTAAAACTCCTGATTATTCAACCTAATTTAATGTTGTAATTTAACAATGTAAATCGTGTAATTTTTCAACTAATTTAAAAGAATTTCTTCCGGAATTAAGTCAATAAAATTAGATAAAGATTGGGATGATGCCATGATAGAAGGAAGTGTAGGAAGTAATCTAAAAGTATTTTAAAAGTTTTTGAGAAACATTAGTTCTCTTCATATCGAAAAATTTTCACGTACCATTACGATTTGAGTTACAATAAAAGATTGGTCAAATTATATATAGCGTGGGTTGCCTTACCCCTTCCGCTGACAAATATTACAAGTTTGACGCTTACTGGAGAGAGGTAGATCATTTTGTAGCAATGCTACGGTCAATGTAACACAAAATCAATTCGGTACCTGAAACCGATCACCCTAATGCCGTTAAACCATTTTCTTACCCTTTTCCGGACTTAAGTGACTTTCCTTTTCTTTATGTCTTATACTTTTACCAGTTGCACGAAATTTCTAATGGTTCTATATCATTGTTTTATTCAGTCATAAATATACTTCCTGTATTTCTTAAATTTATTTTAACAGCACTATACTTTTAAATAAAAATATAGCACACACTTAAATACGAGGTGTGGCTATGAAATAACGAGACTGACGTTGTAAACAAGTTTATTTTAATTTTATATATAATAACTTATTGTTGCCTTCAATATACACTCCTTCTCTATTCCTACAACGCTCCATACGAATTTTCCATTTTTGGAAACAGTGCTGGAAGTCATCTTCTGTCAACTCCTTCAGGACACGTGCCGCTCAAAAATGTTTGAAATGAAGCTCGCAAAAATGTTTGTACTGACACTTTGTACGCGATTGAAAATGACCCAAAAGTTTTGGAAACGATAATAACATGTGATGAAACGAGGTTTTTACTTATGATCTGGAAACGAAGCGCCAATTTATGCACTGGAAGAGCCGAACTTTACCGAGAGCCAAAAAAGCTCGAATGAGCAAGTCAAAATTTAAAGCAATGATGATTGTTTTTTTATATCCATGGGATTGTGTACCTTCACTGAGTTCCTGAAGGTCAAACAATTAATCAATATTATTACCTTGAGGTACTTTCTAAACTACGTCAAAGAGTAAGGAAAAAACGCCCCGAAATGTGGAAGGACAAATCATGGGTTCTCCACCAAGACAATGCATTAGCTCATTCCACGTTATCTGTCAAGAGGTCCCTAGCCAAGTACAGCATCTCAGTGTTAGAACATCCACCTTATTCACCAGACCTTGCACTATGTGACTTCTACCTGCTCCATAAGGTGAAATCTGCATTAAAAGGGACAAGATTTGAGTCTGTGGAAGCTGTAAAATAAAAAGCGGTATGTGTCCTGAAGGAGCTGACAGAAGATAACTTCCAGCACTGTTTCTAACAATGAAAATTTTGAATGGAGCGTTGTAGGGATAAAGAAGGAGTGTCTATTGAAGGTCACTATCAGTGATTATGTATAAAATAAAAAATATAAAATTTTTTACAACGTCAGTCTCGTTATTTAATAGCCACACCTCGTATAGTTTTGAAATAAACTTATGAAAAACGTTAAGTAACACTTCCTAAGACGAACCAAAATCTTCATGTATTACTTTTAACTTAACTTAACTTAACTCATGTATTACTTAAAAAAGATTCTATTGTCCATTAGTTACTATAAATGATAATGTCCCACCGCAGACAGAAGACATGAGGTACTTAGGTGACAGATGACTTACATGGACAAAATGAAATAAGTTGGAGATTATGTTGCGCTAAATATAATGGTTACTTGAAATAAAGTAGCATCTTTTCTTGGTCAACAAATTTATAAAATATAAGACAGTAATAAGGTTCATAAATTTCTCGGTTCATTCCGGTTTTCTCCTTTCTGACTTATGGTGAAAACCATTAGTGATTTCTGTATCTACTCTTTAAGAGGAATTAAATGACACTGTTTCTTACAAAATTCCAACTTTGATGTCTTAACTTACGGTTTTGGGCTACTTTTTGTCGAAACCGGAACGTCAAACCCAATTATTTTTGTATCTATTCTTTAAGAGGAATCGAATGACACTATCGTTGTTTTCAAATTCCTATTTTGGTATCTTGACTTCCGGTTTTGAGCCACTTCTAGTCGAAACTGAAACTTTAAACCTAATTCAGGCCATTAACTTTTTGTGTAGATTACGAATCCAAAAACCGTTTGTTGCTATCTCTTGTAGTTTCTGACTTCGATTTTTGGACTTCTGGTTTTGGGCCACATTCGGTCAAAAATGGAACTTGAAATCGAATTTAGACCCACTAACTTTTTATGGCGATTACGAATCCGAAAATTGTTAGTTGTTTTTTTTTTTAGATTCTTACATTTGGGTGTGACGGACGGACGGACAAAACAAAATGATAGATGACAATTTTAAAAATTCCCACCGATAACAAGAAAAAGATGGGTTGTAGATCAACGATAATAATACTAACGGGAAAAATGTCAACAAACGGGAATCAATAAAATTGAAATCTCATACATATGATTGATAACTAATGAGGCGGTAACATTGATCAGGTAGAGTTGTAATCCAGTACATTGAGGAGACCGCCACTCAATAGTGTCACTCCAACGGTGGATTAATCTTGAATAATAAATTGATAGAATTTACATCTGCGCTGTGATATCTCTACTCCATCGTTGTTTCAGTCTGCGTTGCGGATTTCCGGGTAAGTTTGGGGTTGCCAGGGTTCTAATGAGAGTATTTTATGATACTTAAGTTTGCATTTGAACCGAGAATAGATGTGATAAAATGTGTCATTAATGTATGGAAGAAGTAAATCGTTGTGCATTCGTAAATCATAGTAAAGCATAGTTGTAGAAGTAAATCGTTGTGTGATTAGTACTGTAAAAGGGTGCGTCAGTTATTTGTCTTAGTAATTTGGATTGAAATCGTTGAATTCGTTGTAGAGTCTAATCTAATTAATTGGGTAAAATGGTAAATCTGAAAAAAACTAAGTTCTGTGATTCCATGTAATATACGCCATTATTTTTTATTTTATATATTTCCATGGAAATAATATAACACTCAAAATTTACGAGCGGGAACAACAAAAGTGAATGTTACGTTAATGTTCGGACACAAAATATACACAATACTCGTAATCCCGGCATCGTAGTTATACTCTAAATTACCGATATCTTCCTACAACAGTTTCAAGGTAATATAAATTATTTATGATTTTATAAAAACACACATTAAAAAATAATGTTACAAAAATATCTCGCGTTTACATATTTTATCATGACGGTGTAACCAAGTACACAGAAGAATATGTCGGAAATGTACAAAAATTCGACCATATATAGCACAAACGGTCTTCCAACAATGACGGAAATAATATCAGGTTACTTTATGCAGGATTTCAGTTTTGATGAAGATGTCGTTGAACTTTTTTGGAACAAATTAAAATTGATGTTATTTGAATGTGTGATAACATCGACCATAAAGAAGTTGTTTGGTTTGAACGAAAATTTCAGTACACTTCATTTCGGAGTAACAGTTTTAGTACATTTTTATAATTTTGTAATGTGGAGTATTTGCGGGAACGATGATTTAGATTTTGGACAAGATCTATAAAGACTTATTTTATAACTCATGTGTAAGCATTAAAATGTTATAAATTTGTTTGTTTTAATATCTGTTTGTACCAACTTGTATGGATTGACTGATTGCTATTTTACAAATAAATCTATTAAAATAATTTGTATTAATATCATTTTTAAGTTGTAAGGTCATTTCACAATGACGTAGCGTTACTTGAGCGACGTCACGGACGTATCTTTAAATATAATCTAATGGTGCTTTTCAGAATGGCATCGCGTCGCGTCGCTTGAGCTACGTAAGATTAGTTCCTAACTGGAGAATAATCGCGCGAGCGGGCGTCGGCACGATCGAACGACAACGCATGTTAAATTAAACGATGAAAATCCCTGTCCTAAAAAAAACGCCTATTCGCGCAACCAAACGTAGTCGGTCTGATCAGAACACCTTTGTGCGACCATTTTCTCAGCTGAAATAACGTCTAGAAATGAAGATGCGGCGTTTTTTTAAAAATTTGAATTGTTCATAACTTCTTGCTGAAGAATGGACGAAAAATAAAAGAAAGCAAAATAATAAAGTCTATCAGAGCCGATCAGAACTCGGAGTGTTCCTATCTGTCTATATTAACATCTGTCATAATATTATTCATGCCATTTTGTTTCTGTTTGTAACATCACATTTAGTGGTTGTATGCTTTTGTAGTTTAGTTCCTAATTGAGAAATAAAGTTAAAAAACCAAACGCAACATGCAGTATTCACTCGACCGCGAGCAAATACGAGAGGGGGACCCAAAAGAAACCGACTGAGAGTGCTCTGCCATTCGTAGACGTAGTAGAAAATTCTCCCGCTGGGTGGAGCTAGTAGAGACGCCCAACAAACAACTGTCCAGACGGCGTCAGTTTGTAGGTTAACGTTTGATCATAGTGTAGTGTATCTCTTACTGTTGCATGTTCCGTCTGCTACGTCGTTAAGACGGATTTAGAAGAAAAAGAATGAGTTTGAAATTTTGTTTCCTTCTTGAAAAATCGACAACGAAAGCTTACCAAATGCTTAAACAGGCTTTCAAGGAGGATACTATCAACTGCACAAAAGTTATAGTTGGAAACTGACTTGTTTGCCAGTGGGGGATGAAGTGCAAGGGGGCCTGGTACAACAGTAGTCATTCGAAATGGTTTGTGACTAATATTTTTAGAAGAGCGCGTACTAATGGTATTTTTATTACTACTAGGTTATAGGAGGAGGGGAATCGTACAAACAATCCTTTCCAACCGAATTCCTTACGCTAGCAATCAAGTGAGCTCCCATCTATATATAGTGGTTTGGGCGCTTAAAACGTGGTGAGATGAGTGTTGAAGGCTGAGTGGTGGGATGAGTGTTCATCCTGAGCGCCCTTCAACATCTCAAAACGATAAAAACTTGAAAAAATCCGCCAAAAAATCAACGAGGATCATCGTTTTACAATCGACGAAATTTCAGAAGAGACAGGCGTGAGTTGGAGCTCGTGCCAACGGATTTTGACTGAGGATTTACAAATGAGACGTGTTGCCGCTAAATTTGTTGCTCACCTTCTCAAACAGGATCAACAAAACATTCGATTGAATTTGAGTCAGGACTTAAAAAACGAGATTGAAAGTGATCCAAAGTTTTTAACCAACGTCATAACAAGTGAAGAGAGTTGGTGTTACGGGTATGACCCAGAAATCAAGCAAGCGTCAAGCAAGTGGAAGATTGGCTTGACGCTTAATGACGTCACAGACGGAACATGACAGCCGTAAGAGAAACACAATACTATGAAAAAACGTTAACCTACAGACTGACACCGTCTGGGTAGTGTGTGTTGAAGGTCTCAACTAAGCCCATGTAGCAGGAAAACTTACTACTACGCCTACGAATGGCAGCAGGTTCTCAGTCCGGTTATTTTTGGGCCCCCCTCAATATGTAACAGTGTGAATATGGGGCGGGTGCTCTGAATTTTCATATTTTTGTATAGTTTAATGTCGAATCAGCAGCTTGATCGTTAACGACCTCGGAAGATATGGGCATCCCATCTCCCTTAGAGAATAGCAAATTACAAAGATTGGAGTACGAACTAGCAAGGAAACCTATTAAACGAGTGATATAAGAAACCAAAATAACTCAAAAACGGAAAATCGTACAAAGTTGCTTGCAACTTAAGTTATGAAGTACCGTTAGAAGACAAGATATAAATATTTTCATCAAAATCGATTATGCGGAAGTAGAAGTAGTTTATTCGAGCAGTTTTTCACTTTTTTGCAATTTTCTCAAAAACAGTTGCGACGATTTTATTTAAACTTACTTCACTTACTACATTTTTGTGCTGTTTAAATGCAATAAACTGTATGTCTGCTAAAACCTGTAATAAGCCTGTGATCTGTTGATAAAATGGTTTTTTAAGACTGCAACATTTATATGCATTTTAGAGCAAAGGTGTAATGTACAATAAAAATTGTAGGCAATTAAAAAACCGCAATTTACTAATTTAATTAGTTTTTCTACAGAGCTTAGTTCAGCGTCAATTTGTGATTTCCCAAATTTAGCTCATTGAAATCGGTAAAATATGGGTTTTCAGATTGGGAATTGTTTGGTAATACGATTAAATAATTTTATAAGACTAGGTAAAGAAAAATGTCATTCTGATTATACAGTCTTATGATTTTGTTAGAGGTGCAGATAATAAGGATTTTTGAAAATAAAAACTTTTTGACTATTACAGTTTGAACTTTATTCATCTACCTTAGTTTAATTTGTGGCAGTTAGAATTTTACAAATACTGCTTATCAAAATTGGTCCTTTTCTACATTGGAAATAGAAAGTCGACAGAATTTTTGACATCAGATTTTTATGTATTGTTGTTTAGGTCAACAGCCGAAAGGCTGGTTTAAACCTGTAGAGGTTTTACTGAATAAAAACAAGGAGTGAGGTGGTTTACTATTGCCTTCCTCACTGAGTTGAAAGAGTAAGCTTATCAGCATACCAGGCCCTCCGAAAAGCATCCACTTTCTATCCTGCAAATGACACCTTCACTTCATTCACCACAGGGTTTGGCTGTATAGTGAAATTCATTACTCTCAGATGAGATAACTCTGACTAGTGTCTTTTACACCTCTACCTCTTCTGTTCTTAAATAGTGCAGACACATAATTGGCTGGCTATGTGATAAGAAACAGAAATACGTTTTGTAGCCTGGAACCAACAGATCGAGTGCAATTAATTTAAAACTCCACCTGCCCATTATGAGCAAAGATTTTTATGTACGAGTACGATTTTTTATGTACTCGTATATAAGTTAAAATATTTGGTACACCAATGATAATACCGACAAGTAGTAGAAATAAGTAATGCAAAAAATTTCAAACCTAAACGAAAATCGAACCTGGGACCCCCTGGATAATTTCCAAATACGATAAATTCATATAAATCCAATATTACTTGTATTACAAGCAAGATAAAATACGAACTCGATAGTACATTAGAATATTGTAGCCAAGAAAACGTCAAAATATATTTTATAAACAAAACTTTTAAATAGCTATTAAATGAATAAGAGTTTTGTAACTTGTTAAAAAGTTCACTTTTAAAAACTTTTCCTATAAATCACAATACACATTATTATTAGAGTGTAAATAAGTTTAATAAAAAGTTTAAAACAAAAATATATAATAGGAAGAAGGGCGAATAATTTAAAAATAAAAGGCTACAAAAGATTCAATGTGAAACTGTGAATGAATGTATAATAACGTAAAACAATTACAAGGTAAAAATTGTCACAGCGAGTTGATTTAATGCAACAAGTAGTAAAATGCAATAAATAAAACACACAATACAGTACTTCTGAAAACAATTGGTGGGTTGAAGGTTACTTGAATTCTTTATCAGTTTTTTTCTGCTTAATCATTAATGAATGACAGTTTAACAATTCGTTAAAAACCCTCTTATCAAATCTTATTAGTATTTTTTGATAAAATAATTGATCATTTTGAGGATGCACCCACTTAAATTTCATAAATTTGTTATTTTTTATACTTTTATTTCATTAGTTGATTATATGAAGTAGATATTGATACTTGTTCACTTTAAAAGTCAATCTGATAGTTTGAGTGATTTTTCATTGTATACTTTTCATGTATTTTCTCTCTTAAGGTGAGCCTGTCGATGGTTTTGACTGAAAATTTCGATTTTCGGTGTTTTATGTTTTTCAGTACTTCAGGTCTAGATCTACCAGAAAGACATTAAATTACGTAAAAACATTATTTTAATGGAAAAATTAACTATTTAGCAGGTTTACCCAGCAAAATTATCTTGTCACCAAGAACGAATGCTTTTCGTAATTTTATACTTCACGTTTTAGTGCAAAGGGAATTTCAGTTTTTTTTAAATAACTGCCTACTGTTTATAATATTCTTAAAACTGTTGGTTCAGCTTTCTAACCAACCTGTTGATGGGAAATTCACATGTTTGTGTACATTTTGTTTTTGATTTGTGCCTTTTTGTTTTTTGTCTGTTCCCGGAAATTTAGATTTTTAACATTTAGGTACATTTTTCTCGGAAACCATAAAACTTACCATGTTGAAATTTTTACCAGTTATTATTCTTGTACATGCACATACACTGACATTTTTATGATTTCCTCTGATGGTCCTAAATTTAGTAATATGCAAAAACACGTAGAAAGAAATTTGTAAAAATTCTATGTTATTCGTTATTTTATTTTTTAATTTTATGGTCATACAGATTAAATTAAAAAAATTCCAGTAGCTAGAGAAACCCAACATCGATAAGTGTGTAAAGTTTCATTTTCTTATCTTTAACCAATCCTATGAAAAATGTACCTAAAAATTGCAAATTTAACATTGGCGGGATACAAAGTACAGTCTCACCTTAAATTTTGAATAAAATATTATGATAATATCTAAGGGAAAAGTGTTATTCCAGTTCTTTGGCAAGACTGAGTTTTTAGTATCATTTTGTATAATTTTCAAACGTTCACTTAAATAAGTGTTTTAATGTCACAGCACATCTGACAATCTTGCATCATCCCCAGAACTTGAAATAAGGAAACAAATAATTTTTCGCCAATTTATTTCACAATCAGTAAACGAAATAAATATTATACTGATGTGATTAAACTCGCTATATTAGCATAAAACAAACAAAACGTTTGTTTTATTAATATGCAAAGTTAGTTTATATTTTAGTGCTATTAACTAATTCGATATTCAAAAGCAGATTCAAATAACTAAAATTATGAATGAATTAGAATATAAATTCTAATTTAAACTTTTGATTTAAGCAACTTTATAACATTTTAATGACACATGATGTAGTCATAATTTTATCGAAATTCATTTGGATTTATTTAGTTTGTTCAAAGTATTCAGAAAACAAATAATTGGCAAGTATAAATATCTATACTCGAAATATATATTTCGAATAATATATCTAATATATATTATATATCTAATATGATATTATGATCTAATGATATTTAATGATATCTAATGATATCTAATGATATTATGATCTAATATGATCTATATTATGATATATATTTCGATTAATATATATTTATTCGAAAATATCTATATATTTGAAAACGCAAAATCGCTTCCAATGTACGTGAGGTGGCTATTAAATAACGAGACTGACGTTGTAAAAAATTTATTTTTATTTTATACATAATCACTTATTGTCACCCTCAATATACACTCCTTCTCTATCCCTACAACGTTCCATGCGAATTTTCCATTGTTGGAAACAGTGCTGGAAGTCATCTTCTGTCACCTCCTTCAGGACGTGTGCCGCTCAAAAATGTTTGTAAAGGATTGAAAATTAACCAAATTTTTTGGAAACGATAATAACATGTATTGAAACGTGGTTTTTTACTTATTATATGGAAACGAAGCGCCAATCCATGCACTAGAAGAGCCAAACTTCACTGAGAGCCAAAAAAGCTCGAATGAGCAAGTCAAAATTTAAAGCAAAGACGATTGTTTTTTTGATATCCATGGGATTGTGTACCTTCACTGAGTTCCTGAAGGTCAAACAATTAATCAATACTACCAACTTGAGGTACTTTCTAAACTACGTCAAAGAGTAAGGAAAAAACGCCCCGAAATGTGGAAGGATAAATCATGGGTTCTCCACCAAGACAATGCGCCATCTCATTCCGTGTTATCTGTCAAGAGGTTCCTAGCCAAGTACAGCATCTCAGTGTTAGAACATCCACCTTATTCACCAGATCTTGCACCATGTGACTTCTACCTGTTCCCTAAGGTGAAATCTGCATTAAAAGGGAGTAGATTTGAGTGTGTGGAAGCCGTAAAAGAGAAAGCGGCGTGTGTCCTGAAGGAGCTGACAGAAGATGACTTCCAGCACTGTTTCCAGCAATGGAAAATTCGCATGGAGCGTTGTAGGGATATAGAAGGAGTGTAGATTGAAGGTGACAATAAGTGATTATGTATAAAATTAAAATAAAACTTTTTACAACGTATGTTTCACTGTTTAATAGCCACACCTCGTAAATCTTCCTTTCCAAAAACCAGCTGTTAAACATTTGATTTTTCCACTAGACCAACCCGTTGGTTTGATGAATATTAACAAAAATATATTACATTTTCTTTAAAAACAATGAAAGGTTTACCAACAACACATATGTTAATGAAGCTGTTTTGTTATATTGTATAAAATTATAACTACTTTAACTTCTTATAAACCGACATAAAGTTTTACCACATTTCGTAAAACTTTGAATACGTAAACCACATAAACGGAAAATGGTTCATAAAATAATTGTAATAAAAGTAAATTAATCATAAAATGTAATTATTGAAACAAACTTTTCAAAGCTTTTGTCGGTAACTTAGTAATGAAGCGTTAATGAAGTCTAGTGGTTTTAACAAACTCGTCAATTACACTACTTACAGATGGATTTAGTCAGCATTGTGTAACTATATTAAATTTACTTACGTTCATTTTATTGATTAATTAAAATAAATTTTATGAGCACTGGAAATTTTTATTTTTATTAGTTATTTCAGGATTAAATAAGATTTCCTTAGTTTACCCATAAAATTTAACAGGCGTAACTGGACATTGTTAAATACAAAATAATAATAAATACGTATAAAATTTTATTGTACCTTTTTACTCTTAAATTATAAATAATAATGGTTAGATAATAAATGAATTAAATTAGGCACGTAAAATAATATACAGCATGATTCAAAATTCAACGAATTTTTTATAGCAGCTTATTATATAGCTTAAAAAAATTTGGTGTGAAACATTTACATGCCAACGTATATAATGAAAAATATTACGTCTGTTTAATCATGAATGAACAATTTAAAATGAAAAAGTTTTAATTTTTTTTTTAAATGTTCTTTAATTTTTTTTTTTAAATAATGAAAAACATTCGAAAGTGCAATTTTTAATTTATAAAAATATTTTTTTATGTAATTTTATTCTCGTAAAGTAAACGTCACGCTATTACAATACATTATTCCTCACTTAACCAATGAAAAAGTTGCTTGAAAGACTTCTAAATCTGACTGACAAACCAAATATAAATCGTTAACAGAAATACATTTCAGTTTTTGATTGCCAAGTAATCAGATTCGATGTATGAAATTAACAAATTTTTTTAATATTTTTGATAAAATTATTTAGTAACAAAATAAAGTGAAAGATTTTTAGTTAGTGTGGGATTCGAACTCATGACTCTTGTACGATAATATATCAAAAGCAAAATTTTTACTGGCCTCTAATGCGCACAGCTACTAAACAGATTTCTACTATCGCGAATTTTTTCTTATGTAAGTACCGCGCTATATCAAAATTGAATAACAATATGTCATGATTTCATTAATAATAAAATTGTTAACTATTAAAATCTTTTTTAGACTCATTTTTATTCTGTTTCCAAACGACTGGAGAAATAAAAGCAAGATTACACCTTTATAATAAGATTAATGTTGATAGTACATTGTCCAATGTTAATTTTCCTACACGTCAGATTTGTTGGGAAGCAAGCACGGTACACAATTTTCCCCTAAAATGTGAATAAGGCCGTAATCTTTAAAAATACATTTTTACCACAAAAGCACGTCCCCCAAGAATTTCAACAGACAAGCTGCTTACTTTATCTTGTGGATTACAAAAATGTATATAGTACAAGAGATGATTTTAAACAAATCATTGGAGCCGTTTTTGTGAAAATCGCAAAAAAGTAAAAAATTGTTCGAATAAACTACTACTTCTGATCGACCGATTTTTATGAAAATGCTCTTGTGTTTTTTTGTGTCGGATTGGGTGTGTATCAAACTTAAATTCCGAGTTTTAACTTCGTATAATATTCCATTCTTGATTTTTTCGGACACGAACACACACACACACACACATGCGCGCGCACGCACAGACATACTTACAGATCAAATGGTAAAAACATGTTTTTTTTGGGTCAGAGGGTCTGAAATACGGTAATACTGAATATACGGTTGAAAGTTGATTCGAAAATTTGTCACAAAAATAAAACTTTCTTTACTATATTTTTGACAGAGGGCAAGATAGTGAAAGTAATAACAAAAATGTAGGCCTATATACAATATGTATGCTAGAAAACGCTTTGTTAGTGTGTTACGGCTGGTTAAAAGATTTCGTCCGACATTGTTACCCCAATGTTATGAGATCGAACTGAAATTTTTAAGGCTTAATGCAGAAAGAAACTTGGTAAAGTCTTACTTGAGTGGTTTTCCAGATTTTCTCATCAAAATCAAAATCCAAGAGAGTTTGATTTTAATTTAGCGTCGTTCACTAACAATTAAAATTATAATATAATGTTTTTTTATTTTATATTGTTTACTCATGATTAAACATAGATATAGTTGTGAGAAAGTGAGAAAGGCATTCCCCTTCCAATCCACATCACGAGTAATACTAGCCGAACCGTATAACAACGGCAGCTTGAACGCTACTACTCTGCCTGATATTATTAGCTATTATTATAAGGAATGAAAACCAATGATACACCAGGTCCCTCTTTCACTTCCCGCTCAAAAAACACTATCACACTATTAATAATTTCACGACTTTGACTACGCAAAACTTGACCTTTTTTGCCGACTTTATTATTTCCCCTATTTCACTCACTTTATATGAACTCAGAACTGAACCGAGTCAACGAAAAAGTAAACGGCTTTGAATAATACAAAACACTACATTAGAAATTAAAATCCAATAAATAGCAATGAAGTGAACGATAAAAATAAATACATGAGATAGAACAACAAAGATAGATTATAACATTTGTGTAGAATAAAACTTCACTTCAATAACTAACTAATCACTAACTAATTAATTATAAATAATTAATCACTTCAATACACTAACATAAGAACTGAGTTACAAAATTGTCAAGTTGCACTAATCACGCACACCCCTCTCCTTATTAAATGGACTTTTCCATATAGACTGGCCCAAGACACTGTGACGTCACTTTTTCCTTTTACAGAATATTTTCACCATAATATTTTTTATATTTACAATAGAAAGAGAGAGTCATGTGATTTTTTTCACACCTGATTTTTCTAAAGTAAATTAATATCAAAAAGAAAATGGATTTCGGTAAACAGGGAAAATGAAAGAAACTCATCTATCATGCAGGTTAGTGTATGTAGTTAAACAATCGTAAATGCGTGCGGGGAAAGATAGAAGAAAACCAATATTTAATGTAGTTAACTTTCCTTTATTGATTAATACTTTTTATATTTTCTCGGTCCACAAAATGTGAAATGTTTTCCGTATTTGTGTGTTTTAGTGAGAGGATAGAATGAAAAAGTAATGGCAGATTAAGGCGTTAAAAAAAAGGAAAAATGAAACCCGAGATGATGTGATTTTCTTTCGGTGGGGGGTAAAATGGAAAAGGAGGATGCAGTTGAATTTCTGGTAGAAGAGAATCACTTATCATATCTTTTTAATAGCTATTCGTTCTTAGATGGGGTGTGTTATAAATTTGCTTGTTGATCGAGTAGAGCACGAATAAGACACAGAATCGAGCTCATATTTCATTTTTTCATTATAACGCTAATAATTTTATCGATACGATTTCTTTTTTACTTTCTCTTGCCTGTATGAATATATAGGAAGGAAAGTATTGTTTTCATGTCGATTTTTCGAAATCGAGTTTTCACCGGATCTATACGTTTTCAGACCCCCTGAACCCAAAAAACATGTTTTTAGCGATTGGTCTGTGTGTGTGTCTGTGTGTGTGTGTGTGTCTGTGTATGAACAGAATATCTCAAGAACGGAACATCGTACGAACTTGAAACTTGAAACTTAAGTTACATACCACTACCGGACGCGACACGAACATTTTCATCAAAATCGGTCAACCGGAAGTAGTAGTTTATTCGTATAATTTTTCAGTTTTTTGCGATTTTCTCAAAAACTGGTCCTACGATTTTTTTTAAAATCGCCTATTTTACTCAATTTTTTATTCTCTACAAGATAGGGTAGGCGCCATGTTTGCTGAAATTCTCGGTGAGGCTGTTTTCACGTAAAAACGTTGTTTTTTTAAGATTACGGCTTTAATATAAATTTTAGCGCAAAAACTTATATAATAAAAGTTGTAGAGAATTTAAAAACCTACAACTTCTGTTTCAAACATTTTTTTGTATAACGCTTAGTTTAGCGGTAATTTGCGATTTTCTGTTTTTTTCTCACGAAAACGTGAGAAAAATCGATTTTTTTAACATTTTGGTCTTAGTATGCATTTTACGACAAAAGTGTATATAATTTAATTTATAGAAAATTAAAAGATCTACAACTTTTGTTTAGAGCATTTTTCTCTACAGAGCCTAGTTTAGCGTGAAAGCGTGATTTTCCGTATTTTTAAGCCAAACTGAGTTCGATTGTCATTTTGCGTCATTCACTCATGATTAAAATAAGGTTATGTTTTTGAGGTTAGTTTTTGTTCATTTCTAATGTTTTAATACTAATGTTAGGTTTATTGTTAATTATTTGCATTGGCAAGAGAAAGTTGTGTGAGTGTTTCACACCAGATTTTTTTATTTTTGAAATGATTTTATTAGTTACATATAACTAAATTTTGAATTTAGTTTCATACTTTTATTGTTGCAATTTCTTACGGAATAATGGAAACGTTTATTTCTTGGTGTAAATATATACCAGAACAATAATATCTCAAAAATTATGGAAAATAACTATTTTGTTGACGGTTTGCCTTTAGTGAGCTGTAGTGTGCAGTATATTAATCATTGAAATAATATCAGTTCAATATTTTTATATCATTCTCATTAATAGCTGTAGTTTAAGTAGTTTAGTGCCCACAACGGGCAGATGGAGTGTTAAATTTTCATTTTTCTTTAAATTTCACACACAAACAATCGCTAAAAACATGTTTTTTGGGTTCAGGGGATCGGAAAGCGTGTAGATCCGGTGAAAACTGGATTTCTTAAAATCGACATAAAAACAATACTGTTCTTCCTATATATTTATACAGGCAAGAGAAAGTAAAAAATTATTTGGGAAATATTTTTGAATGAAATTTGGGTATTATATGGAAATCAAAATTTAAAAATAAAAATAAACTTTTTTTTGGTAAAGTACTAAATAAATTTCTTAGATGTCATCCTAATATTATTTTTTATAGTTTTTATAAAACCGATTTAAGACATTATCCTATGTATAATTCAACAATCCTATTTAAATTCAAGTTAGAAATTATTAAAGTCCATTATGTGGGGATTTAGTTAAATGGATAAGACCAATAATACTATTCATGATACTATTATTTTCTTGCTTAAAGACATTCAAAAATACTCTCGTAAGTTAAAATAAGAAGTTAAGAGAATATTGGGAAAATTATTTCTGAATTTCTTACATTGATGACGCAAATCAAGTAATTTAATTCAATATTAAATGAAATTTCGGTAATCAGCTGGAGAAGACATAAATGATTTAATCTGTTAATTCATTTTTTAGAGATTCTGAAGGGGAGAATTCAAAAACACATTAGCTCTCCTACATTGTATTTTTAACAGGTCTATATACAGGAAATTTGGATAATTTCACTGAAATTCATAAAAACGTATCTTTCATGAGTTGATAACTTGTAGTAAATATCTATTTACTAAAGTACCGGGTGAGCATAAAGTCTTGCCCTGATTATAAAAATTTATTGCAGAATAACTGTTTGACATAATAATTTAAATTTGATGCTGTTACATAGGTTAGTGTTAATAGTTTTTTTAAAGATTACTTACATTAGTAAACTTCAACGTGTGCCCCCTTGGTAGCTCGGAGAATGTCGGAGCGGTATTCCAGTTCCCGCCAGGTGTTTTGTAACATGTGTTCTGTCACAGTACCCACAGCAGCTTGTATCCTAGCCTTCAGTTCGTCAACGTCAGCAACTGGTGTGGCGAAGACTCTATCCTTGATATAGCCCCAGAAAAAAAAGTCAAGGGGAGTAATGTCTGGAGAGCGGGGTGGCCAGGGTGTTGGACCATCCCTTTCCAATCCACCGATCCGGAAATGTTTCATCACGGAAAACACCATTAACGCTAACATTTACTTAGATGTTTTGCAACAGTTCATTGCACCACAGTTAGAAGAATATCAACCATGGATAATTTTCCAGCAAGATGGGGCACCACCCCATTGGGCTTTGATAGTGCGTAATTTCCTGGATGAAACATTTCCGGATCGGTGGATTGGAAGGGATGGTCCAACACCCTGGCCACCCCGCTCTCCAGACATTACTCCCCTTGACTTTTTTTCTGGGGCTATATCAAGGATAGAGTCTTTGCCACACCAGTTGCTGACGTTGACGAACTGAAGGCTAGGATACAAGCTGCTGTGGGTACTGTGACAGAACACATGTTACAAAACACCTGGCGGGAACTGGAATACCGCTCCGACATTCTCCGAGCTACCAAGGGGGCACACGTTGAAGTTTACTAATGTAAGTAATCTTAAAAAAAACTATTAACACTAACCTATGTAACAGCATCAAATTTAAATTATTATGTCAAACAGTTATTCTGCAATACATTTTTATAATCAGGGCAAGACTTTATGCTCACCCGGTATATCAGATTCGATTTTTAATTAGGTGTTGAATTATTTTTACATTGTTCACACAAGTTTGTACAGTTGTTTAGGTTATCAGCCAAAAGTTGACTTCAGCCTCCAGAGGGTTTACTGAGTAAAACGAGGAGTTATAAGGTTTACCAATGCCTTCCTCGCTGAGTGGACATTATGCTTATCTGTATACCAGACCCTCTGAAAAGCATCTAGTTTCACCCTGCAAGTGACACCTTCACTTCATTCACTACAGAATCTGGGTGTATAATGATGGAATTCCTTAAATCTCAGAGGAGATAACTTTGACTAGTGTATTTTACACCTCTACCGTTAGTGCTTATATACTTCAGTCATATAATTGACTGACCTTGTGATAAGAAATAGAACAGTTTTAAGGGATAACACACAAGTTTAACATCCTTTAACTCATTAAAGTCGTTAACGACTAAGAAGTGTCAAACAATTTTTTCTGTAGAGCCATTTTAGACTATTTTAGCATTTTTAACTGTTCGATCCCGACTATTTTAGACTACGTAAAGTAATTTTAGACATTTCTGAAATTGTTTTGGAGCCCACAATCTCACATTCTTTTGCATTAGGGTTTATCTTTCTTGGTCTATCCCTTGTTCTACTTTTGTTCTTCGTGGAAACCCTAGAAATCCGTAACTAGATGTCTGAATTTTTCGATTCATTGTGTTTTATCAGTTAATTTCAGTTATCTTAATATCCTTTCTGACTTTCGAGAACTAAGGCTAAAGTTCAGTATTTTAAAAATTTGTTTTGTCAACCGTTTTTCATCCATTCTATACCATAGAATGTTAGTCGATTTTATTATCCCATTAAGGTACTTAAATCAACTTTTGAAATTTATCGGTATTGTGTCTTCAAGGGACGTGGACTGCTTATATGTTCCTTATGTGTTTCATTTTCCTCGAAAGAATCTGTTCCGTTTTTCTGTTTGTTCTTTTAAGACGTTAATTTATTTCATCACTGTTCTCACTTTCTTAGAAACTATTGTCAGTCTACAAAGCGAGACAGTTGTTAAAAAACAAATTAAAGGGAATTTAAAAAAGTTCGAGCAGAAAATTTTGAGATATTTTCCATACAACGTACTTTCGTTCTTACAGGGAAATTGGGTCAAGGCACTTGAAACTTTTGGTTTACGATACTCAACAACATAAACCTAGTACGAAATGTAAAGAAACGAGCATAGTTAATGAACTAAGATTAATTAATTCAGTAAAATGAAGAAAGTAAAGTAAATATATTTCAGCATGTTAGTAAGAACAGCATAAAATAATTAATTAAAAGATACAAACAATTTGTCAGGAGCTGTACGATGAATTGTTTTGAAGCCCTAATTTAGATTACAATTAATATAAACTATATTTATATGAAATAGGATATGCGACGCTTAGCAGAAATTCCTTCCGTAAAATGTACCTTTTCACTAAAGCAAACAAACATCTTGCAATTTCAACAAACCGGAAATACTTCAAAACTTAAAACATATTAATACGTAATAATAAAAAGGTTTTTTAACGTGAAATAGTAATTTTATTACCTGGCATGTCATACATTGAGCAGTTTAACGGTGAATAATTAAAAAATAAATTCTACAAAGTATTTTTTAAATAATTAAAGTAATAATTAAAACTTCTAAAAACTATAGAAGTGGAAAAATAATTAGAACATTTTTTTTTTTTATTTAACGTCGCATCAACATCAAGGTCATTAGCGACGACGTTGGGGTGTAACTGTGTGTAATGAGAATGAAATGATTTTTTGTAACGTATGAAAATATGCCGTGCCTAAGTGGGATTCGAACCCAGAACCGCATGATGAGAGGCGAGCACGTTACTAACTGCGCCAATGCGGCCGGCAATTAGACAAATTAAATAGTTATAAAGTTCCCTTTTTATCTGTCTCAAAAATTACAATATTATCTGCAAAGGCCAACAAACACACGTATTTTAAAATTTTTGTTATTATTTCAATTTTTATATGTTTATAACTAATTAGACAAATTAAATAGTTATAAACATATAAAAATTGAAATAATAAAAAAATTGTAAAATACGTGTGTTTGTTGGCCTTTGCAGATAATATTGTAATTTTTGAGACAGATAAAAAGGGAACTAAAACTAAAATTAAAAATTGGAAGAGTGTGCATATATAAAGTTGAATTGCATAACGATGCATAGAAAAAAGAGCATCGTTTTACAACAGCTGAAACAATAAAATACAAAATATTAATCTTTGAAAAATTTTATAGAGAACTAAAAAGTGTAAGATCAAAGAGTTAAACAAGCGTAAGATCAGAGAACTAAACAGTAAAATTTACAAAACGTAGAATTAGTTCTGGTTAAGAAATCCTTCAGAAAAATTATACAATGTAAGGAAAAACGTAGGCCTATATGAACATCAAAACCTACAAAAACTCAACGGAAGAAACCAAGTTATCATAACAAAAATGAGAATTTGACATCCAACCAAATCTTCACAAAAATTTCAAAAAGACACCCTGCCAACACTGTAACATACCACAACTAATAAAACACATATCAATCTACATACAAAATTTTAATAATCCCCGGATAAAACACAAAATACAAACTAATTTAAAAATGATATTGAATGGCCACAAAAATATTACAAACGCGCCTAAATATATCAAAGAAATATACAACACAATATAATATCATTGCATCATCACGAAATTTAATGCATTCACATCAAAACAAATTCTATGTTATAAAATCAATAGAATACTAAATTTATTTAATTTGTTTTCCCAATTTTGTACAGTACTACTGTAATAATAATAATAATAACTAAATTTTAAAATTTTTGCAGTTAAAATTGTTACATTGTTAAACACATTTTTTGTTTTTTTAAATTGTTTACTTTTACTTGTATCGTTTAAACTTGTATTTACTTTTATAGCTGCTAATTACTAAAATAGTTGATGCAACTTAAAAAAAATGATGAAAAATAAAAAAATAAAAAATTTAAATATGTAGGAGAAAATAAATAATAACACCAAATATACAGGAAAAATTCGTAAGAAAAATAAAGTGCAGAAGATTGAAATTGTATATTATCTTAAAAAATATAATTAGGCCTATAATTAAACATCTTCTAGACAAAATTTGAACAATGAAATCGTGATCCCTAATGTTCAGAACAGAAAAAAACAAATTAAAAAATCCCAAAATAACTACAGAAGAATTCTATGTTACTTGATCATGCCAATGCTTATCGTTTATCTTTGTTCCATATCGACTGATATTTTACCATGATTTTAATGAAAAATAGCCATATGATATATGTACGTGCATACTATGTTATACCTTATGAGCAATTCATTTTATCAGATATCATATTCATCAATTTAAAATAACAAGCTTTGTCTCATGTCTGTGCTCCCACCGTGTCTAAAGGATACATTCATTCATAAATCAAATAAATTTGCATCTACAACTGTTAAAGATACTGATTTGAAATATTTTACAAGCGTTTAAACAAGCTTCTTTGAATTTATCCAAATAAGAATTTTCAGTAATGCGGTTGTGTGAAAAATCCTTGAAAAGATTTTTTTTAAATTATCAGCTTCACTACTATCTGCTGCTTTCATCTTCAGAATATTTTTTTGTCATCAGGCTCTCAACTAGTTTGATGCAGTTCTCCAAGCTGTTCTATCTTGCCCAAGTCGTTTCATATTAACATACCTGTAACACCTGACATCTTTTGTAATTTGCTTTAAATATTCTAACCTTTGCCTCCTCCTACAATTCACTCCCTAAATATTACCCTCTATTATTGATAGAACAATACCTGGATGTCTTACGATATGCCCCACTAGCCTATCCCTGCTACTGGTAAGATATTTTCATATACTTCTTCTATCATCCACTCGTCTAAGAACATCTCTAAATTACTTATTTTGTCCACCCAATTAATTTTTAACATTTTCCTATAACACTGCATTTCAAAAGCTTCTATCATCTGAAAATGAATAACCTATAAGAATTATTAACTGAATGATAAGTAAAAAGTAGTGAAAAGTAACAAGGAAAGCCATTTATCATACTAAGGACTTATAGTCCAGCCTCTCTTAGTTTGCTCCTAATGTAAACAAATAATGACGTCACTGAGCATGCGCATTATATCAAAATATGTTCACGCTGATTAAAAAGTAACAACAAAATACTTCCAAAAGTATTTAAATACACAATACTTTTAAAAGTATTTTTCGAAATGAAATTGTTAGGCCTACATCATATCATGACTGATGTTTTTAGTACTTTAAGTACTTATAATTTAAAAAATCTGGTGTGAAACACTCACACAACTTTCTCTTGCCAATGAAAATAATTAATAATAAACCTAACATTAGTATTAAAACATTAGAAATGAACAAAAACTAACCTCAAAAACATAACCTTATTTTAATCATGAGTGAATGACGCAAAATGACAATCGAACTCAGTTTGGCTTAAAAATACGGAAAATCACGCTTTCACGATAAACTAGGCTCTGTAGAGAAAAATGCTCTAAACAAAAGTTGTAGATCTTTTAATTTTCTATAAATTTAATTAAATACACTTTTGTCGTAAAATGCATACTAAGACCGAAATGTTAAAAAAATCGATTTTTCTCACGTTTTCGTGAGAAAAAAAACAGAAAATCGCAAATTACCGCTAAATTAAGCGTTATACAAAAAAGGGTTTGAAATAAAAGTTGTAGGTTTTTGAATTCTCTACAACTTTTATTATATAAGTTTTTGCGCTAAAATATATATTAAAGCCGTAATCTTAAAAAAACAACGTTTTTACGTGAAAACAGCCTCACCGAGAATTTCAGCAAACATGGCGCCTACCCTATCTTGTAGAGAATAAAAAATTGAGTAAAATAGGCGATTTTAAAAAAAATCGTAGGACCAGTTTTTGAGAAAATCGCAAAAAACTGAAAAATTATACGAATAAACTACTACTTCCGGTTGACCGATTTTAATGAAAATGTTCGTGTCGCGTCCGGTAGTGGTATGTAACTTAAGTTTCAAGTTTCAAGTTCGTACGATGCTCCGTTCTTGAGATATTCTGTTCACACACACACACAGACACACAGACACACACACACACACACACACACACACACACACAGACACACACACAGACCAATCGCTAAAAACATGTTTTTTGGGTTCAGGGGGTCTGAAAACGTATAGATCCGGTGAAAACTCGATTTCGAAAAATCGACATGAAAACAATACTTTCCTTCCTATATATTCATATAGGCAAGAGAAAGTAAAAATAGTTACCTAAATAGGAATACGACATCCGTAAAGTCGCAGACTCTAGCGTGCACCCTGTAGTAGGTGGCTTTTGTTTGTTGACAGTAGGAGCAAACTAAGAACGTCTGAACTATAGATGTATTCCTTGATTAAGGAAAATTTGGATCCCCCAAGAGGTTCTTAGGATTCACACGACTATTAAAAATGTATTATACAATAGATGAGTAACATTAAAATTAAATTCCAAAATTAATTCTCCTGTTATAATATGCACACTTTAAAAGAGGATTATGAAATCCTGAAAACATTGAAACCATTTTATAACACAACAAAAACTAAAATTACCATTTTCCATGTATTGTTAATCTGCCTTAATATGACGTCACATCTAATTACCGCATAGATAAATAGACTTATGAGTATTACATTAGTTAACGTCGACTGTTCTAGGTAGACTCCTGCAGTACAGATCTACCCTCCCTTTTCCTTGGAAGGTAAATGTTTGAGTAAAGGAGACAGGGCTATAAATTACAGACCCATTTGCAATTACTTGCTCTAACGTCATCTTGTTCTAAAATAACTGCTTGAACTTTGTGGTACTGATTTCACCATACATCAGATTTACTGTTCCAGATTTAATTAAAAAGCAAATAAATTAAATTCTACTTTCGATGTTTTATGTATTTATTTATTTATTTGTCAAACATTCAATTTACAAATACATAATATTGTAATCTAAATCAGCACAGCACAAGCTCTTACAAAAAATAAAAACATATTACGCCTCTTTATTGATGTTTAGGTCATTAGCCGAAAAGCTGGTTTGAACGTCTAGAGGCTTTACTAAGTAAAAGAAGGAGTGGGATGGTTTACCATGCCTTCCTCACTGAGTGAAAAAGTATTCTTATCAGCATGCCGGACCCTCCAAAAAGCATCTACTTTCCACCCTGCAAATGACACCTTCACTTCATTCACCACAGGGTCTGGTTGTACGTATAATGAAATTCATTAATCTCAGTGGAGATAACTTAGACTAGTGTATTTTACACCTCTACCTCTTCTGTTATGTAAATGCTTCAGCCATGTGATAAAAAGCTGACGATGTTATAATTTTTTATTTATTTTTTGTACCCCTGAAACTAGCAGATCGAAGCAAATAAATTAACCCTCCACCTGCCTGTTATGGCAATTTTTTACATTATATAATTCTAAACAATACATTGGAAAATGTTTCACAAAATTATAACAGTACATAAATATTAAGAAGTGTGGGTGTCATACTACACCGTTGTCTGACATTTTTATTAATAACAATTTCATACTCGTATAATAAGGCTTTACATTTGTCAATTTTAGTCAAAGTGTTCCCGTTTAAATTTTTGATAACCTGTAAAAAAAAAACAGATGGGTAGGTAGCCTTGTCTTCTCTTAAATGTTTCAGAGGGTATATCTGTTTACTATTTCTATTTGTTTAATCTACAAAATAAAAATATAACAGATTGCACAGTTTAGAAAACAAAATTAAAAACTACAATTTAGAAAATTATTTTTATAACAAAGAAAATTAGTCCATCTAAAGAAAACAAAGAAAAGCAAATAGTGGAATTACATTTTACCTTTAAGAATTGAAATTTTTTCATACTTTCCGATTCCAGGAAACCTGTTTCATTAAAATTTTCCAACGGTCAAGCCATTGTTTACTATTTCCATTTTTTGAAAGCTAGGTTACTTGGTTGATTGCAGTAAAACATTTATTAATTCTGAAACGGTGGGTATAAAAAAGAACAATGGATGGAAAGATTTTTACAAACAGTATTAAATTCTTTTGTATTAAAACATTATTGATTGTTTAAGTATTTAAAACTTAAGATGGTTTTTTTTTAAAAAAAGAAAGAGCTTCTTGTTGACTACTCTTTAATATGGAATGATTAACAAAGGAATTTTCTATTCTCTGTTGGAAGTATTATTAACAGGCATTTGATTTATCAATATTTATTTTCTTCTAACAGTACTGTTATTATCTAAGATTTTTCGTAAAGGGTCATTTTATAAAAAGTAAAGTAACTTTAGACATTTCCAACCCACACTCTCAGCATTCTTTCGTTGTAGAATTTCTTCTTTCTTCTGTCCATTCGGTGTTATGCTCTTGTTCTTTGAGTAAACCTTTGAAATCAGTAATCAGTTCTGTGAATTCGGTTCAGTTCATTTTTTATTTTCCTGTTTATTCTAGATGACTCAATATCCTTTTCGACTTCATAAATTCACTCATCCGACACCTTAGTTCTAACTTAAGATTCTGAACAACTATTTGTTTTGTCAGCGGGTTCTTACTCATACTATTCAAGTTGTAACTCTCACTTTTGATGATAATTGAGTTACTTAAAAATCTCTGAAATTGTACTTAAAAATATAATTAACTAGCATAGTAAATATCTTAGCTCAAAGAATATCCGTGAATTAATATTTATTTCCAATAAACATCGAAGTATTAATGATTAATTGATTTCCGTCTTGGACTTAATACTTGAAATCATTATTAACTTAAATACGGCCTTCGACCGTAAAACTTAAATATGAACGCTTGACGTTATACTACGCAATGAAGGAAAGTTCTTTTCTTCTTATTCTTTAAAAATGAATAGTCTATGATAATGTTACTCATAATTCATTAGGTAGATACTTTATATATCTTTAAAACTATCTTAAACTAGCATTTAATATAAATTAAATAATTATTAAAATAAGTTTAAAACATTTTTTATTTAATTTATGAAACTCACAATCTGTTAAAAACAATCAGTGAATGTGATAACACAAAATATGGGAAAAAATAGCATGATAAATAAACGTGAGTGGAGACACAGTCCAGTGACAGAACTCCAACGTGAATAAATAAGTATAGCATTAACTGCATTATAATTATTATTATTAAGTATAATAAGACCCATCGATTTCAGCAAATATGCGGAACTATCCACCGCACCTTAAAAATAGCACCAGCAAAAACACGAGGGTGGGATTTTATAAAAAAAATAGCAGTACCGGCCTTACTCTATGGCAGTAAAACTTGGGTGCTATCAAAGCGAGAGGAGAGTAGATTGCAATCATCTGAAATGAAATTTCTTCAACATACGTATGGGTGTAGTAGAGAAGATCGTTACAGGAATACAGGAATGAAAAAACTCAACATCTCTATAAACGACAAGGTATCTCAGAACAGAATGCAGTGGTTAGAGCATGTGAACAGAATGAGGGAGGATAGTATACCTTAGCAGACACTGGGCTATAAGCCGGAGGGCAGGATAGAACGAGGATGCCCGAGAATGAGATGGGCAGATTTGAGAGGTTCAGAACAAGCAGAGATGCCTAATCCTTGAAAGGCAGAAGAAGAAGAAGAAGAAGAAGAAGAGAAGAAGAAGAAGAAAAAAAGATTATTAAGTATCTAAAATTATTATTGTAATCAGCTGACAAGGTGTCCATAGAATTTTAGCATTTTAGTCTCCGTTTCTGATCGTTTTTATTAGTTTTTCTTGTAAGTTTTTCACGTTCTCCCAACCTGTACGCTCCATCTACTATCTTTGAAACCATTTTTTTGGGGAAATCTATCTCTCAAATTTCTGTATTTCTCTCAGACCAGGTTTCTCTGTTTAAGGGATTCAATGGCGTAAAAAAGACTCTAAGGTTTTATCACAGTTTTAAAATGTCAAAGTGGTAAAAAGATAATATTGGCTTGTCTTCGTGAGTGCTTTCTCCTTACGCAGGTGTAAGTCCTTCGGAGTGCAGTGGCCATCTTTTCTCATCTGCTTTCGTTTGCTTTCTCTCTGCTTGTCTTCAGTTGTTTTATTCCCCAAAGTACCTATAACTGTCAACTTTCGCAATTTTCCATCACGTCGTCCCGGGGCTGTTTTGATATAAGATGATGATTAGAAAAAATTTCACAATCCGTTTAATAGCAATATCTGTAAATCTCTTATGATAACTTATGCCGTTAGTAAGCTTAAGGTAATCTAACAATGCGTCCGTGAAACAAAGAACAGGACATCCCAGAGGCTGATGATTAATAAGATTCTGATTAAGACCGGAGTAAGAAAGTGGTAGATAAGGATGGACGAAGGTGAGCTGTGTAAGAGGCCTAAGTTCAACTCATGGAATGTCAAAGAAAGATAAACAATTTTGTGTAAATAAACCATTAATACGCAGAAACTGGGAAAATTGCATCTGGGAATAATTTTTAAATAAATAAAAAATGAAACACACGGTATATTTTTAAGTAGGCTACTTACGTAGAATCCCACTTTACAAAGAAGCGTTTACTTGAGATAAAACAGCTGTATTGAATGTGACGCTAATAGCGAGAGAAATTGTGGCAGCTTTAGAAAAAAAAAACAACCCCGAAACATGGATTCAGGTAAAAAGGATTAGTTACTTGACATTTTTAGAACAACAGACGAACATGAGACCCACTTATTTGCTGTGATTGTTTTATTTTGTTACGTCTCCCCGTAGTTGTATTTTTCTTACTTGAATTATTTATTTTCTTATGTTGATTTATTTCAGTTTTATTTAGAAACTGTTTGTTTATCATTTTATTAATTTATTCCCTAATGCCTGAAAGTAGTCCTACGCAAAATTTTAAATTGGTCTAAAATTACTGAATTCACCTTATTTTTCTACACTGCATTAGATACTTAAGTTAAACTTCACTTCTGGTTTACCTCTTAGGTTTCTTATTTCTTTTGCAGTTTATTTTTCTTTTTACTTTCTTTCAGATTGTTTTACCTAATCCTTAATAGTTCATTCCTTTTTCTACTTTTGTTTCCACCCCTACCATCTTCTAAATATTACAGCCTTTATAAAGAACAAGTTTTCTAAAAATTTGATAGTACTTGAATTATTAAGATACCTTTTTGCATACTAATACAGGCACAGTTTATTTTTAAAAAATTATTTTCAAATGTTCTTCAGTGGTAATAACTTTTGTACATTTGATTTCCAATCTATTATTATTGTCATAGTTGTTACTTAACAAAAATATTTTTCGCTAATCTTGTAGAGAAAATTGCTATTACTAAAATAGTATCATATACCGGGTGAGGCAAAAGTTTGCAAACCTAGTCTTAACTTAACTTTACATGGTGACGTGAAACTTTTGGGACGTGTTATGGGTCGATATAAATTAACCTCTTTTGTAGGCTGACGGGGGGGGGCGAGCAACTCAAAATAATGTGACACATCATTTAAAAACCGTAAATCATTATGACGAGAAAAATTACGTAAATAAATCTCTCTACGATGTTTCAGTTCAAAATGGCGGATGATCAAAGTTGTCAATTTTGGAGATAGCTTTAATTTAAAAAATTTAATTCAATATTAAAGTATTTATTCAATACTTTTACTTGTTGTTGTTTAGGTCATCAAGTGAAAGGCTGGTTTGAACCTGTAGAGGTTTTACTAAGTAAATCGAGGAGTGAGGTGGTATACCTATGCCTTCCTCACTGAGTGAAAAAGTACGCTTATTAGCATGCCGGGCCAACTTCTTCTTCTTCTTATGGTGCCTATCCGGTTCGGATGTTGGCTATCATGATGGCTATTCTGACTTTGGAAACAGCTGCTTTGAAAAGTTGGGTCGTCGACTGGTTGAACCACGTTCTTAGATTTTTCAACCATGAAATCCTTCTTCTACCGGGACCTCTCGCACCATACACCTTTCCTTGTAGAATCTTTTGGAGCAACACGTAACGGTTCTCATTGCGCATAATGTGTCCCAGGTATTGGAGCTTTTGCACTTTCACGATGTCAAGAACCTCTTTATCTTTATTCATCCTTCGAAGAATTTCTACATTGGTGACTCTGTCCCTCCATGATACGCGTAACATTCTTCGATTAAGCCACATTTCAAAGGCTTCAAGCCTCCTGGCTGAGGCCTCAGTGAGCGTCCAAGCTTCCACACCGTAGAACAGTACAGAGAACACATAACATCGAAGGAGACGCATTTTGATAGCAAGTGTAAGGTCGTGAGTTTTGAAAATTTTTCGCATATTGTTGAAGGCCACTCTGGCTTTTTCTATGCGTATCTTAATTTCTTGCGAGTGATCCCAATCCTCGTTTACATTGCTGCCTAGGTAAGTATACTGCTTAACTCTTTCCAGGGGTACACCGTCTATTTTAATATTCGCTCTTATATTCGTATGCTTGCTAATAATCATAAATTTCGTTTTGCTTATGTTAATGTCTAAACCATACTTTCTGCTATGTTATGTTACCCTATTCATTAACCTTTGCAAACTGGTTATACTATCCGAGAAAATAGCAGTGTCATCGGCGTATCGAATATTATTGATCTTCTCCCCGTTTGGCGTAATTCCCTCTTCAATGCCATGCACTGCCTCTCGGAATATGTATTCTGAGTAAACGTTGAAAATTACCGGCGACAGTATACACCCCTGACAAACGCCTCTCAAAATCTTCACGCTATTTGTACTCTCATCTTCCACTCTGACTGAAGAGATCTGGTTCCAATACAGGTTTATAATAATTCTAAGATCTTTTGCATCTATTCCAGTCCTCCTGAGCACTTCAACCATCTTATCGTGTTGGTCCTATCAAATGCCTTTTGATAGTCGACAAAAGAGACAAAAACGTCACAATTTACATCACGGCAACACTGGAACAGTACCTGTATAGAGAAAAGGGCCTCTCTCGTTCCAACGGCTCGTTGGAATCCAAACTGAGAATCGGATATTTGTTCTTCACACTTTTTGTATATTCTGCCATGAATCACTTTAAGGAGATGGCTCATAAGACTAATAGTTCGAAAATCTGTACATTTCCTTGCTCCGGGTTTTTTGGGAAGAGTTATAAATTCCGAATTTAACCATTCCTGCGGTATATTTCTGCTATTATATATTCTATTAAATAAAGCAGTAAGCCATTTCAAATTTTCCCCTTGGAAGAGCTTTATTATTTCGGCTGGTATTCCATCAGGTCCTACAGCTTTCTGTTCTTTTGCATTTTTCACGGCTGCGCATACTTCGTCTTCTAAAATCGCTGGGCCATCATCCCCCTCAACTATTGGAGCACTTGGCCTTTGGTCATAGAAAAGTTGTTGGATATAATTCTCCCATACTTGTTTCACTTCCATCTTGTTTGTGATTATTCTTCCTTCATCTGCCAACTGAAAAGCACATATTTTCCACTCTGCAAATGACACCTTCACTTTATTCACCACAGGGTCTGGCTGTATAATGAAATTCATTACTTTCAGAGGAGATAACTCTGATTAGTGTCTTTTACACCTCTACCCCTTCTGTTCTTAAATGATTTAGTCACTTAATTAACTGAACATGTGATAAGAAACAGAAATATTTATTTTAGCCCTACAAAGAACAGATTGAGTGGAAATAATTTGACACTCCACCTGCTGTTATGGGCAGACTTTTACTTATGATAATATTATAATGAATCCACGATTGAGTCAATAATGAACTCAGGTTGCATGCAGCGTGGTTTAATGCACCACTAAATTTTGTCCCGTTCAAATATTTGAGTTTATTTATTATGCTTGACTCGTTTTTATTGTAAACTCATGACTCGTCACTTCATCGTAAAACAGTTTTTCTTGTTACAGAAATAAGAATTGCTGAAATTTCCACTGTGTGCAGATATTTTCATACACAAATATACAAGAACTCTGTTAAATGAACTGTGTCAACACGCAATGATTTCATAAGATTACAACTGTTCTAGTATAGTAAACATTTTTTGTGGAGCAACATGTACAATCCATTCTGGTAGAGAATAATAAGCAGACTGATTTGTTAGCTTTATTTATCTTACGTGAAAAACCGCCAATGAAGAAAGTTCGCTGTATATTATATAATACTCTAGATTATTTTAATTATATTGTAACTTCAAAATAAATTTACTTATTTGTAGTCGTTAGAATTGTATATAAAGCACAAGTGATATCAAAAGTAGAATTTCTCAAGCTAGAAAAGCCTTTGAAATGAAAAAAAGCTTACTGAATACAAACATTGATTTACAGATTAGGAAAAATTTCTTAAAACACTATGTTTGGAGTGTATCATTATACGGGAGTGAAAAATGGGTGATAGGGGCTGTAGAAAGGAAGAGGATAGAATCTTTTGAAATGTGGTGTTATAGGAAAATGTTAAAGATTAGGTGGGTGGACAATATAAGTAATTTAGAGGTTCTTAGGCGAATGGATGAAAAAAGAAGTATATGGAAGCATTTTACCAGAAGAAGCCATAGGCTAGTGGGCATATCTTAAGACATCCAGGTATTGGTCTATCAATAATGGAGAGTAATATTGAGGGAGTGAATTGTAGGGGGAGGCAAAGGTTAGAGTTTTTAAAGCAAATCACAAATGATGTAAGGTGTTACAGGTATGTTGATATGAAACGACTTGCGCAATATAGAACAGCTTGGAGAACTGCATCAAACCAGTCGAGAGACTGATAACAAAAAAATAATTGTTTAAAAGAGAGATGGCCAGATAATGTTTGTATGTGATTTCAAGTCTTTTAGTAGTTTTTAACTTTGTGTAAACTTGAAGAAATGCTTAAATCTCAGCGTTTGCAATCAGTTTATAAAGTACAAAAACTTTAAGCAAAGAAGAAACTCTGAGTAATGTCCTTAGAATTAAAACCACGCTCAGTAGTGTGTTTCAACAAGACTAAACTGTGAAGACAAAATATATATGTGTACAAAACTAAACTTGATGAACTGTGGATCAACATCTTGAAACACAAAGTTGTTGAAGCTGGAGATGATGACGATGGTAAAGATGATAACGATGCCTATTATGAGATGACAATGATTAGTAGTTGAAATAGAAAAGAAAAAAAATAGATTTAAATGATTAACAAAATCGTACAAGTAAGTCTAATGTTTTAAAACGTTTCAGTCTGTGAGCATCTTTGCTGTTATCGAGGAGGTTAATCGTTAATGGATTCTGATGATCTTCTAGTTTTTAAAAGTGTTTTTCGCTACGTTATTTAATTTATTCTTTTATGAAGGGCGGATTTAGATCATAGTGTAATATTTCATTGGTTACGTACCATGGGGCTGCAGTGATTAGTCTCAGGCATTTCGATTGAAAGCGCTGCAGTATTTCTATATTTTGATCTCAGCGTAATAATTTGTTTTTTATACACCTGTGAGTATTCTGAGCTTTTTGATTGATACGTTTAGGTTGATGTATTTTAAAGTAAATTATTGATTATTGATGTTACTGATCTTGTATGTAAAAATAGATATAAAAAAGAATAGATGTAAAAATGACTCTTTCTAAATGCTACCACAAGAAAAAGTCTTTGACGTTGGTTTTGGTGAAATATTAAAATGCTCGTATTTAAAATATTGTTTTTTTAACACCCAGTTGTAATATATTTTAAATTTAGATCTACTTAAAAAAATCTTAATGTATATACGAAAATTATTATAATACAAAATTATTAAAATTATTATTAATACGTTACCTTTTTTACTTTTTTGGTTTTACGTCTGACTTTAATGCAAATGCTACTAATGCAGACAGTGATAAGGATGATAATTGAAGATGAGTGATGAAAAATGCCAGATCTGACCAGGAATCGAACCCGGGACCCCAGTGTAGAAGCCAGCCTACTACGCCAACGGGCCGGCCAAAAATTTACCTCATTATTATTATCAAATTATTAATTTATAATAAATTATATAAAATTAGTAAATACTAATACTGTTAATATTATTTACATATTTTAATATAAATAATTACAAGGGGTGTTTCAAAAATGACGGCTCATTTTTAGAGACGTGAATGTAGTACAAAAATATTGAATTAAAAAATATGTATTATAATTTTATGCAACAGTATTCAAATTACAATGAAACTTACCATTAATAACTTTATAATAGATTTTGAAAATCCCTGTGACCCGAAAACAGGTTTTATGTATGTTTCGTAACATGTGTAGCCACGTTTTGTAATCTTTGCTAATGAATGTTAGAAATCTCAAATTCAATATTCGCTTTCAATTCGTCAAGTGTAAGAGGATTGTTCTTAAAAATGACTCTTTCTAAATGCCACAACAAGAAAAAGTCTGCTGATGTAAGATCTGGTGATCTTGGAGACGATAGCCCTTCAATATCGAATGATGGCCAAAAAATACCGTAAACAATCTAGCTAGTTATCGGCAGTATGAAAAGTTGCGTTATCCTGCTAGAGCCAACACTCTTGTTCATATAAATCTAAAATTTCAAAATACTGATGGATTAAGTCGCGATAAACTTCACCTATCCACAGATATATCAAACAATAAAACCCCTATTACACGCCGCCGAGAGATGTGCATTTGCGATCTTGTACACCCCCATCTTACGAAATTTATTTAAAAAACCCAAAATTATTAACTTATTTTGGGTATATATAATATAATTGGGAAAAGTTATCTGAAACTCGTCTTTTACTCGTTCGTAAGATTTATAAGTGAAATAAGTCTCAAAAATAAATACACGTTCATCTTTGGAAACCGTCATCGTCGTTGTCACAGTAGAGAAGAATAAAATACTGGAATACCGCTGGTGCATAAGAACGACATTTAAATTGTCGCAAGCTGTTAACCTTGAATTCAGTGTTGCCAACTCACATGTAAGAAGACATGAAATTTACCAATTTGTTACTTCTACCTTCTTAATGTTACGGCTGCAACCTTTTTGAAACACCCGTTACTTAGCTGAATACAATTTAAAAATATTACTGAGTATATTTCATTGTTTTCTCATTATGTAGATATAATTTTATAAGTTAAGAATAGAATACAACTCATTCCGTCACACAGACCTATGTGGGAAATAAGAATTAAGTTATAAAATTTTTATTCTTTAGGTATTTTTTTATACTCGTAAATAAATAAAAATTTTACAGCAGGCTAATCGACAATCCTAATGATTTAATACAACGAATTGCTAGATAAAATCTTCCTGGAAATTCACCAAAGCGACTTCTAAGATTGTGGAGTGGAAGACCTGTTGTGAAATAAACAATAAAAAATAAAATAAAAATTTTAAATTTTATGCTTGTTTTTTCAATTTTAATATAAAATTTTACAATTTTTCAGACTGTAACACTGGGTATCACTGACCCATTACATGTTTTCTTTTTTTCAAACTAATTACTTGCTGTAGTATTAGTCTACTATTGTAAATAAAGATTATTAAGGATCAAAAAGTTAATTTAACTTGCTGACGGCCTCCGGGCCAGCCCAGTCAGTCAGCTGGTAGAAAGATGCTATTATTTGTTAAGTAACACCAGTTGAGCAAGTGACTTTGTATGGTGACCAGCTGACAGCCATCCATGAACAAACTCTGCAGGGGGCCCCTGTTCAAACTCATGCCTAATGCACTTCAAAAATACAGCGATCAAATTGGGTAGTTGTCAATAATGTACAGTTCCCGATAACAAATAAAAGTTAAAAAAAAACTTGCTGATAATCCACCGGGTTGGTCTAGAGGTGTAGTCGTCGCTACAGATGTTTAACAGCTGATTTTCGGAGACGAAGGTTCCTGGTTCAAATCCTAGTGAAGATAGTTACTTTTATACGGATTTGAATACTAGACAGTGGTTACCGGTGTACTTAGATGGTTGTGGTTTAATTAACAATACTCTCTCAGTAATGATCGGCCTAAGTCTGCACAAGACTACACCTCATTTACACGTCATACACATCATCCTCATCTTGGGTCACGGGGTTGCTTATTGTTCTGAATCGAACAGATTGCAACGTACACACATTAGAGATAAAAAAAGTACTTGCTGATAATATTTATTTTCCATTTTTAGTCACAATAAAGATACAATGAAAAATAACTTGACGGACAAAGAAAGAAAAGTTTTACGCAAATTGTTACGCCAGTGGATGTGATCTTTAATTTTTTTCTCTAATATTAAACAATACATTTTTAATTAAAGATAACAATTAGCGTACTTCTATGAAGAAACATTTTGAAAGAAAATGTTTTATTTAAAGACTCCTGCAGAAATATAAGTGGAAGACAATAAAAAAGAAATTCAAAAGATCTGAGGCAATGAAGAAAGTTCAGAAAAAAGAAGAGAAACCAATAAAACATCAACTGATTTTGGAAAATTGAAAAATAAGAAGTAATTTGTTTTCGAGTAATCCTTGCGATTGAATTGTTCAAATCCTTCACCTGAATATGTATGTACACGTTGCAAGACTATTTCACGCTCAGCTGTAATTTTTCGTCACGTAAGTTTGTTGTAATTTAAATTTCCTTCTAATGTAATTAAAAGAAAACAACTTATCTTGTACACTATTTGTAATATATTAAAATACTTTTTGATTCTTTTTAATGTAAAATTATTATCAAAAATCTGTCCATATAATAATTATGTTCAAACTTATTCAAATTTATCTCCTAGAATGTGTTTCAAATTATCTTCAAAATGTTTTAAGGGATGTCTATACTAATGTTTTGAAAAAATAACATTTGTTTGTGCGAGGTAGGCTAATCTCAGAAAGAACCCAACCGATTTCAAAAATTCCTTCAAAGGTTGGATAACAAATAAATTAATAAATTAATGCCGATAATAATTTTTTAACGATATTAAAAGTATTTTTGATAATATTACATGTTCTTCTTTATAGTTTATTCCTCATTCTCTGGATAACCCGGATTTTCGTTAAATCGGATCGGCCCCCGGCCCCAGTTGATCCAAGTTAACGAGGTTCTTCTGTAAATTGCACCACCTTCAACTTTTACCGTTGGGCAAATACTTTAATATTAACTTAAAAAATTGGGCGCCAGCTCTATCATCAGTACAGCATGAGAAAAATAAATAAACAAAACTATGTTTCACCGGCCGCATTGGCGTAGTTGGTAACGTGCTCGCCTCTCATCATGAGGTCCTGGGTTCGAATCCCACTCAGGCACGGCATATTTTCATACGTTACAAAAAATCATTTCATCCTCACACAGTTGCACCCCAACGTCGTCGCTAATGACCTTGTAGTTGATGCGACGTTAAATAAATAAATAAATAATAAATAAAAACTATTTTACGGTTCCAAGCTCCGTGTAGTTGTGGGTTGAAGGGTACGGGTGAGGTATAATGAATGAGTGACGCATGCTGGGGGAACGATTGTTGTATTACACTGATACAAAACATTCGTTTGCAAACTTTTCGTATTAACACATTTGTTTGTATTTATTACATTTATTTATTTACATATTTTTATATAAATTGGTAAGATAAATATTATGAATCCAACTAAGTTAACCCAGTAGGTATTTGTTAAATTAATGCGCCGGATGATAAGAATATTTTTTTTAGTCTACTTAGTACACGCTACCACTACAAATGCATCAGCTGTGAAACACTACTAACTCATTCATTCTCCCAATACTATAACAATGCACTGCATTCCTTCCAATTACACGGAGCTGGGACTCAAGCGATATATTTCCTCGCATTCAATTCAATATTTATGTATCATTTAATAGAAACTTATTCTTAAATTACCCATCTATTTTAAAATATAGCCAACCTTTTTATTCTACCGCAACTTTAATACAAAAACAAAACATAACAAACCCTTAATGAGTACGAAATGAATTCACCTACAATTAAATATGTTTCCTTATTTATTCTTCTTCTCATCGTTCCCCTTAGTTACCCTCGTTTTCGTAATCACTTCTTCAAATGCTGCTACTTTTTAACTAATAGTTTCACTCTTAAGTCGCTAGGAAACTAATTCTAATTTCCTGGATCCGAACCAGGAAACCTCTGGTTGACAAGCCTCCCTTTCCCACCAACCATTCAACCAACCTGGAGGACCAACGGGAAGGAGAACTACCCCAATAATTGGCTGAAAGTTGGTAGGTGGAAAAAAGGCTCAAAAACTCAGAGGAAGAAATATACCGTCTAAAGAATACCAGATGATTGACAGTTGGCGATATTTACAACTTATTGTCTAGCTACTATTCTAATGTAACTTATTCTAACAATGAGGGTTTTTCCCTTACATGATTTAATGAGTTGTTACTGAGTAATGGAAGTTATAGTAATTAGGAATTACCATAACTTCCATCCAAAATGTACAAAATGTACATTTGGCTCAAAAGGTAATGTACAAAAGGTACAAAATGAAAATTTAATATAATTAGGCCTGCTAATTGTACACTTTAATTACTGTAAAAGATTTCTTTGTGTAATATAAAAGAGTAAATATAGTAAACCTTTAAAACGAATTCCTCGAAGAAAATATAATATCATCATATCAATTTTTAACCGCTTATAGCTTTCTGAATAAGTCTATCTAACACCACAAAGGCCCGCACGTGAGGAAAAAGAAAAACACAATCATGGAGTATATGTGGAGAAAAGGCTATTACTTTCATGTTGGATAATAGAATTGTTTTTTCAATTTACAACATTTTGTAGAGATCCCTATGATAACAGAGGGACGATACAGAAGGATAATTTAATGTAGGCAATATTTCAAGCGGTATCCTGTAGTTTATAACAATTTTTTTACTGTAATATTTTTTATACTGTTATGGTTTACCATACGCAATAGAATCCAGTACGTAACAACCAATGAAGGGAAGGGTAAACGGCATTATGAGTGGAAATAATTCATATAGATTTCAAATTTGGTACGCTCACTCCTGATGGATACTTAAATAAGATATCAAAAGTCTCTAAATGTAGGACTTAAGCTTCTTTCGCCATATTGGATTCGGAAAATAAGTGTTTTCATTTACGTACGTTATATCCAGCGGCTAAACTGCCAGGCGTGACATTTAATATCTTTTAGACATTTTACACGTCACGAAAAGTACTTTCGTGGAACTTATTTAAACTTGCCATGGGTGTAAATAAAACTATATGTCATAGAAACGGTTTCCACGATCATTAAAAAACTGTTCTTTTGTTTTCATTAAAAATTAATTAACCACACAAACTCATAGATACAGATATTGTCACACCAACACCTGCCACAAAATCAAGAAGGAGATTTTAAAAAAAGGTGCAGCAGGGATTTCATAATATGAAATACTGATGAGGGTTTACCACTGGTGACACCCAACTTGCTTTCTCTCTGTGTTAGTTTCCTCAATGAAGACAAAAACAGGACATTACACAATGCCTTATAAATACTACTAGTTGTATTAATTTAAACTTGTAGTTGTTTCTACTAGGGACGCTCAATAACGAGGAAGAAAAATTCATGTAGAGAAAGAACGTTTCATTCAATGAAAATGAAACTTTTTAAAGATCAAATGGGCAAACTTAGCAACACTGTTAAGTGTATGTTAACCATATATAAACACACCTCTTTTAGTTCATTTCAAAATCAGCTCAGATTAAAATGTGTACGCTGGTGTACCCAACATTTAGTAATAAGAGTTTTACTATCCGAAGGTTTAAAACTAACGGAAAATTACTCACGATGAAAAAATATGGCGAAAAGTGTTGAAACCGCAGTAATGTGGGGTTTTGTGGATAATTTGGGTTTTGAGTGGATCCAGGATTCTACCACGCCAAAATTATTCAAAACTTTTACATCAGCCGGCAAAGTGATTTTGACAGTCTTTTGGTACTTACAGAGCTAAATTTTTGTAACTATTTAGAAAAAAAACGTACCATGAACAGTGAGTATTATTCTAACTTCAACATAAAGTTAGATTAGGCAAAAATAAAAAAGCACTCTCTCAAAATATATTATTCTCTTGCATGGCAACACACCCCTGCTCAAAGAACGGGAGAAATTTCTTGAGAATTAGGATTAGGGTGTATCACCACATTCTCCTAATAGACCTTAGTCGTCCAAAATTGACTTTTTACCCGGCAAGAAGTTCGACCATAACGAAAAGATCAAAAAGCAATACACGAATGGTTCAAACACCACGGTAGAAACTTGTACGGTACGGAAATTACAAAGCTATTACAACGGCGGTACAAGTGTTTAAATATTATTGGAGACTACGTGGAAAATTATTTTATGTTTCATTGTTATTGAACAAAATTTAGTTATAGAATTATAAAATTTCGGTACATTTTAAAAAGAATTATCCTGAATTATATCTAAATCATAATAAAAATTGTATACTTATAACAATCATAACAATGGTTTATATTAAGTTAAAAAGCCGTTTGAAATCCAAACCCATTTTAATATTGTTATAGAAGAATTTAAATGAACCATTAAATCTATGGTAAGACGATCATATATTACAGAAATGAAAAGGATAAAGCTGTTGTTTATATGGAAATGGGATTTTACTTCCCGGCTTTCCAAAAAAAAAAAAAAAAAAATTGAATTTATTTCAAACAGCGCAGTATTGTTAGTTCTACTTTAAGTTTAACCTACACACCGTATATTTTATCCTATTACTGTTAAGCTTAATAACGTTAAAATCGCCTCAATTTCATTTTAAAATAAAAGTCACTTAGCTTAGAGGAAAAAGGAAAAGTCCGCAGCTTCTCTATACTTAACCTCAGATTTTAAATAGTAAAGTTACCATTTATAACAAAACAGAAAAGATGAGAAAAACTAAATTGCATTTCCGTTTTATTTATAGAATCAGAATTATAAATTAATCTGTATTTTATTACTTCTAGTTATTGAGCTTAACTAAAACTCATTCGTATACCGTAATGTTTTGTCTATTTTATAGCAAACCCAGGCTTTACCCTAGTAAGGATTTATTTTATGAACTTAATGTTTTGACAGTTGGACAAAATTATAATATTAAAAATCTGGTGTGAAACACTCACACAACTTTCTCTTGCCAATGCAAAAATTTACAATAAACCTAACATTATTAATAAAATATTAGATATAAACAAAAAACTAACTTTAATAACATAACCTAATTTTAAAAAGAGTGAAAGACGCAAAATGAAAATCAACCTCAGTTAAGCTTAAAAATACGGAAAATCACTCTTTCTCGCTCTACTAGGCTCTGTAGAAAAAAAATGCTTTAAATAAAAGTTGTAGATCTTTTAATTTTCTATAAATTTAATTATATACACTTTTGTCGTAAAGTGCATACTAAGGCCGAAATCTTAAAAAATCGATTTTTCACACGTTTCCGTGAGAAAAAAACAAAAAATTGCTAATTACCGCTAAACTAAGCGTTATACAAAAAAAATGTTTGAAATAAAAGTTGTAGAATTTTACATTCTCTACAACTTTTATTTATAACTTTTGCGCTAAAATGCATATTAAAGCCGCAATCTTAAAAAGAAAATGTTTCTACGTAAAAACACCCTCACGCAGAGTTTCAGCAAACATGGCGCCTACCCTATCTTGTAGAGCATAAAAATTGTAGTAAACCAGGCACATTTTAAAAAAAATAGTAGAACCAGTTTTTGAGAAAATTGCAAAAAAGTGAAAAATTATACGAATAAACTACTACTTTCGGTTGACCGATTTTGATGAAAATGTTCGTGTTGGGTCCAGTAGTGGTATGTAACTTAAGTTTCAAGTTTCAAGTTCATACGATGTTCCGTTCTTGAGATATTTTGTACACACACACATACACACACACACACACACACACACACACACACACACACACACACACACACACACACACACACGCACACACACACACACACACACACACAGACCAATTGTTAAAAACATGTTTTTTGGGTTCAGGGGGTCTGAAAACGTATAGATCTGGTGAAAACTCGATTTCGAAAAATCGACATGAAAACAATACTTTCCTTCCTATATATTCATATAGGCAAGAGAAAGTAAAAATTGAATAAGAATAAAAATTTTTTCAGTGTCCGCGAATCATATATAACCTGTGACCCACTATCACCACCTTTCAAACATAGCATTCAGATTTAACCGTTTGTAGAAGACAGTTCATGTACAGTATTCAGATGAACTAAATCCCCCTAGCCGTGGGAGTGAGAGAATACATAACGCTCTCACTCGCACCATACGCGCCATTCCAATAACATTGTTTAATTTTACTCATTGTCGTGAGTAAGCGTTTATGCACGCAGTTAACTAACAAGCAAGATAACGACTGTAGTATATTTTCAGATTTGGATTATAACGGTAAAGACCTTTAGGCGCATGCGTAATTATGCCACATCTCCCTCTCACTCGCTCGGCTATAGGACATTAAAATGCATCTGATATCTGTACATCTCTTCAAAATTAATTAATGTCGTCCCAAGCAAATTTATTTTTCTCACACCCGAAGAAAAATTTTATGCTCGACCGAGTTCACAGGAGTTGTTATGCGGGCTTTCAGGTCATTGAAAATTTTGGTAGATGTGGTAAAGTGCTTCTTTTACAAACCCTTTCAAGAAAAATTCGCCAAAGGTAAGATCAGATGGTGGCCAAAACTGAAGTGACTGATCTTAATACCCAGTGGGATCTATGCAACTTCGAGGTAGAGATTTTATAACAATTTCTATTTTCTCTTTCGAAAAGTAGCCAAAATCGTTAATTCTCATAACGATAGGTAATTCAGGAAATATAACCCTGCAAAACTGAGTCCATCATTTAGAATTGCACTCTATTTCAGTTCATAAATAACAGAAAAGAGAAATCTAAATTTAATTTCAGAATAGGTGCAACACTTTTCATTAGATATTTCGATAAATTATGCATAAGAAAATTTTTCGCAGTGGTCTCAAATTTTTAATGTTTTTGCGCTTTAGAAAAAGGTTATCTTTTTTAGTTTATATGTACGGATACTAGATTTTTGGTTCAGCTAAACCCTTAGTTCGGATTGAACTACCTTTAACGTTTTAAATCAAAACTACTAGCTTTTAACGCTCTCTTAAATATTTCCAGCCGCACGTTGTACACAGATCTTAAGGGAAGACTGTACTTTGTATTTCGCCAATGTTAAATTTGCTATTTTTAGGTTCATTTTCCATAGGGTTGGTGAAAGAGACGAAAATGAAACTTTACATACTTATAGTTGTAGGGTGGTTTTAGCTACTGACATTTTTTTCAATTTAATCTGTTGGACCATAAAGTTTTTAAAAGAATAACGAATAACATAAAAATTTTACAATTTTTTTCTACGTTTTTGGGATATTACTAATTTTTTGAACACCTGAGAAAGTAAAAACAATGTCGGTGAATGTGCATGTACATGATAGACTAATTGAAGGGGTCGGTAGAAGAAAGTGCTAACCCACAAAATTTTTCGTGTGATCTTTCTTAAATATTTCTGTAAAAATAAAATGTTCAGCACGTTTTAAACAGGATGCCATATTTACAATCTTACGAACCCAGATTAATAGAAAAAATAAATGTTTAACAAAAAATTCAAAAACATGATTTGTAGATTTCAGAAAACTTTTAAAATGACAGTGCATAAAATTATGTTGATGCGGATTAGCACTGTCTTCTCCCGACCCCTTCAATTAACTGGTAAAAAATGTTAGCCTGGTAGGTTAAATTTGGTAGGTTAAATCTGGTAGGTTTCTGAGAAAAACGTATCTAAGTGTTAAAATTATAAATTTACGGAAAAAGCACAAATAAAAGACAAAATAAACACAAACATGTTTAATTTCCCATCAACAGTTGGTTAAAAAGCTGCATCAACAACGGAGAATATTGAAAATAGTGAAGCAGATATTTAAAAAAAACTTAAATTTTTTTGCACTAAAACGAGCAGTATAAAAATATAAAAAACTGAAGAAGACAAGAAACATGTTTTAAGTCTGTATGCAAAGTTTGATTACATACATAAATGGTACATAACTGCACTAAGTACTTTGCATTGAAATCTAATATCTGTCGTACCAAAAACCGAATTCCATTGCATCTCATTTTTAAAATGATGTATGTTACTTTACTGTATTTAGATACAATTACTACTGCATTATTATCAGCAGTGAAATTCTTTACAACTTAATTCATACTTAGTAATAGATCATATCAAATACTTAATTAAAATATAGTAAGTATAAATCAAGTAATTACCCGCAATAATTTATTGCGTTGATAATAAAATTGTAAATTCCACCAAACCACCAAGCACCTGAGTTGGTTTGATAATGAATTATTGTTGAAGGGTAGGAAAGGCAGTGTGAGAGGTGAGCCGTCATGGCGCACATATTTATTGTAGAATCACTAACCTGTATTATATGTAGATGTAAACATGCGTGTTTACATTAATGTAAATGTAAATATGATGGTATAATACATGTTATACGATTTATCTGTGAGTAATTTATAATGTAAACATTAATATGGGTGTTTAATTAACAACTTAATGACTACAATTAATGCTAACACTATTAAATCCATTTTAATTGTGTCTAAATAATTTAAATCTGTTAATACATTCAAGATTATTAATAAAATGTAATTGACTTTAATTACTATAATAAAAATTTAAATCATTCAATATTTTTCATTTAGTTAAGGAAAAACTGTACAAGAAATAGAAAAATATTTTAATTTCAAGAAAGGCGTTCGTAATTGTGTTAAGTTTAGTTACGTATGTACTGTCACCGCCACCCCTTCTAATTAATAATTTACTGTGTTGCCGGCCTTCAATAGTTCTCCCGGCCCTTGTCGGCGCGGTAGGCCCTTTGGCGGCGTACCGACAAAACTTTCGGCTGCGTACCGACAGAGGTCTTTGTCATCAAGGCCCTCTACCACAGCGCTCTCGGCACCTATATAAAGAGCGCTACACTCAACAGGGAGATTCAATTCCGATCCACACAGCAGACAAAACGTCCATCACGACACACGGCTACATGACTCCAGAGAAGACTAATCGACGACTCCGCAAGAGAGGAGATGATCCTTCCGCTCGCCGACTCGTCACCGTAAGCCGACAACTAGATTATAATCACCCGCTGACGCGATCAATGCCCACAGCGGTCCCTCGACCGAGCCATACGCCCACCGGATCCGACGATATTGCTATCGACGCACTACTGCGAGAGAAGAAGATAATGAAATTTCGCTTTATTTAAAATCAAAACAGACGAATATTTTTCAATATGTTGGTTGGGAGTAACAGCTGATTGATCAGCTGTTACTCCCAACCTACATATTGAAAAATATTCGTCTGTTTTGATTTTAAATAAAGCGAAATTTCATTATCTTCTTCTCTCGCAGTAGTGCGTCGATAGCAATATCGTCGGATCCGGTGGGCGTATGGCTCGGTCGAGGGACCGCTGTGGGCATTGCTCGCGTCAGCGGGTGATTATAATCTAGTTGTCGGCTTACGGTGACGAGTCGGCGAGCGGAAGGATCATCTCCTCTCTTGCGGAGTCGTCGATTAGTCTTCTCTGGAGTCATGTAGCCGTGTGTCGTGGTGGACAGTTGATCAATCAGCTGTTACTCCCAACCTACATAATATTAGTTAATATTTTATGCAGTTAAGAATGTGCGTCTGTTTTGATTTTAAATAAAGCAAACTTTCAATATCTATTATTCATTTTTTCCTGAGTAATTCATATGAATCTTTTTAGAATTAAATTTTCTACAAATTTATTTAAGAAAAATACACCTTTATTTACCATTTATGGAAGTAATCTTACGTTAAACACAAAAATGTGTTATTTCTTTGCACTAATTCTTGTGTTTTATGTAAGATATCTCTGAAAGTATTGCATTTACAGCTCTGGAACAAATTTTATTCAATTTTTCAGATTAAAAAACATAAGAAACAATAGTATTGTATCTTTGTAACTACGTTTAACATGTTTTATACGGCCTTACTTCACCGAGGGTACAGAGTTCTAGGTGAAATTTTTCGCTAGCCGTAACTCGCTAACTAAGCGTTTTCAGACATATGTTTATATGAACTTTTTTTCTTATTTTTAACTATAGAATGAGATCCCAAGAGATTGCCGTATAGTTTTGAATCACCCTATATATAAGTTTTTTCCTGTTCATCACTGAAATAAAAAAAACTGTGATAAATATATGTTATTCTTAGATGCAGAACTGTTAATATTATATCTTGTTTGCATCAATGTACTTCAATATGGAAACACTGGGTATAATTTTTTTTAAACATACGGAAAAAAACATTTGGTATGAAACACTCACCAACTTTCTTTTGTCAATGTAAATAATAAAACATTATAACCCATGTTAACTCATGTGTAAACAATGTAAAATGAGAAACATAACCTAATGACGCTCAATGAAAATCAACCTCTGTAGAACTTAAAAATACGGAAAATCACTAATATTGACCCTAAACTAGGTTCTGTAGAAAAATTTCTTAAAATAAACGTTGTAGGTTTTTAATTTTGTATAACTTTAATTACATATAATTTTGTTCTAAAATGCATACTAAGGCCACAATCTTAAATAAATCACTTAATACAAGTTTTTTTTGGATTCACGGGGCTCAAAACGTGTATACCCGGTGAAATCTCAAGTTCGAACAATCTACATAAAACAATACTTTTATTCCCTGAAAATATTCATACAAGCCAAGAAAAAATAAAAAGGAATTATACATTTCTCCAATCAATTAATTTACAACTTAAATAACATAAATTTAAAAATATTAATTCTATTGACATCATACAATAACAATAAAAATATTATTATTCCATAAATCTAACAAAGTAATCACAAACTTAAATAAAATTTCCTTTATTTAAAATTAAATGTTTATCTTATTTTCTTAATAGTATAGTCGATTTTATTCATATTATAATACATTTATATAAATGCATTTATGCGGTATTTTCTGGGTTAACGTCAAAGAAAAATTACAGATAATTTTCCGGTTGACATTTGTAGTTTTATACATTATACTGTTCTATAAATTTGATCGTAAAGCTTTCGAATTTAACTAGATCACCATAATCGGAACGGAATTTAAAATGTGGAGAGCTTTGGTTGTCTTAAAAGACAACTTAAGCGATCTAAAAACGACACTATCTACCACGATACGAGGAATCAAAATTTTAAACCACATTTTTCAAATTTTAAATGTTGAAAATAAATTTGGTATTTTATTTTTTTAAACTAGCACCGTCTTATATTTTCTCAATTTAAGCAGAGTTATATATTATCCATTGTAAAATATACTTAATAAAATGTTTAAATTTTTAAGAATACGTCTAATTAAAATCTAAATACAAAATTTAAAATACCGTTCAGAAATACTTATTCAATCTATTGTATATTGACTGGTTTTTAAAATAACTTTTTTTCGCCAACTTAACTTTTAAATTAACGCCAACTTAATTTTTTGCTTAAGAAATCAATTTAAATAATAAATAATTTTTAAGCAAATAGCATTTAATAAGGAAGACTAGCAAGAAATCAATCAATTAAAATAGAGAATCATACATGTATATGTGTTAAAGATACCTGAATAAATAATAAAACACAATCTGTTATAAAGAAACAATTCATATTTTTTTCGAGTTAGACATTTATTTTACAAATTGTAAAATTTCATTTTCTTGGATATGAACAATATTTGTATGAAGTATTTACATATCAATTGAACTAGTCATTTCAGAAGGCCCGTAAGTCAATTTTTTCCTTTTTTGCTTTATTTAATTTTTGAACTAATTGAATATCAAGACACATTTCCTACAAAAGCCGCATAAGTCTGGCTTTCCTGAATTAATATAATACTAAGAAAATTTATTTTAAAGGTTTTCTTTCAATTTAAGAAAAAGAAAATGGATGTTATATTTTGACGCTTAAACACTACATTGCAGAGAAAGAGGACATCCAAAGTTCCTACGCAAAATATTTTTTTGGGAGATAACTAGTGCTGGTGACGACGACAAATAACGTGGAATTTTCCGAAAACCAATACTTTTCTTGAAAGTCAAGAGTTTCAATTTTTGTTTTTATTAAAAGCTTCCTTAAGTCATTCATGAAAACTATTATGATAAATTTAATTAATATTACAATACAATTTTTTGTGGTTATTTTGTCACACATTTTGTACGTAAGTAACATAAGTCGTCAGTTGAATAGTTTTTACTTCAGGAACAACACACGTAAAATTTTTAAATTTTTGCAAGAAAAATTAAAGTAAGTATACACACTATACGACGTGTGGCTATTAAATAACGATTCTGACGTTGTAAACAATTTTTTTTAATTTTATCCATAATCATTTATTGTCACCTTCTCTTTAACCCTACAACGCTCCATGCGAATTTTCCATTGTTGGAAACTATGCTGGAAGTCATTTCCTGTTAGCTCCTTCAGGACACGTACCGATTTCGCTTTTACAGCATCCACAGAACCAAATCTTGTCCCTTTTAATGCAGAATTCACCTTAGGGAACAGGTAGAAGCCACATGGTGCAAAATCTGGTGAATAAGGTGGATGTTCTAACACTGAGATGCTGTACTTGGCTAGGAACCTCTTGACAGATAAAGCGAAATGAGCTGGCATGAGCTGGTCTAGGAGGAGAACCCATGATTTGTCCTTCCACATTTCGGGAATTTTTTTCTTACTCTTTGACGAAGTTTAGATAGTACCTCAAAGTAGTAATATTGATTATCGTTTGACCTTCAGGAACCCAGTGAAGGTACACAATTTCATGGAAATCAAAAAATAATCATAATTGCTTTAAATTTTGACTTGCTCATTTTTGGCACGAGCTATTTTGGCTCTCGGTGAAGTTCGGCTCTTCCAGTGCATAGATTGGCGCTTCGTTTCCGGATCATAAGTAAAAAACCAAGTTTCATCACATGTTATTATCGTTTCCAAAAAATTTGGGTCATTTTCAATCGCGTACAAAGTGTCAGTAAAAACATTTTTGCGAGTTTCATTTCAAACATTTTTGAGCGGTACGTGTGATGAAGGAGCTGACAGAAGATGACTTCCAGCACTGTTTCTAACAATATAAAATGCGCATAGAGCGTTGTAGGGATAGAGAAGGAGTGTATATTGAAGGTGACAATAAGTGATTATGTATAAAATAAAAATAACATATTTACAACGTCAGTCTCGTTATTTAATAGCCACACCTCGTATTAAAGGGACAGCCCTCTATACAAATTATATTATTTAATAATTCTTATGGTAAGAAAATTAAATGATAAAGTTTTTAAGATACAAAAAGTTAAGCCTTTTTTGACTTATTAACTTTCTGAAATTACCGATTCATTTAAGAAGCATAAAAATATATGGTTGTCAAACAAAACAAAGATTCTTAAACAAGAAAATTTAGGTGATAACAACGAAAGTATGTTAATGACAAGTATTAAAAGCAAGAGGGACAAGGTAATTAATGTTTCTTGAACACTTACAACGCTAATGTTTTGAAAACCAGCCGAGGACAAAGCTAGTTAAAAAAAAAAGATTAATTTATGATTTTACGTAGACTTACTAATGACTTTCGTGTTTATGTATTCGTTTATTATGCAAGTTAGAAGTGTCTAAAAAAAGTAGAACATAAAATGTAGTCAATTTTCGTGTGTTTAGCGCTGATAGGTTATTATTCAACTAAGTGGAAGGTCCCGGGTTCTAGGAATACTGTACTTGGGTAAAGTCTGAATATTACAACACTTTGACAAAAATGTTTTTGGCATTATAAATTTTCCATTTGAATAAATTTTTACAGAAAAATAGAAACGTTATTTTTATATGAATAAATATTCATTGAAATATGATGAATGAGGTTATGTTAACAAGTTTATTTGATGCATTTTAATTCCACCAAAAATGAACAATAAAACATAACAAGCTCTATGTAATTATTTAACTAATATTAACACAGCTTATTTTTATTAGTTGTAGTAGTGCGTTAATTTTAAAACATCTGATTTATTTTTAAAAAAAACTTTAGAGTCTTTTTACACTACCTTTCAATTCTAGAATATATATTATAAATACAAAGTTATCACTGTAAACATTATGTAAAATTAATCATTTTACTTGTTCTTGTGTAATAATTTACAAACAACATAGTTTTACAGTTAAACAATTATATTTTTATTATATCAAAACTGTTACATTGGAACCTGTTTATTACAATAGGTAATAAATAAACAAAATGAGAAGCAATTATTTTATTTGCTGAAAAATGTAATTTATATATTAAATTAATGTACCGTTACCCATCCTCGCGGCTTAGATACATGTTAACTATGTAACAACTTCAAATCATTACAACATAATCTAAATAATATTACGTGTCATATCTATTTTAACTTTCTCTTGCCTATGTAAATATAAAGGAAAGTAAATTATTGTTTACATGTCGGTTTTTTTGAAATCGAGTTTTCACCGAATCTACACGTTTTCAGACCCCCCTGAACCCAAAACACATGTTTGTAGCGATTGGTCTGTGTGTGTGTGTGTGTGTGTGTGTTCGCGCGTGTGTGTGTGCGTGTGCGTGCGTGTGTGTGTGTGTGTGAACAGAATGTCTCAACAACGGGTCATTGTACGAACTTGAAACTTGAAACTTAAGTTAGATACCACTATTTAACCCGACACAAACATTTTCATCAAAATCGGTCAACCGGAAGTAGTACTAGTTTATTCGTGTCATTTTTCACTCATGCGAATTTCTCAAAAACGGCTATTAAGATTATTTTAAAAATCGCCTCAATTACAAAATTTTTTATGCTCTACCTACAAGATAGGGTAGGCGCCGTTTCTGCTAAAATTCTTGGAGAGCCTGTTTTTTTCGTAAAAAAATTGTTTTATTAAGATTGCGGCTTTAATATGCACTTTAGCGCAAAAATGTATATTAGAAAGGTTGTAGAAAATTTAAAACCCCACAACTTTTATTCCAACATTTTATTGTATAACGCTTAGTTTAGCGGTAATAAGCGACTTTCTGTTTTTTTTTCTGGCGAAAACGTGTAAAAAAATCAATTTTTTAAGATTTCAGCCTCAGCATTTTACGACAAAATTGTATATAATCAAATTTATAGGAAGTTAAAAGATCTGCAACTTTTATTTACAGCATTTTCCTCTACAGAGCCTAGTTTAGCGTGAAATAGTGATTTTCCGTATTTTCAAGCCAAACTGAGGTCGATTTTCATTTTGCGTCTTTCGCTCATGATTAAACTTAGGTTATGTTTTATGAGGTTAGTTTTTTGGTTTTTTTTCTAATATTTATTACTAATTTTAGGCTATATTGTTAATGATTTGCATTGGCAAGAGAAAGTTGTGTGAGTGTTTCACACCAGATTTTTCTTTTTTCGTACGTTTATATGGTTCATTATTAGAGAGGAGGAGTGGGGTAATATAAGTTAGTTACCTAGTTTGAAAAAGCGAAAAGGTGAGTGAGGTGAGGGAAGAACAGGAAATGGACGTGAAATGAAGAGGGTGAAGGGTAGGAACAGACGGAGTTAAAAGGGAGAAGGGCGGAAGAAGGGGAGAGAGGAGTGATAGGTGAGAAAGGGGGAGAAGCCGAGTCAGATTGAGTACAGTGAGAGAGGTGGAGGGAGGAGGAGGAGAAAGAGAAAGTGTTTGTTTGGGAAGAGGTAGGGAAGAGAAAGAGCGCGAAAGAGGTAGGAGAGAGAGGTTTGACTTGAAGGGTGGAGAACTGTAAGTACATTATTTTAACGTATTTATATGATACGAAAATGTATTGGAAATAAGAAGAGTTTATAAATATCGAATCCAGGTAGATTTTTGCTTTCTTTTGCCCTGCACGTATGTGTAAGAAAGGAAGTATTGTTTTCATGTCGATTTTTTGAAATAGAGTTTTCACTAGAAATACATTTTTTCAGGCCCCCTAAAACAAAAAAAAAACATCTTTTTGGCTATTAGTGTATGTGTGTGAATAAAATATCCTTAAGAACGGAAAATTGAACGAAGCTGAAACTTGGAACTTAATTTAGTTATTGCAAGGCAATCCAGTGGGTTGAACAAAGATAAGTAATTGGGGTGAGTGAGATGTTTTTCCAGGAAATCGAATACAGTAAATATGTTTTTTTTATTTTGATTTCTTTTGCAATGTTTCATTAAAATGGAGAAAGTGTTCGAAGGGTCTAGAACTGTTGTGTGTTTGTGTTTAGGTCAACAGCCGAAAGACTGGTTTGAACCTCTAGTGGTTTTACTAAGTAAAAACGAGGAGTGAGGTGGTTTACTATTGCCTTCCTCACTGAATTGAAAGAGTTTGCTTATCAGCATGCCAGGCCCTCCGAAAGTACCTATTTTCCACCCTGCAAATGACACCTTCACTTCATTCACTACAGGGTCTGGCTGTCTAGTGAAATTCATTACTTTCAAAGAAGATAACTCTGATTAGTATCTTTTACACCTCTACCTCTTCTGTCCTTAAATAGTTCAGTCAAATAATAGACTGGCCATATCATAAGAAACAGAACTATTTTTGTAGCCCTGGAACCAGCAGATCAAGTGCAATTAATTTAGCAATCCTACTACCTGTTGTGAGTAAGTAGGACTTTTAGACCGCATGTATAAAAACCGTTAAAGCCTTTGAAGTCGTCAGTTAATAGCTGAACTAATAAATGAAAGTGTGAGACCGTTTGAAGAAGTGTCATTACGGGACCAAGTAATCCAAATTATTGTTTTGATATTTAATTGGCCGAAGTCTATAAAATTGTAATCTATTTAATTTACGTAATAGTATTTTTCAGTAGTCCCAAGTTCAATCATTAATTGTATTTATTAGCTAATTTGTCAATAAATTATTATGATAAGTTGTTATAAGTCTGTTTATTATTTACAAAACCCAGATCCCAAACGAACCTAGGCTTGGTTGCTGCAATATCATAAATACTGATGGCAATATTTATGTAACAGGTCTACAGTATGTTAAATATTAAACAGTTGCCGATTGTTGTTATATAAAGACAAAAAAATTTTGATGAAACATTTCAAATTGTTATTTGAATAGATAATTGTGGTCAATTTCCATTTTCGGATGTTTTTATTTTTTGAATGCTATTGTAGCAAAAGAGGATTTGTATAAGCTAATGTGGTATCACAACGTAAAATTTAAAAAAATCATGTAATAATTTAATATCGATATAATGAAGAGAAAGTAAGGTAAAATTAATACAATTTTTTTAACTTATTTTTATCTAATTCTTTTGTCTCTCGATGCTCTAAAAGTGTAGATTTGTAAGTAAGTATTGGAAGTAGTATAAGTTCTTATTATTAGATGTCAAAAGAAGTTTTACAGCGAAAAGAATCTTTCTTTTACTGACTTATCCGATGCCAAATTGAATAAGAAATTCATTGTGTTGAAACGAAGAAGCTTACGGTAACTATGGTATACTTAAGACTTTAACGAAAAGTTCAAATTTCGTCAGAAGCAAGTGAGAACATATTTTTGTGATTCTAAAACATTAAATTAAATAAATTATATTTGAATTGATTTCTTTTTAAACAAGTCAGTGGGTAATAGACCTTTCGCTTGGAGAAAAGTTTAAAACGAATGTCAACTTGATAAAAATTCAGTAATAATATTGAATAAATTTAAGATCAGTATTTCAATGAAGAATTGAGAAAGCGGTTATGATTTTTCAACTCTCAAACTGTATCATTTCAACTCAAAGTACTTTTATTAACCCATTCTCACTATTTAATTACAAAAAACTGTTATAAAAAAATCTTACAACATTCCAAATAAATTTTTAAGTTTTGCTAAATTTATTGCTTTAGTCGCAAATACGGGTAAGGATTTACACAATCATATACACTTATTTATGACCATAACAGTCTGGTGGAGTGTAACATTAATTTTGCACTCGATCTGTTGGTTCCAGGGCTACAAAAAATAATTATGTTTCTTATCACATAGTCACCCAGTTATATGACTGAACTATTTAAGAAAATAAGAGATGAAGGTGTAAAATACAGTAGTCAGAGTTATCTCCTCTGAGAGTAATGAATTTCACTGTACAGCCAGATTTTGTGGTGAGTGAAGTGAAGGTGTCATTTGCAAGGTGGAAAGTGGGAGCTTTTTGGAGGCCTGGCATGCTAATAAACATACTCTTTCAACTCAGTGAAGAAGGCATCATAAACCACCGCACTCCTTGTTTTTTTTACTTAGTAAAACCTCTAGAGGTTCAAACCAGCCATTCTGCTGTTAACCTAAACAACAACATACACTTATTACTATTATTAATCTATTATTACGTCTAATTATTTAACAAATAATCAGACTCCTACCATAAAAATATAAAAAATTAATAACAAAGTTGAGTTTGATGGCACACGTTGGTATATCAGGAAATGATAAGGTAGATAATGCCTAAACGGTTTTGGTATAATAGATATTAGGAAATGGTAATAGTAAACGTGCTATAAATGGAGTATTTCATGAGCGTACTGTGTCACTGCCCATAACAGATAGGTGGAAAGTCAAATTATTTACACTCAATCTGTTTGTTGCAGGGCTAAAATAAATAGTTCTGTTCTTATCACATGGTCAGCCAATTAAATGACTGAATCATTTAAGAACAGAAGAGGTGTAAAAGACACTTATCAGAGTTATCTCCTCTGAAAGTAATGAATTTCATTATACAGCCAGACGCTGTGGTGAATAAAGTGAAGTTGTCATTTGCATAGTGGAAAATATAAAATATGTGCTTTTCAGAGGGCCCGGCATGCTGATAAGCGTACGTTTCCATTTCGTGAGGAAGGCATGGTAAACCACCTCACACCTCGTTTTACTTAGTAAAATTTCTAAAGGTTCAAACCAGCCTTTCGACTGACAGCCTAAACATTACTGTCTCACTTGTTGATTTGTCAAAATTTCTTCACAAGAAGACACAAAAAATATGGAACCACGAACGGAGAGAACATTAAGACTGTACTTTGTATCCAGCCAATGTTAAATACTGTATTTGCTATTTTTAAGTACAATTTTTATAGGATTTAAAGATAGGGAAATAAAACTTTACAGACTTATAATCGTTGGGTTTCTCTAGCTACTGACATTTTTTTTCTATTTAATCTGTTAAACCATAAAGTTTAAAAAAACCGAATAACAAAAAGTTTTTACAAACTTTTTTGCATATTACCAATTATTGGAGCGCGTGAGTAAGTCATAAAAATGTCTTATAGTGAATGATGTAAAATGAAAACCAACCTTAGTTTGGCTTAATAATACGGAAAATCACTCTTTCACGCGAATCTGTAGAGAAAAATGCTTAATATAAAAGTTGCAGATCTTTTAATTTCCTGTAAATTTAATTTCACACTTCAGTCGTAAAATGCATACTAAGGCCGTAATCTTAAAAAATCCATTTGTTTACAGATTTTCATCAGAAATTCAACAATCACTAATTACCGCTGAACTAAGCGTTATAGACAAAGAAACATTTGTAATAAAAGCTGTAGGTTTCTAAATTTTCTAATACTTTGATTATGTAAACTTTTGCCCTAAAATGTACAGTAAGGCCGCAATCTTAAAAAGACCTTTTATTTTCTACGTGAGAACAGTCTTCCCAAGAATTTCAGTGGTCATGTCGCCTACCCTTTCTTGTAGAATATATAAATTGTAGTAAATGTGGCGATTTAAAAAAAACGTAGAAGCCGTTTTTGAGAAATTGTAAACAAGTGAAAAATTACACGAATAAACTACTACTTCCGGTTTACCGATTTTGATGAAAATTTTCGTGTTGGTTTCTATAGTCGTACGTAACTTAAGTTTCAAGTTTCAACTTCGTATGATGTTCCTTTCTTGAGATATTTTTTTTACCCACACACATGCACGCGCGCACAGACCAATCGCTAAAAACATGTTTATTGTGTTCACGGGGTACAAAAAAAATTGGTAAAAAGGTACAAAACCGTGTACATCCGGTGAAAACCTGATTTCGAAAAATCGATTAAATGAAAACAATACTTTCGTTCCTATATATTCATACAAAGGCAAGAGAAAGTAAAAAAACATCAATTTTGTCTTTGTAATTAGTTTTAAGCTTTATTAAATTGTACATTGGTTATATCCTAAAGGTAGTTGGCTACTCTCACGTAAGAAAATTTTTGAGAAATAACTTTACTTGTGTTACTTTTATTATATTATAAGAAAATAACCAGAAAAATATTTATGTTAACTTTCTGTTTGTGGATTTTGATTTAGGAGAAATTTTAGATGAAAATGATTCTAACAGAAATAACACAAAGTGAATTTCTCTTTGGATTGAAAAGTTTTACTTAGCTAACAGGGTTAGGTGAACCAGGAATTTTGACTGCAATGCTTTATGTTGTAAAAGGTGGTTTCTATTGCCATAGAAATACAATATTATGTTTATTCTTGCGGTAGCTACAAAATCTACTTACCCTAGTTGACTTTGTCTTAATTTCGGATCAGATTCATGTTTTATTAGACAATTCTAGTACCATTTTTAATTTTTCTTGTCATATATAAAATATAGATAAGGAAAATCATGTTTTTATATCGATTTTTCGTAATCGAGTATTATTTTTACTTTATCTCGCTCTATATGAAATATAGGTCAGAAATGATATGTTTTCATTAGATTTTTTGAACTCGACACAAAATGTAGTAGAATGGACACAATTTTAACAATACAATACAATTTGCAATTAAAAAACAATGTGCTATACAGAGTTAAAAATTTATCTTCGTGTGTTTTTTTTTTGGTCTCTTACATTTTTTAATATCCTGCTTGTACCGTTTTTGAAGTACAATTGTACAAACAATTGAAGTTACGGTAATTCCTAATTTATATCATCCATTGCTCAGTAACAACCCATTAAATAATGCCTGGGAAAAACTCCCATTGAGAGAGTAAGTTACATTAGAATAGTAGTTAGACAATAAGTTGTAAATATCGCCAACTGTCAATCATCTGGTATTCTTTAGATGGTTATATTTCTCCCTCTGTGTTTTTGAGCCTTTCTTTCACGTACCAAGTATCAGCCAATCACTGGGATGGTTCTCCTTCCTGTTGACCCTCCAGGTTGGTTGAACAGTTGATGGGAGAGGCAGGCTTATTAACCAGAGGTTTCCAGGTTTGGAATCAGGAAATTTACAATCAGTTCCCTTGGGACTTAAGAGTGAAACAGAGTAGTTTGTTAAGAAGGGCAGAGGATTTCGTTAAGAAGGGGGTTTTTCAAGAAGTGAGTAGGAGAACGATGGTGACCAGGAGAACGAGGAGAAGAAGAAAGTGAAAAAATAGTTTATGTAAATTCATTTCGTATTTATTAAGGGTTTGTTAAGTTTTTTGTTTTTATTCATTTATTTTACGTCGCATCAACTACAACGGTCATTAGCGACGATGTTGGGGGTGTAACTATTATACGATGGAGGATGAAATGATATTTTGTAACGTATGAAAATATGCCGTGCCTGAGTGGGATTCGAACCCAGGATCGCATGATGAGAGGCGAGCACGTTACCAACTGCGCCTTTGCGGCCGGCTTTTTTTTTGTTTTTGTAATTTAGTCGCGGCAGAGTAAAGGTTGGCTATATTTTTAAAAATGTTAAGAATTATTTTGTTTGTAGTTAGTTAATACGACGAGGCTACGAGTAGTAGCAAAAGTAGTAAAAGATTCATTTAATATTTAGTTTAAAGCAAAAAGATTAGTCTTCTTTATTTAGTTTTCTCATGCTCTGCTGATAGAGCCGGCGCCCATTTTTTTAATAATTTTTTTAGTTCATATTCAAGTTTTTGCCCACCGGTAAAGTTGAAGTTTGTGCATGCTCCATTATTACAACGAATGTTTGAAGAGCATTGTCTCTTTTAGTCTGCAACATTATATTTTCCCATGTTTCTATTCAAACAAATAGAAGTATAGTATTAGGTTATTCCCAGGTACAATAATAAAAGAGTAGCTACGGAAAACTAATTCTTCCTGAAAGTTTAACTATAAAATCTGCAATATATTTATCTAATTTCCTGTAAATATACATAAAAAGAATAACTTAATGGGATTCTACAAACTTACTTAATTTACTCTTGAATTTGAATTTACTATTTCCTAGCCAGTTCTTTATTAATTGTCCACATACACGCCTACGTAACTGAGAGATAAAACCAACGTACCATGACTAAGTATGTTCTAGTTACAAAGTACAATATTCTTTACAGTTACAAAGAAAAGGGTGAAATAAAATTTTATAGCCTTTACATTTAAAAACCTTCTGGTAAGAACTTTTCATCTGAAATCTTATATGGGATAAGATAGAACTAATATCAAAGAGAGCTATGAAAAGAATCGGGTACGAAACAGCTGAGAGCTCATTTTGTATTCATAACATTTAAGATGTAATGTTCCTTCTTAAAGCATAACATAGGGCAGTTTCTTTGTAAAGATATTGCACGATGTGTTCCAGATATATTACGTTAAATGAAAACCAACACGTTGTAATTTCGGAATAACTAAATCTAATTTGGTCAATTTTTGTAAATTTATTAACTCGGACTGAATTAGAATTTTTGATTACAATAACTTTAAGTTAATGTTAATCATATATCAAGATTTCTGTATACGATCGACGCATAGGCGGAGGAGTAAAACTAATCTTAGAAAATCTTTGGAATACAACATCATATCTTTGGAGTAAAAACTAATCTTAGAAAATCTTTGGAATACATCATATATTTGGAATATCTTTGGAGTAAAAAATAATCTTAAAAATCTTTGGAATATCTTTGGAGTAAAAACTTATCTTAGAAAATCTTTGGAATACAATGGAACCTCGCGAATTCAAACTCATTAGGGCTGACTTCTGTTTGGATTCCGGTAAATTTGGTAAAATATTCTTTCAGGTTAAAAAGGAAGATCTACTTTTAACTTGTCCAATGGTCCCTGGATGCGAAAAATCAAAGGAAAACTGTCTCCAAAAACAGATCGTGCGAGTTAACAAAGGTGATCAAGAATTAAGCATTGACGGCAATATTTCTATGGTCAAGATCAAGGAAATCCTGCAAAAAGTGAAGAAGAAGAAGATGTGTATAGCGTTCAGTTGTGGCCACTTACTGATTTTAAATAAAAGGTTGATTCCACTCACCTTCGACGTCCTGAGACTTACCAGCTGGTACCAGTGGCTTATTGATGAGTTTTGAGCTGCCGAAGATCTTAAATAAGTAGACTATATTTAGCGCGGTCGGTTCCTGGAGTATGTCCAACGCGTAAATACGTAGCGACGCGTGAATTTAGTTAGTTACTCTGGGAGCGATTAAATATTATTATTATTATTATTATTATTATTGCGTTTTTTTTAAGTAAAGCCTTAGTGATCGTAGATATGACCGGATAGAAGAGCGTTAAAAACGAGATACCATCTACTCACGTATCTAGTTAGCGGACAACTGTCCAGTTTATAAAAACCATTTATAAAGATTGATTAAATTAAGTTAGTAACCTGTTCCCGCAAAAGTTACCAAGTGGCCATCTTGCTTTTACGGCCTGCTAACACGAGGCATGAAAACACTAAAGTTGTTTACTCGGAAACAAATGAAAAAATTTACAAATCTCTTAAGATAATTCTATTAAACCACGTAATTCACAACAATTTCTTTATGGAAAATATTATTTCTACAACAGATAACACAAACTTACACGGCAGACTGGAAGATAATATTGTTGCCACCTCCTACAAATACGGAACGGCATTGAATGATCCTGACTAACGGACATTCCTTTTTAAATTGTAAACTAATATCTAATTTTGTAAATCTATATCAAATATATAATTAAAACGTGTATTAAAATACACATTTTATGCATTAATTATAATAGTTTTTAAAGACTGAAGAAACAAAAAGTTAAATCCCGGACAAGTGACCGGGAGGCCATCTTGTTTCATGGCCTGTCACACGCCCCTACGATAAAAGTTTAATTTAACGAAACCTTCAAGTTTTTATTAAAATATCTAATAGAAAATTATATAAATCTATTAAGAAAATGTAATTTTGACGCGTTATCATGATAGGTTTGTTACCATAAAATATCATTTTTAAGACGAATCATACGATACAATAATATTGAGATCTCAAGTACGAAAACGGGAGGTAAACTAGAAGCCACGCGCTACCAACACGATGTATATCCTATTGATTGGGCCATCGAAACATCAACTTACTTTACAAAAATATCTAATGTTATAAATCTATTTCGAAAATTTATTTGAAAACGTATTTTTAGAAATTATTTTATTTAAATAATATTTGTAGATTGATGAAATTACGTTAGTACCATGTTCCCGGAAAAGTTCCCTAGAGGCCATTTTACTTTTACGGCCTGCTAACACGAGGAATCAAAACACTCAAGTTGATTACTCGGAAACAAATAACAAATGTTACAAATCTCTTAAGAAAATTCTATTGAATCACGTATTTCATAACAATTTCTTTACGTAAAAATTCATTTCTTTTACAGATAATACGAACTTACACAGCAGACTAGGAGGTAATATTGTTGCCACCTCCTACCAACACGGGAAAATAATGAATGATCGAAACTAACAAACATATCTTTTTGAATTGTAAACCTATTACCTAATTTTGTAAGTCTATATCAAAAATATAATTGAAATGCGTATTAATAGACACATTTTATGCATTAATTATAATAGTTTTCAAAGTTGAAGAAATAAAATGTAAAATCCCGAACAAATGACCGGGAGACCATCTTGTTTTATGGCCTGTCAACATACCCCTACGCTAAAAGTTTGATTCAACGAACCTTTAAGGTTTTAAATAAAACATCGAATAGAAAATTATATAAATCTATTTGGAATATGTAATTTGAACGCGTATCTTGACAGATTTGTCAAAAAAAAAAGAAATATCATTTTTAAGACGAATCATATGATATAATATCGAGAGCTTAAGTACAAAAACGGGAGGTAAACTAGAAGCCACGCCCTAACGACACGATGCATACCCGATTGATTGGGCCATTACAACATCAACTTAATTTTTAAAAAATATTTTATGTTATAAATCTACTTCGTCAAAAAGGAAAGAGAAATAGTGAGAACCTGCATAGGCAAGAGAAACAAAGTGGAAGGACACTTGAGACTTTTGCCCAATAGTCAAGTATTGATCCAGTAACTGAGACGATGAGGAAAAAGAGAATATCATACCTCGGTCACATATTGAGATATCCAGAAAATAGATATGTCAAACAGATATTGAATTTCTGTTGTGGACTCGCTCTCAAACTGGTATGGATGAGAGAAATAAATGAAGATCTGGAGAAGATGGGGTTAAAAATTGAAGACCTCCAAAATAAATCCGAAAAATGAAACATCATTAAACGCTTTAAATTTGCACCTCCTCCAACTAAACAATATAAAACGAGTGTCGTATCAGATGAAGTGAGACTGGCCCGATCGCTTAGAATGAGGACCTACTGGGAGAAGAGAAAACAACTTAAGACTAAATAAATGTTAAACTAACTTAAAGTGATCCAGTGTGGTCTTAAAAGTAAAAAAAAAAAAAATCTACTTCGAAAATTTTATTAAAAACGTATTTTCAGAAATTATTTATTTAAATAATGTTTGTGAAGATTGATGAAATAAGTTAGTAACATGTTTCCGCAAAAGTTACCGAGAGGCCATCTTGCTTTTACTGTCTGCTAACACGAGGCATCAAAACACTCTAGTTGTTTACTCGGAAACAAATAACAAATTTTACAAATCCCTTAATGCGGTCTTGGGTTCGAATTCCATTCAGGCACGGCATATTTTCATACGTTACAAAAATCATTTCATCCTTCACCGTCTGCATTAGTAGTAATTGCAGAACAGTCTGACGTTAAACCCCAAAAAAATAATGTGAAATCTGCATTAAAAGGGACAAGGTTTGAGTCTGTGGAAGCTATAAAAGAGAAACCGGCTCGTGTCCTGAAGGAGCTGATAGAAAATGACTTCTAGCACTGTTTCCAACTATGGAAAATTCGCATGGAGCGTTGTAGGGATAGAGAAGGAGTGTATATTGAAGGCGACAATAAGTGATTATGTATAAAATGAAAATAAAATTTTTTACAACGTCAGTCTCGTTATTTAATAGCCACACCTCGTACATCAGTCACAACAAAAATAAATTATTCCGTTGATAAGTCGTTGTTTGATTCTATATAACATTGAAATGATAGCTTTATATACAGCCTATATCTATCTTTCATGAAATAATATTTTAAATTTCGGATTTACGTAGTGAGTATTCTTCAACGCGGACGATGTTTTTAGTTAGACTAGTAGGAGCTAGGCTCGGCCGGGCGAGAGACACCGTTTAACCTCACGGATTGTACATGCCACTATACAAACCGACGTGATCTTTATGCGTTACTGGGTCAACATCACATCGTCACGCAGGTCTAGTTCTTTATGTCAAAGAAGATAACGATTGTTTTTCTACTAATTAAAGTATTGTATTCTTTCTTAAATTCATTCCAATTCAAGTGGTTTTGAAAGTTAGGAATAAACATTAGCTTTTTTATGATTCATATTAATTGTTATTTTCCATAAATTTTTCAAGAAAATTTAAAAAAATGTTTAGTACCAGAAATTTCGGTGTCCTGGGGTTCGGATTACTAAAGTTCTGTTGTACTGGCAAATATTTGGAAAATTTTTACACTATTCCATAAAATTTCAATTTTTACAATTTCCTATAATCGTTCAATACCAAGTTGATGATGTAAAAATAATTAATTAAACTAAAAAAAAAAAAAAAACAAGAGTCGCGTGACTGTTCATCGAGTACTTTTCCTACTGGTGCTACAAAATTCGATTCGTGTTTTCAGAACGCAAAAGTTTTCCACATATTATGAACTAATTCTGGGTACTTTAAAAGAAGTATGTGTAGACTAACCCTACATCAAAATATTCTCTTGTAAACTGACGAAAATTAAAATACTTCGAGGCGATATCATAGAGAAACGTTTTGATATTTCTTCAGATAAATATTCAAAAATGTTACAACTTGTTTTCTCATTATGTACCGGCAATATATGTTGAAACTTAAGTTCTCATATAAAAATACATATATACATTTAATGACCTGACAACCGAAACGTTGGTTCAGAAAATTGACGGTTGTTAAAAAATCCGTTTTATAACTATCATGGTATACGTAAAACAATGTAAACAAAATTATTACCTTAGTTTAGCTCTGCAAATTCTTGATAAAATAGATTAAATTTACCTGAAACAAAAAACAAACGAACATGTTATCATTTTAATTACAAATGTTAAAATATTTCAATACATTTAAACATTGTAAAATATCTTTTACCAGTTTCAATCACTCGAAAATTTTGCGGCTTCGAGTATCTTGGTGAAGAAATTGAACCGAAATTCAACAAAAAGAAATTGACAACAAGAGGCACCGAAAACCCTTTTGACAATAATGGTTAAAGATGGGGACGATCAGATAGTGATGGTATTCTATGGAAAACAGCAGTCTTAAATTCTTCCTATTTGTTTACACACATTGTTACAGGCAATGGAACATGAATATCTTACACCAACGCAGAACCAAAACAACAGTAAATGCAATGGCGCCATTCAATTTCACCGAAATCAAGCAATCTCCTTACTGGAGTCGGAAAATTATGACTACCGTTTTCAGGAACAGGAATAACGTTCTTTTGGATGATTTTATAGAACGTAGTAAAACAATTACAGCTGAAGTATCCTGCAAAACGCTTATAAAATTGAGACGTGTAACCAAAAATCAACGGTATGAGAAAAAGTCGTCCGGAGTCCTCCTCCATGACAACATGTATCATCAAAATGCTGTCCAAAATAAAGAGCATATTCAAGATTTTGGTAAGGAACTTTTTTATAACCTATCATACAGTCCAGACGAAATAATCAGAAGAATAGAGATAGCTCCATCTGCATTTGTTGCAATGAAAAACCTTTTAATAGATCAGTACTTAAGCCTTGACCTGAGATTGAGGATGGTTCGTTCGATGTTACATCTTCTCGACAGTGGTAGGCCTATATGGTGCGGAAGCTTAGTCGTTGAAGAAGATGAAGATATTCATTCCTGATAAGGAAAATAGATGCGTTTTAGTTTTGGTTGTACAGGCGCATGCTAAAAATACCCTGGACGGATAAAGTACGCAACGAGACAGTCTTGCAAAGAATGGTAACAGAAAAGGACTAGTTTACACAATCCAAAAGAGTAAAATGGAATATCTGGGTCACATTATGCGTGGACCAAGACATGAAATGCTTCAATTGATATTACAAGCAATATTCAGAGGAAGAGAGATGTGGGAAGAAGAAGAATTTCTTGGTTGAAGAATATTCGCGACTGGTTTCGTTGTACCTCAGCGGAGCTGTTCAGAGCTACGGTGTTCAAACTCCGAATAGCCATCATGATTGCCAACCTCCGGTCGGAGAGGGCACGATAAGAAGAAGACAGTCCCGAAATTGCACGTAGTGACTATTTCTTTCAATTCTGCAATTTATTCTTGCACTTGAAACAGTGGACAACGGTTTCAAGACGACGAGGAAACTCCGAGATCACAAACTTCTGCGCAGAGATTAAAAAAGCTGTTGTATTGTTACAAAAAGTGCTTATACGTATTAGTGAACAGAGGCTATGTAGAACTTTGAAGTAGAATTTTTAGGAAACTAAAATCGTCAATAAAAAAATGTTTAACAAATTTATTTATTTTTAACGACAAAACGGCCCTTATTTTGCGAATATATATAGACTATATATTTTTACATTCTCTTGCCTACATGAATATATAGGAAGGAAAGTATTGTTTTCATGTCGATTTTTCGAAATCGAGTTTTCACCGGATCTATACGTTTTCAGACCCCCTGAACCCAAAAAACATGTTTTTAGCGATTGGTCTGTGTGTGTGTCTGTGTGTGTGTCTGTGTGTGTGTGTGTCTGTGTGTGTGTGTGTGTGAACAGAATATCTCAAGAACGGAACATCGTACGAACTTGAAACTTGAAACTTAAGTTACATACCACTACCGGACGCGACACGAACATTTTCATCAAAATCGGTCAACCGGAAGTAGTAGTTTATTCGTATAATTTTTCAGTTTTTTGCGATTTTCTCAAAAACTGGTCCTACGATTTTTTTTAAAATCGCCTATTTTACTCAATTTTTTATTCTCTACAAGACAGGGTAGGCGCCATGTTTGCTGAAATTCTCGGTGAGGCTGTTTTCACGTAAAAACGTTGTTTTTTTAAGATTACGGCTTTAATATAAATTTCAGCGCAAAAACTTATATAATAAAAGTTGTAGAGAATTTAAAAACCTACAACTTCTGTTTCAAACATTTTTTTTTATAACGCTTAGTTTAGCGGTAATGTACGATTTTCTGTTTTTTTTCTCACGAAAACGTTTGAAAAATCGATTTTTTTAACATTTCGGTCTTAGTATGCATTTTACGACAAAAGTATATATAATAAAAGTTATAGAAAATTAAAAGATCTACAACTTTTGTTTAGAGCATTTTTCTCTACAGAGCCTAGTTTAGCGTGAAAGCGTGATTTTCCGTATTTTTAAGCCAAACTGAGTTCGATTGTCATTTTGCGTCATTCACTCGTGATTAAAATAAGGTTATGTTTTTGAGGTTAGTTTTTGTTTATTTCTAATATTTTATTAATAATGTTAGGTTTATTATTAATCATTTGCATTGGCAAGAGAAAGTTGTGTGAGTGTTTCACACCAGATTTTTGTATTTAGTCAAGTTATTGATATAAATTAAATACAAAATTACACATAATTAAATTTTCATGTAAAACAAAATACCAGGTATGTGGAAATTTTTCAATTTTTCGTTTTAAGTTCCTTTTGAAAGTTTCATAAATCTGAATAGAGAACACCATTACTTGGTAGTAAAGTTAGTAGAGTTCATGCAATAAACTAATTAATATTAATCATAGTGAGGTATGCAATTGAAGTTATTTGAAAGGAGAAATTCAATGAATATATAGGCTAGCGATATACGTATTTATTTGTCCGTCTAAAACGGCTGATAATAATAATGTAGTAGTCTACTCGTGTTTGTGAAGGGTATAATAGTAGTGCATTTCAAACAGCGGTTGGTACCCCCTGCGTGTGTTTAGTGTTTGAGCCAACCCCGTCATTCGTCCTCTATTCAAAGGCCATATTTTACGCTATCCATCCACTCATTTACTTGACTTTGCAATACAATTATTATTTTAATGTTGTTTAGGTCATCAGCCAAAAAGCTGGTTTAAACCTGTAGAGGTTTTACTAAGTAAAACGAGGAGTGAGGTGGTTTACCATTGCCTTCCTCACTGAGTGGAAAAGTACGCTTATCAGCATGCCGGGCCCTCTGAAAAGCACATTTTCCACTCTGCAAATGACACCTTCACTTCATTCACCACAGGGTCTGGCTGTATAATGAAATTCATTACTTTCAGAGAAGATAACTCTGATTAGTGTATTTTACACCTCTACCTCTTCTGCTCTTAAATGATTCAGTCATTCAATTGGCTGACCATGTGATAGGAAACAGAACTATTTATTTTAGCCCTGCAACAAACAGATTGAGTGTAAATAATTTGACTCTCCACCTGTCTGTTATGGGCAGAATTATTTTAATATACACTATTCAAAACTAATAGCTACTAGGCAAACAGCAAAAAAAAAAATCTGGAGTGAAACACTCACATGACTTTCCCTTGCCAATGCAATAATGAACAATAACCTAACATTAGTAATAAAACATTAGAAATCAACAAAAAACTAACCTCAAAAAACATAACCTTATTTTTATCATGAGCAGAAGACGCAAAATGAAAAATCAACCACAGTTTGGCTTAAAAATACGAAAAATCATTTCTTTCAAGCTAACTAAGCTTTTTAGAGAAAAATTCTTTAAATAAAAGTTGTAGATCTTTTAATTTCCTATAGATTTGATTATATACTTTTTTGTCGTAAAATGCATAATAAGGCTGAAATCTTTAAAATATGGTTTTTTTTTACTTTTTCGTGTAAAGTGGAGTCTCGTGTTTTTCAGTTTATGATTATTTTTTATCTTGGTTTATAACTCTTCAAATGAAATCTGAAGTTCTTCTAGGTCTTCTTTAATTTCACGAAACCAGTGCGATTGGGGCTTTTTATTAAAAAAGTATTCAATGATATGTCTGCACATTCTAGAGGGATACGTCCACATGATCTGTCCGAAAAAAATTTGTTTTTCTTATTTCATCCGCAAGCAGCTCAGAGTTTCTATAAATTTCTCTTTGTGCATCGGTTTCCAAGTTCCGTCTAATAAACGCCTCCTATTGATACACCTTCCAATGACCCGTCGCTCCAGTTTGGAAATTCTATGTTCTGAGTTTATTTTCCGGAGGTTAAATAGCGTTTCGCTCGCATACGTTATTTCAGGTAAAATCACCGTATTGTAGTGACGAAATTTTGACTCTATTGAGAGACAATTTTTATTGTAGACATTATGCGATAATTTTTCAGATTTTTTAAGCTTCCTGATTCTTTCTGTCCAATTTTCTTTCTCGTTGTTGTTTTTGGTGATTACTTCTCCTAATATTAAATTTTTTCCCTCAGTTCAATGCTTTGATCGCATATTTTTACTTTAGAGATACAAAGTGTATCTCGTACCAGAATTTTCGTTTCTTCAAAGAAGATTTTTAGGCCAATTTACTCCGCTATTTTTTCCAGGGTTCTTTCAGGGCATCTGTTTTCTTCCTTCAGCTATGGTATTTCCGAAAAAGGCTAAATCGGCTGCAAATCTTAGACAATTTAAACTGATCTTTCTTCCAATTGAGATGTTTTTCGGATTAGATTTTTCTCATTTTTGCGTGATAAATTCCAAAGCGCAGTTGATCAGGAGCGGTGACAACCCGTTTCCCTGCCGAAGCTCTGTTTTATTTTCAAAAGGGTCAGAAAGACCACCTCTAAATTTCACTCGGGATGTCGTGTCTGTGAGCGTTAATCCTATCATTTTAACAGTTTCGGGTGTAGACCAAGGCTTCAAGGGTTTAAACCAAGGGCATAGACCAAGGTTTCGCAAGAATTTTCTTCCCCTTTTATAATACATTTAATACGCAAATTTTGATCCAATGCATTTCAAATGGAGATTATGTTTGTCCTAAAATACAGAGTCCTACGTGTCAACACATAGGAATTGATTTCGGTTTTTTTGTAAGTCTCTCGACTGTTTTAATGCAGTTCTCCAGGCTGTTCAGTCTTGTGCAAGTCGTTTCATATCTACATACCTGCAACTGCCTACATCTTTTGTAATTTGCTTTATATATTCTAACCTTTGTCTCCCTCTAAAATTCACTCTCTCAATATTACCCTCAATTATTTATAGACCTGGATATCTTGAGATATGCTTCACTGGCCTATCCCTTCTTCTGTTTAGATGTTTCCATATACTTCTTCTTTCATCCACCCGTCTAAGAACCTCTAAGTTATTTATTTGTCCACCCAACTAATCTTTAATATTTTCCTGTAAAACCACATTTCAAAAACTTCTATCTTCTTCCTTTCTACAGCCCCTATCAACCACGTTTCGCTCCCTTGATTACCTTTTAAACATTTAAACAATAACATTTTATGTGTAATCAAGATACAAGATTAGCCTGTAGATGTAATTAAAATTAAAATCTGAGTACTTGTATAAATAAACCTAATATTTAAATTTAAAAAAAAATTTAAAGAGGAAGATCACAAACATTTTGAAAGTTGTAAATTGTTAGTTTCAGCGTGATTAAAAGTTATATAATAGTTACTTAAAATCGTAAATTTAGTTTTTTCTAACAGCTTTATTTTGTATAAAATGGTAGTAAGTAATGGTATTAAGTAAACTATAAAAAATTTAAATAGAATAAATTAAGTTTTAGATTATTAAAAGTTACTCTTAAGATAACAAAATTAAGATTTCTTTTAAAATTAGGAAATCTTCAATAAAATTGGTTCTATTAATTAAATATTTTAACTATATTGAACCAAAGAGATCAAATACGGATTTTTTTTATAAAAACGAATCCTATTACAGGATTCATATTATTTTTATAAAAATGAAGTTTTTTAACTAAATATTGCTTTTAAACGATTAAAAGATTATAATTAAAAATAATTACAACCGTTTTTGGCATAACCAGCGCTTGTATTATACGCGCAAAACACAAATGAATCAAAAGATTTATTACGGTGAAACGAAAGAAAATTTTTAAATAATATAAATCACCCACATTCAGAAAACCCTAAATGAAAATTACAAAAATCTCCAACGCTAAATTTCAATTTGCAGCTTGTCACAAGTCGCAATGTTTTTATTTATCTTTTTTAATAATTTAATAAGTGAACGTACATAAAATTCATGTAATGAAATTTTTCACGAAGACCATAAAGTTTTAATAGTTTACAACCTGACATATTAAAGCCAAATCTTCGTACGTGTTCACTTCTGCTTAGCCTATATGATAAAGAAGTAACAATAATACGCCTAACACGTTTTATTATAAAAATAATCTGGTGTGAAAAACTCACACAACTTTCTCTTGCCAATGCAAATAACTAACAATAAACCTAACATTAGTAATAAAACATTAGAAATAAACAAAATCTAACCTCAATAAACATAACCTAATTTCAATCGTGAGTCAAAGACGCAAAATGAAAATCAACCTGTTTGGCTTAAAAATACGGAAAATCACTCTTTCACGCTAAACTAAGCTTTGTAGAGAAAAATGCTTTAAATACAAGTTGTAGATCTCTTAATTTCCTATAAATTTGATTATATACACTTTTGTTGTAAAATGTATACTAAGGTCAAAATCTTTAAAAAGTTGATTTTTTACACGTTTTCGCCAGAAAAAAAACAGAAAATCGCTAATTACTGCTAAACTAAGCATTATTCAAAAAAAATGTTTGGATTAAAAGTTGTAGGATTTCAAATTCTCTACAACTTTTATTACAAAAATTTCTGCGCTAAAATGCATATTATAGCCGCAATCTTTAAAAAAAGCAATTTTTTACGTGAAAGACCCTCACCAAGAGTTTCAGCAAACATGGCGCCTACCCTTTCTTGTAAGCATAAAAAATTTAGTAAACCAGGCGATTTTAAAAGTAATCGTAGGACCAGTTTTTGAGAAAATCGCAAAAAAGTGAAAAATTACACGAATAAACTACTACTTATGGTAGACCGATTTTGATGAAAATGTTCGTGTCGAGTCCGGTAGTGGTATGTGACTTAAGTTTCAAGTTTCAAGGTCGTACAATGATCCGTTCTTGAGATATTCTGTATACAGACACAGACACGTAGACACACACACACACACACACACACACACACCAATCGCTAAAAAAAGTTTTTTGGTTTCAGGGGGGTCTGAAACCGTGTAGATCCGGTGAAAACTCGATTTAAAAAAATCGACATGAAAACAATACTTTTCTTCCTATATATTCATATGGGCAAGAGAAAGTAATATGTTTCACAATGACTTTCATAATTTGAATGTGATTTATTTTTTAACTTTCGTACATAACATTCGGAAAATTATAGATATATATATATATATATATATATATATATATATATATATATATACAAATATATATAAAATAAATATATAAATTTACAAAACTCAGTTCCAATTTACTTCTCAATGAAAATTTTTAGTTTTCCTCCTACTCCTACTTCACACTTGGGTTATTACTTTCTCTAATTTTATTTTCTCTCCAACAAGCCTTCATTGTATCAGATTTGCATTTTCTAGCTTCCTCTGAAAGTTCTGTCTATTTCTTTGGAATCAATTCACATTAAATTGTCCAGAAACGAATAAATTATTTGCTCCACACGATTTTTTATATTTTTTACTGGGGATATCTAAATGGTAGTGAGTTCAAAACTATAGTTTTATTTTTCCCAATATTTTCTCTTAAAAAGAATGACGGCGATATTTTTACTGCTATCATAAGATTTATTTTTACGTTTGAAGCTTTTGTGTTAAAAGCAATAACTTTTTTCAGTATTTTCATGGACTTAAAACCCAAACCACGTTATTCAGCACATTCTGGACTACAACGCAAAATAAATATAATTGCAATATTATTTAAGTTATAACAAATAGGTAGGTGAAAATTGTGTAAAAGATTTTCATTTGGCCAGCTTTAAGATTTTCTTTTACAACGAAGGAAACCTTTACATGGAACGTTTTATCATTTTATAAGTACCTACCTAGCAATATGTAAAGTTAGCAAAATATTCGGATATTCAGATTTCTTGGAACTTTTGAGGCGGGATATTTTTAATGGGATAGCAGATAAAAATCTTAAACTTATATCATAGAGGTCATTTTACTAGCTTTGTAATGAAATAATTAAGTCTTGTGTATTTTAATGAAAACAGAATTATAGAATGTTAAAAATCAGTAAAACGTAACGCTTCCATCACTGTCTAAGCATTTTAAATATAATTTAAGACAAGTAAATTCCAACAAATCTTGTATTTTTATTACCTGTCTACTTATTACATCTGTTCTAATGTTACTTTTAACAAAAAATGCATTTTTATTACAAAATACCTGGTTAAAAGTAAATTTCATAAGTACTAACTAAAGTCGATTTCATCATTAATATACTTTGCGGTATTAAAAACTCCTTATTTATTTTTAATTTTTAATCCTAGCATTAAAAGACTTCAAGAGAACGTAAGTAACCTGCAAAATATAGGGCATCAGTACTACACGCGAAACAGGGATCTGGTCTTATCGGAGAGAGCGAGAATAACTCTTTAACAGCGTAATTATGAGTACTTGGCACCCAAAAAATATAACCTGGTCCCGTTAGATTTAAAATCTCTAACGGGTTTAAAATTTTATAGAGAACTAAAAAAATGGATAGCCAAAACAGGTAGAGAGAAAATAGCAAAAATGGTCAGCAATATTCAAATGTAGATGTAACTAAAGAGACAGGAGGAAAATAAAATAGTATATTTTTTACTTTTTTATTGATTTTAATTTTTTGTTTTTAAATGTAATAAAATTTTTTAGGTTGTATTAAATTATCTTTATTTTATTAAAAATAGTGTAAGTTTTATTAAAATGTAGACTAATGTATCATAATTGATACAATCGTAATCTTAGTAAATAGCAAAGTATTGGTTAAGTTAGTATAGTAAGTAAGTAAATATAGTAGGTATTGAATGCTATTGCTAATAGTTAATACTTTAGTTTTTTGATATTTATTAAAAAGTTTTCAACTCATCCTAGTAGGCTACATGGTTTCGTCCATAGTTGGATGGGATAATTTCCACCACCTCTAGCGTAATAAGATGATAGTAGTTTACTGTAAATAATTTTGTATTATCGTAATTTATTTTTATATAATGACTGAGTAATATTATGGGAATAAATAAATAAATAATAATAATAATAATAATAATAATAATTATTATTATTATTATTATTCCCAAGGATGAAGGTTCCAATTACCCGCTACTTTTATTTTCCTAGGATTTTTTAAATAATTTTTTTTTTGCACTCGTCATTGAAAGTAGTTGTCAGTTACAGTATATTTTGCAGTTCACAAAGAAACAATTATTGCAATAAGTACATTTTTTACACATGAAGGACGTAATTGTTAGTCAGGTACCGGAAGCCCCCCCCCCTTGAGAATTGATGAGACCACTTTTCGCATTTTTGATGGTAATCAATTTAAAAAAAAACCGTAAAATTAAGTTCAAAACTATATTTTTCATGTAATATTTCAAAAGTAACATTATATTAATTTCATTGTAGGCTACAATAAATTTTTGTTGGACAGACAACGTAGGCAAACAAATTCAGTACTATCATGCTTGCAATAAACATATATGCAAAAATCATTCAAAGTTTATAGTACAATGTAATGTATGTAGGGTATTCCTTTCGATGACTCGAAAAGAATTTGTCATTTTTATAGTTAGTTTCATTAAATATTTTTTACTTTCTCTTGCCTATATGAATATATAGGAAGGAAAGTATTGTTTTCATGTCGATTTTTCGAAATCGAGTTTTCACCGGATCTATACGTTTTCAGACCCCCTGAACCCAAAAAACATGTTTTTAGCGATTGGTCTGTGTGTGTGTGTGTGTGTGTGAACAGAATATCTCAAGAACGGAACATCGTACGAACTTGAAACTTGAAACTTAAGTTAAGTACCACTACCGGACTCGACACGAACATTTTCATCAAAATCGGTCAACCGGAAGTGGTAGTTTATTCGTGTAATTTTTCACTTTTTTGCGATTTTCTCAAAAACTGGTCGTACGATTTTTTTTAAAATCGCCTGGTTTACTCAATTTTTTATTTTCTACAAGATAGGGTAGGCGTCATGTTTGCTGAAATTCTGGGTAAGGCTGTTTTCACGTAAAAACGTTGTTTTTTTAAGATTACAGCTTTAATATGCATTTTAGCGCAAAACTTTATATAATAAAAGTTGTAGAGAATTGAAAATTCTACAACTTTTATTTCAAGCATTTTTTTGTATAACGCTTAGTTTAGCGGTAATTTGCGATTTTCTGTTTTTTTTCTCACGAAAATGTGTGAAAAATTGATTGTTTTAAGATTTCGGCCTTAGTATGCATTTTACGATAAAAGTGTATATGATTTAATTTATAGAAAATTAAAAGATCTACAACTTTTATTTAAAGCATTTTTCTCTACAGAGCCTAGTTTAGAGAGAAAGAGTGATTTTCCGTATTTCTAAGCCAAACTGAGGTTGATTTTCATTTTGCATCATTCACTCATAATTAAAATAAGGTTATGTTTTTGAGGTTAGTTTTTTGTTTATTTCTAATATTTTATAAATAATGTTAGGTTTATTGTTATTTATTTGCATTGGCAAGAGAAAGTTGTGTGAGTGTTTCACACCAGATTTTTTTTTTTTAGTTCATGAAGTACTTCTTTTTAGTTTTATTCAGTATTGTTTCCACTTTCATTAAGTATTTCACAGGTTATAATGTTGTGATACATAAGTACATGTTTTTATTTAGTACATAATTATAATAGAATATTTGAAAATAAATAGTTTTAATAATTAAAAGTTGAAGGCTAGTTCTTTTCTGCAGGCTTTTGGAAACCCTCTTCGGGAATTGTTGTAACAAAAAAAACCTTGGGAATGCTAGAGTTAAGAAACATAGCAAGAAATACGAAATAAAATACAAATTACTACATAAATTCTATTTCCTGTCATAGGTACGAACAATTATTTGAATATCGGCATCGTTTTAACTTATATAAGTTCATTTAGTATGACAGTTTACAGACGGTTAGAAAACTAAAATACAAGTTAAGAGTGGTTTCAAGTTAGGAGAGGTAAGATTGTAGTTCAAATGATCACTGATAAATAAACGAAAAAGACTGACCTGAAACGTACGAAAATCTTTACATTTTCTATGTATTTTTAACGTTTTATATAGTAGCCTAATATTTTATAATATAACTGAATCGCAGGGATAAAAACGTGTTTAGAATTCCACAACGTTAACAGTTTTCCATGCAAAAATGCAAATTCAACAATATAATTTGTTCTAGTAATCATATGAATCATTAGTTTTGAAATAGTTTGGATCCTGAAGGTGTTTCCATAGTCTATACTCGGTTGAGAGAATAATAAAACTGTGTTAACACAGTATTACACTGAAAATACCAACCGCGGTTTGCGGTTTTTGTGTAGTAGAATAATTAAGTTGTTAGTATTAAATACATTTAAAATTATCTATATTGTGATACATATTCCGGGTTCGTTCGGGATCTGATTTTTATAATTTTTTTTTTAAATTCCTAATTTGTGTACGTTGCAATCTGTTCAATTTAGAACAATAGGCAACCCCATTACCCAATGAGATGAGAATGATATGTATGACGTGTAAATGAGGTGTAGTCTTGTACATACCCAGGCCGACCATTCCTGAGAGAGTATGGTTAATTAAACCCCAACCATCAAAGTACACCGGTAACCACTGTCTAGTATTCAAATCCGTATAAAAGTAACTACCTTTACAAGGATTTGAACCACGAACCTTCGTCTCCAAAAATCAGCTGTTAAACAGCTGATTTTGACGACGACTTTACCTCTAGACCAATCCGGTGGGTTTTTTATAGATAACAAAACTTTTTTTTATAATTTTGAATTAAGTTATTACATACAGATATAACAATTATTGAATAGTCGACTAAATCGATTAAAAAATTTCTTTACCACATTATCAAGACTTTAATTGAAAATCTGGTGTGAAACACTCACACTTTTTTCTCGTGCTAATACAAATTGTGAACAATATAACCTAATATTAGTAATGAAACATTAAAAATAAACAAAAAACTAACCTCAAAAATATAACCTAATGATAATCATGAGTGAATGATGCAAAATTAAAACCAATCTTAGTAGTTTGGCTTAATAATACGGAAAATTACTCTCTGACGCTAAAATAGGTTCTGTAGAGAAAAATGCTTGAAATAAAAGTTGTAGCTTGTTTAATTTCCCAGAAATATTATTATACGCGTTTTAGTCGTAAAATAAACTACGGCCGAAATCTTAAAAACACAGATTTTTACAGATTTTCATGAAAAAAAGAACAGAAAATCACTAGTTACCGCTACACTAAGCGTTCAAAAAATGTTAAATAAAAAGTTATAGGTTTTTAAATTGTATACAACTTAGATAATATACACTTTTGCTCTAAAATGCATATTAAGGCCGCAATTTTAAGAAACCATTTTTACCACACATGGCGCCTACGCTATCTTGTAGAGCATAAAAAAATGTAGTAAATGAGGTAATTTTTAATAAAAAAATCGTAGGAGGCGTTCATGAGAAAATCGTAATAAATTGAAAAATTTCACTAATAAATTACTACTTACGGTAGACCGATTTTGATGAAAACGTTCATGTCGGGTCCTCTAGTAGTACCTATTTTAAGTTTTAAGTTTCATTTACGTACGATGTTCCGTTCTTGAGATCGTTTGCTTACACACAAACGCGTGCGCGCACGTATACACTGAGACAGACACACAGATCAATCGCTGAAAACATGTTTTTTTTTCATTTAGGAGGTCTGAAAACTTGTACATCCGGTGAAAACTCAACTTCGGAAACTCGACATGAAAACAGTAGGCCTACTTTCCTTTCTATATATTCAAATGAGCAAGAGATTGAAATGAGCAAGAGAAAGTAAAAAAAACCTTAGTAAATTTACACTTTTAAAATTTAGAGAATTGTAAAGATTTCGTTTTATTTCATATGAGTAAAAACTGTACATAAATAATAAACATTACATTTCTCCTAACATCGAAACATAGTGAAATGCAAGAAACTGTAGATATTTTTCCGACAAATATAAATTGCATGTATATTGCATTTATTAAAATAAGTATTGTAAATAAAATACAAATTTATGTTAACCATTTGTTTGTAAAATATAAGTAAGGTAAAATTTCGTTTTATTACGTTGAATAATACGCTGTCAACGATTTTATAAATAATGCCATATTTTGTTTTGTTTTTTAGCTGATTGATGGATTGACTGTTCGCATTTTCTCTGTAAAAAATAGTTTCCCATCAAAACACACGTGTGCTTCTTAAACAATTCAAGTGTATTACATCCCGAATTTTTTCCCACCTACCGATAGTAACATGTTGTATAAATAAGCACCTAACTTAAATCGACTTGTAAGTTATAATAAGTTTATTTTTCTGAAATGTACATACATTTTATCAAGAGTGTTCTGTCTTCGACATGTCCGCATTTCCAATACCGTCAACCTATTATAAATACGGATACGTATTCACTGTGTTTATAATTTTTCTGCGTAAAACTTTATGTATTATTCATGTTACAACCGAGAATATTGTAAAGTTTATTTCAGGTTCTTTCGGAATCTGATTATTAATAGATAACAAAACTTTATTTTTTAATTAATAACAACTAGCTACTTACTAAAAAAAAAAAAAAAAAAAAAAATCTGGTGTGAAACACTCACACGACTTTCTCTTGCCAATGCAAGTAATGACCCATTTAACCTAAAATTAGTAACAAAATATTAGAAATAAACAAAAAACTAACCTCAAAAAACATATCCTTATTTTAATCATGAGTGAAAGACGCAAAATGAAAATCAACCTCAGTTTAGCTTAAAAATACGGAAAATCACTCTTTCACGCTAAACTAGGCTCTGTAGAGAAAAATGCTCGAAATAAAAGTTGTAGATATTTTAATTCCTTATAAATTTGATTATACACTTTTGTCGTAATATGCATACTAAGGCTGAAATCTTTTAAAAAATATGTTTTTTTACAGATTTTCATGGAAAAAACAGAAAAATTACCAATTACCGCTAAACTAAGCGTTATACATAAAAATGTTTGAAATAAAAGTTGTAGGTTTTTTAATTTTTAACAACTATTAGTAACATTTTTGCGCTAAAATGTATACCACGGCCGCAATCTTAAAAAAAAAATTCCACCGGAGCACAGCCTCTCCAAGAATTTCAGCAGACTTGGCGTCTACCCTATTTTTTAAAACATAAAAAATGTAGTAAATAAGGCAATTTTAAAAAGAAATCGTAGGAGCCGTTTTTGAGGAAATCATAAAAAATGAAAAATGACACGAATACACTACTACTTCCGGTTGACCGAATTTGATGAAAACGTTCGTGTTGGGTTCTGTAGTAGTAGGCTACCTATTTTAAGTTTTAAGTTTCATTTTCGTACGATATTTTGTTCTCTCTCACACACACACACATTTTTTCGGTTCAGGGGATCTTAAAACGTGCAGATCCGGTGAAAACTCGATTTTGAAAAATCGACATGAAAACAATACTATATTTCGTAATTAATAAATTATTACGGTTATAACTAACGGGTGATTCAAAAAGAGCGCCGGTTTTTAAACGGCTGGTAAATTTTTGTTTATCGGTTGGCAACATTGTTAGACCTCATTTCTATTTCGGAGAACATTCCGATTGACGATTCAGTTGTAGTTTCTCTTGTTCGCAGTGTAGTACTCTCGCAGTCTGTGTCTAACCATGGAGGAGTTTACTATTGCACAACGAGTGTTAATCGTCAAAACATTTTACCAGAGTGGAGAGAGTTATGCGACTACTGTCAGGCGACTTCGCGGTACTCTAGGACGTAATGAAGCACCGAATGAATCAACAGTTTGCAGGCTCATGAAAAAGTTTTTTGAGACGGGTTCAACAGTCGACCTTAAAAGTTCTGGACGTCGTCGTTCTGGCCGAACTGAGCAGAACGTTGCGTTGGTTCGTGACAGTGTGGCTGTTAGCCCAGCAAAATCAATACGTCGCCGTTCTCAACAATTGGGTTTACGATGTTCTTTTGTACGGAGAATTCTTTGGTACGATCTCCAATATCACCCGTATAAAATTCAGTTGACGCAACATTTGAAAGTGGCAGACTACCAGAAGAGACGACAGTTTGTTGACTGGGTATTGAGAAAACGGCAGGATGATGACACCTTCGCAAACAAAATTGACGCCTTGTGACTTTCATCTTTGGGGTCATCTGAAGTCATTGGTGTATGCCAATAAACCCCGAAACATCAATGACTTGAAAGAGGAAATTCGACGGGTTATCGGACAAATGGAAGTCGAAACTTGTCGTGCAGTATATCCAATTTCATGGACAGAGTTGATGCGTGCCAGCGCAGTAGAGGAGGACACATGCATGACATCATTTTTCATACATTAAATCGGAAGGTAAGATGAACTTGTTGATGTATTTATTTTCAGTTTTTCAATAAAATAAATCTCTTAATTTGATATATCAAAACCGGCGCTCTTTTTGAATCACCCTATATTACTAATAGTAAATTACAATTAAGTTATTTTACTTAATAAAAGGCTAAATTGATTACAAAATGTTTTTTAAATACTACTAAAATAAACTAAATTAACTATTATATCTATAAATAAATAACTATACTATAAATAAACTATTATTTCAATTTACAATTTTTAGCAATAGAACAATTATTACTTTCCTGTTACGCATCAAAGTCGTTATCTAACGTTGCGTCTGCAATGGTCCACATGCACTTGGACTAAAACCGTTTTAATTTCATGATTACTGAGGGCATAGCGGAGCCAAATACACCCGTAAATCCGAACAAGTCGGAGCAGAGATTTGCACAATAACGGTTTGGAATGAAGAGGGAGTTTTGACTTCTTAAAAAGTAATGTGAAGAATTTTTTGGTTACCTCAGAGTAACTTTCTCTTCAAATCAGTATAACTATTCCAAGTCAGTCGTCTGTCAATATGAAAACCATATGGTGAACGGAGGTCGTGTTACAATTTAATTTATATTTTTATACAAATGTATGTGTAACTTATTTCTATAGAATAGTAAAGACTAACAGATTTTTACTTTATCTTGCCTATCTGAATAATAGGAAGGAAAGTATTGTTTTCATGTCGATTTTTCGAAATTGAGTTTTCACCGGATCTACACGTTTTCAAACCCCCTGAAACCAAAAAACATGATTTTAGCGATTGGTCTGTGTGTGTGTGTCTGTGTGTCTGTGTGTGTGTGTATACAAAATATCTCAAGAACGGAACATCATACGAACTTGAAACTTGAAACTTAAGTTACATACCCTTACCGGACCCGACACGAACATTTTCATCAAAATCGGTCAACCGGAAGTAGCAGTTTATTCGTATAATTTTTCACTTTTTTGCAATTTTCTCAAAAACTGGTCCTACGATTTTTTTTTAAATCGCCTCATTTACTTAATTTTTATTCTCTACAAGATGGGGTAGGCGCCATATTTGCTGAAATTCTTGGAGAAGCTGTTTTTACGTAAAAACGTATTTTTTTAAGATTACGGCTTTAATATGTATTATAGCGCAAAAATATACTTATAGATAATGAAATATACTTACATTATTGGAAAAAGTGTTATGAAAATCGGATCTGATATTTGTGCTCGATATAAAAGCAAATTCCTTGTCTAATATAGACACACAGAATAGCTAAAATCCGTATTTCTATCTTGATACTACGTTAGACAAAAATCGAAAAGCACAAAATCCTTATTTTATTTATACAGCTGTTTTAATATAAAGAGTAGGGCTATATCCTTGTACAGCGAACCGAATAATTCTTCAATACACATACTCAATATTGGTAACATAGAGTTTTCAGAATAGGAAGGAACTTAGGGGCTTCATAACAAAAAGAAATAAAGAATTCCTCTTCCTTTTTCAATACGGCGTAAAAATCTCAAAATAAGATAGCTTAACTTACAGGTCGATTTCATCTTTAATCTTCTAACGTGATACAAAGCATTTAACTTAATAATTCAGTATTCAGAAGCCTTCTTAACACTGATAAAAATAACTAATCTTAATGACCATAACTAACTTTAATGTAGATTTAAAGCTTATATCCTTTTCGTAATGCTACAAGCTATAAATAAATTATCAAGCCCTTCTCTGATCAACTAAATTCGTATAAAAGTAATAATTAACAAGTAACAAAAGTAATAATTAAAAAGAACAATAAATAACAGATAAAAGTAATTATATAATATAGGCTACACAGGAAATGTTTAAGAAAAAATTACAAAAAATAATATTATATGGGAGATTAATTTGAAAATAAATTGATGTAAATACATAATTTTAAACTTATATTTGAATTACTTTGAGCGTAAACTGATACTAATGATGTTTGAGCCGAAAAGTTATTATTTATTGGTACTGTTCTTTATACATAAAAAAACTAAAAAGTATTTCAAAAAACATACGTTGCTAGACACCTAGAAAATTTGTCGGGAAGTCTTAACTATTTTACCGTTAAAGGTATAAAATTTAAGGAATTTTTTTTTAATAAATTTGCAACATTACAGAAAATAAATTAACTTTATTGTCATGAAAAATATTACATATTATATGACAAGTCACATGCTTCATACAAATTAATTTTTAATCGTGTATCCACAATTCAACTTAACATTGTCCATTAAACAGTTAGAATTTTAAATAACAATAAATAACACATAAAAGTAATTATATAATATAGGCTACACAGGAAATGTTTAAGAAAAAATTACAAAAAATAATATCATATGGCAGAATAATTAGAAAATAAATTGATGTTAATACATAATTTTAAACATATAATTATTTATTAGTTTGAGCGTAAACTGACACTAAACTTAATTTACAAAAACGTAGGAATAATAAAAACAAATTAATATAAAAATAAAATGTAAAGTGGGATTAGTTGAGACAAACTATTAGTGACAAAGTGGGATTAGTTGAGAAATTTAATTATCTGGGGGAAGTAATCACTAAAAATAATAATGAGGCAATAAATCGGGCTGAAAGATAAGCCAAGATAAACAGCACCTATAAGATGGTGAAAAACACATATAAGAAAAAATGCCTCTCAATTCAATCTAAATTAAAACACTATAAAACAGTTATCCAACTCAAAATTACCTATTGCAGTGAGACCCTGTTTAAAATAAAATCCAAGATTAACACTGACAGAGTTGTCAAAAAGGACAGAGTTGTCAAAAAGGAAAGAGAAATAGTGAGAACCTCCATAGGCAAGAGAAACAAAGTGGAAGGACACTGGAGACTTTTGCCCAATAGTGAAGTTTACAAAACTATTGATCCAGTAACTGAGACGACGAGGAAAAAGATAATATCATACCTCGGTCACATATTGAGATATCCAGAAAATAGATATGTCAAACAGATATTGAATTTCTGTTGTGGACTCGCTCTCAAACCGGTATGGATGAGAGAAATAAATGAAGATCTGGAGGAGATGGGATTAAAAATTGAAGACCTCCAAAATAAATCCGAAAAATTAAACATCATTAAAAGCTTTAAATTTGCACCTCCTCCAACTAAACAATATAAAACGAGTGTCGTATCAGATGATGTGAGACTGGCCCGATCGCTTAGAATGAGGGCCTACTGGGAGAAGAGAAAACAACGTAAGTCTAAATAAATGTTAAACTAACTTAAGGTGATCCAGTGTGGTCTTACAAGTAGAAAAAAATGTCTGTATTTTAGGACAAACATGAATCTCCATTTAAAATATTTTGAACCACATTTCACGTTTTTTAAAACGAAGATGATGTACATTAATGTGAAATTTAAAAATTTAGTTTTGGAGACATTTTTGTCGTCGTAGCGAGAACCTTTTTTATATTTTATTTATTTATTTATTTAAGGTCGCTTCAAAAGTAGTCATGTAACCAATAATTATTTGGTAAATTGTATTTATTTTCGAGAAATTATAATTTTTAAGTTTTTTATTTTAGGGAATTGTTAGCCTTAGGGCACCCCCTCCCAAGAAAGAGACATGTGACGCATATTAAAGTCAAAATACAGAAAAAGCAGCGATTAACAAATACAAAATAAGGTAAAAACGTTTTTCCGCGTGGGAAAGGGTGTTTAAAAATTTTCGTTGTTTTTGATTTGTTGAAGACACTACCTAAAATACTTTCAATCGGTTTTCCACCCCTGGAATTCCGTTAAATACTTTTGAGAAAGAGGTTGTGTTAGAACAGCTATAGGAAAAGCGCAATGTGAATCAAACGAATTTTCAACTCATACAAGAATTTCAAACTTTTATTACCTTAGTAATTATTTGTATTTATTTTAAAATATTATAGCGAGACATTTTTTGTCCATTGTGTTTCAACAGCAAGAATCATTAGGTGTTAGCAAGACGTGTGACAATGATACTTTGTTAGGTTAGATCTTAGTTTATTGTTTAGATCTACTCAAGAATCTGTGACTTAGTATTCGATACAAATCGACCAAACTATCAAATTGTAGTGGTAAAAGAGAAGTTCAGAAGTGGTGAATGATAAATAACATTAACAGTACAGAGACTTTGAATAGTAATTCTATGAATGCACATTATATTACCAATTCATTAGAAACGCCACGATTCTAGACTAAGACGTCCCAATAGTTAACATAACTTAGCAGCGAGTATTGATTTATCCATAGGAGTATTATATAGTAGCTATAAATGAACGATATGTCAGTAATAGATGTCAAGTTATTAGTTACCTGAAATTTAAAAATTCTTCAATGTGTCGAAATAAATGATAACTTTGTACACACAAGTGTTTCCTTACCACATGAAGAAATAATAATTATAAAATATTCTAAAAAAAATTCAAACTACGTTCAAAATTGCTTTATTTGTCTTAATTTACGACGAATAGGTCTATCAAACGAAAGTTCGTTTGTACCGTGCAGTGGTGCAAAGTATTTTACGTTATGGTTAGAACCATGGAAGAAAACCAGTAGAGGCAAGAACAGAATTGAAGCTGTAGAGATTGATTTTTTCGCGTAGGAGTAATAGAGACAGAAGACAGGCTATAATATGCCATTTATAAGTTGAACAACATTAGCGCAGAATTTGGCATGAGAATATCGGCGCAAAATCAAAAGTTATGGTATTCAAGGAAAGATGGCCGGTTTGCTCAAAAATTATACTTGGCAACCGAAATATACAACAAGTTCGAGACTTTAAATATTTAGGATGCAAGATTTCCTATGACAAAGATGATTACGTGAGTGAAAAACTGGCAAAATTCAGCGCTGTCTACGGTTCTATTCGCGGGACAATAGGAAAGAAAACGAGAAAGGACACCCAAATGAAAATTTATAAAGCAATGGCTGTACCACTCATAACATATGAGAGTGAAACATGGGTATCATTGCAAAGGAATGAATCTCGTATCCAGGCTGCTGAAATGAGATTTTTGCGGGGAATCAAAGGTTGTGCCCGGTTGTACAGAGTAACATAACGAAGCTATCCGCGCCGAGTTAAATGTTCAGTCACTATTGGAAACGTTAAGAATATATATAAGGGAAACTGGTCCGACCATTTACTTCGCTTGCCAGCTCACAGACTTCCTCTACGAGAATGGAAATATAAACCTAGAGGAAAGCGAGGCTTGGGAAGACCTAAAATGGAGATGGATGTCGGAACAGACCATTGAGCCTAATCCTTGACAGATGATGATGATGATGATGATGATGATGATGATAGTACAGTCTCTAGATTAGAGAGAGTGAGGAATGTGGACAGAAGGGAAAGGTTGAGTGAGTTGGATAGTACGGTGGATGAAATTAAGAAGAGGTTCTTGGTTTGATTTGAACATGTGCAGAGGATGAGAGAGGATACGTTGTAGGTTGCCAAAAAGTATCGTGAACTGGAGACCCCCAAGTAAGGCGGAAGCGTGGGTGACCAGCTGAAACATGCGATAAACAAGTACGGGAGGATATGCTCTCTAGGAACCTGGAAGATGGAGATTGGGGATATAGAGATCGGTGGCTGTTAGGATGCAAGATAGTGATGAGAGAGAGAAGGCTGTAAGAAAACTCGCCTCATAAAAGGTCTATCACTTAACAAACATTTTGTTTTCCAATCTTCCCTTTGTTTCTCTTCCTCTTCTCCATCCAGTACCAAATGTATATCCGGTGAAAACTCGATTTTGAAAAATCGACATAAAAACAATACTTTCCTTCCAATATATTATTCATATAGGCTAGAGAAAGTAAAAAGTCTTTTAACATTAATTTAAAAAAAACTGTGTTTAAATTTACTCTGATAACACTAATTTACCGTTTAAAAATAAGTTTACATTGCCATTCTTTATCTCAACAAGTTACTTCAAATATAATTAAATTATGAACAGCATTGTCGTTTATTTAAGATAACATGACCGCTGAGCTAATTCATCTCTCTATCTTTATTCTAAACCTTATTAATAACGACCAGAAACAGCAGACAAACGGTGACGTCAATTTGAAAACAAGACACAACTTTTGTAACCGGATCTTCAAAAGTTAACTCGTGGTTTGGACGACTCTGTTTTGACTTGTACTATAATAACAAGGAATTACACTCCAATAAAGGTTTGTTCCAGTTTCAAATTCAATACGGTGAAATTCCTTTAAGTTCGTTTTGTATAATGTTACAAAAGTTATTGTTAAGAAGATAAAAGCGTTAATAAATCTGTTTAGGTAAGTCTATATTTAGTTTTACCTAAACTAAACTAATACTTCGAATTAAAATATTAATCATATCCTGGAGAGTGAGTGTAACTATGGTGCGGAATTGTGGGTATTGGTTAACAGGCAGAAGAAACGCCTAAAAGCTGTGGAGATTGATTTCTGGAGGAAGAGCTGTGGTGTGTTGCGCATCGATCGAATTCGGAATTCCGAAACTAGGAGAAGAATTGTTATTCAAGAAACTATCATGGATACCATATCCTGGAAGCAATTAAAATGGTTTGGCCATTTGGAAAGGACGGAAGATGGTAGGTGGCCAAAGAGGGTATGGAGTAGACTTCAGCGGGTGGAAGAAGGAGGGCAGACAGGAGGTGACGTGGTTGGCTGGTGTGCAGGGGCAATATCTTTGCGGTGGTTTTACGATGGTAACTGTCAAGACAAAGAGAGGTGGTGCTTAAAAAGCGAGATACGGCTGGGGTTGTAAATCCTCGCACGGATATAAACATTTTTCATTAAATCTAAAATAAAGACTCAATGATACGGATAAAATAATATTATTTGTCCTTGCTGCTGAAAAAATATTCTCGGCCATTATTATTTATAACGTTTAATCAGTTGAATTACCTTTATTACTGAACAAAAATTTGGAACGGATGCCAGAGGAGAGAATACCTCTAAAACTGACGGAATATGTTCCAGTTGGAAAAAGGGAGGTGGGAAGACCTCGAAGAAGATGGCAGTGTAGTCGAGATGTACGGGTTGGAATGTCTCGTGTTTCTGTAGACGTGCAGGATGGTTTGTGAGTTCGGAACAGGCTTATGCCTAATCCTTGATAGTAAGAAGAAGAAGAGAAGACTGAACAAAAATAGACATTATAAGTGGTTTCAAGTAGTCTAGATGTAAT